>JAWWTY010000022.1:15668386-15770023 GCA_035222235.1 Margarornis squamiger | reverse complement strand
AGCGGGGCCGGCTCCGCCGCCATGCGCCGCTGAGCGGGCGCCGGGCGGGCCTGGCCGGGCCTCCCCTGCCCTCGCCATGGGGGCACCGCCGCCCAACGCCAGCCTCGGCCTCACGGCCAGCCCCGGCGCGGCCGCGGGGCCCGGGGACCGCGGCTGCGAGAACGGCGCCCTCATGGACAGGTTCGGCATCTTCCTGCAGGGGCTCCTGGGCGTCGTGGCCTTCAGCACCCTCATGTGTGAGTGGCGGCGGGGCGGGGGTGGGCGGGGGTCCCTCAGCGGGGCCGGGTCGGTGGAGGGGCCGCGGGGAAGGGCCAGGCCGGCCGGGCCGGGCTGGGCTATCCCGGGAAGGGAAAGACCGGGCTATCCTGGGAAGGGCCGGGCCGGGCTGCGCTATCCCGGGAAGGGCCGGGCTGTCCCGGGAAGGACCGGGCCGGGCTATCCTTGGAAGGGAAGGACAGGGCCGGGCTATGCCGGGAAGGGCCGGGCTGTCCCGGGGCCCCCTCCAGCAAGGGCCGGGCGGCGCTCTGTGGCGCCGGGAGAGCCGCGAGGGGAGGCCGGGGAGACCGGGGCGCAAGTCCTTGCAGTTTCCGAAACTTGCGTTCCTCATAGCGGCCCCCGCGCGGGTATAATGTAACACTCCGCGTGGGTGGGTGGGTGTCGTGCTTTGGGTTCAGACGGCAGGACGAGGCGGTGTGTGCGGAGTCCCCGGGCTTGGGGTGCACAGAAGGCACGGGTCTGTCCGGGCCGTCTGGGCGCAGCTGTGCCCGGCCGTGCAGCCAGCGGGGTCGGACACGGTGGTTTCGGGGCCGTGGCTGGGAGCTGGGGCAGCCCCAGCGCTCTGTGGGGCTGTGTGGGTGCTCACAGAGCCTGGCTCAGGAGCAGGAGCTCCTGGTGCTGCTCCTCCTGTGGTGGGAAGGCAGGGAAGGCCGTGGGGACTCCGGCCCCGTGGTGGAGAGTGACAACAAGGTGGATCAGTCCGTGGGTTTGTCTCCATCCCGTGCTCCAATTAGTATTCTTTAGGGTGAGGAGTGGGAAAGCAGCCCAGTGCCATTACTCAGCTGACTGTGACGTTGCTGTTAACAAAAAGTGGGAGAGGGAGAAGGAAACACCGGCGACATGAGTTGTACAGTTTGATCTAAAGACCAAGATCCTGTTTACATTAGAACTGTACTGATGCCTTTTCGTGCTGGTGTCACACTATTATGGTTAAGTCAGACGTTTGCTACACGTTGTGTTTGCATGCTTTAGTGTCCTAGTCACTGTTAACAATTGCATTGCTCTTATAAAAGCTATGTGTGTGGCTGTCATCCTTATGTGACTGAATAGCAACAGTATTCACTTGTGTAGCATCTGATCGGCCACAGCAGCCTTATAATAGAAGCTTAAGCAGTTTCCAAACAAAAGTACCTCTCTGTGAGAACGTGATGTACACACAGTATTTTGGTTTAGATATAAGGGGTACAAATAGGTAATTTTTATGGATTATGCAACAAAAGATGAGGAACTACAGATATTATTTGTCGCTATAGTGCCTTTTTTTCCTCTCCAAATGGTATTATGTGTCTTTATGCATTTTTACAGTATCAGCAGAACACTCAGTGAAGACAAGAAAAAGTGAATACAGAAAAGAGGGACTAGGAAAAGGAAAGCCTTGTTGTTGGCTGCACTTCCTGAATTGGGTTAGGCACTGTTAAACCATGAGTGCTTGCACTTGTGGCAGAAGGGAGTGGAAGGAAGGCAGCCAGTCCTCACAATGTGCTGATGAGAAAAGGAATCTGTGTCCAATGAAGATCAGAGCAAACACGTAGCAACTTGTCATGCTGACACTGAAAAACAGAGGATAGGTATGTTTGTCCCAGGTGTGACAGCCACATTCCCTTTCACTTTCTTTTGTGCCTCTCCCCAGGCAGAAGCTGATCACACCACGTGGGCCTGTTACACTGGCCGGGAGCAGTTCTCTCTCAGTTACAGGCTGTGCTGTGCAGGAGGGGCAGTTCTGTGCTGTCTCGTAGCTCTGTCTGAATGTTTCTATCCTTTTTATGTCATATGGAAACCACTTGGTGTGTTGTTCCAAACCCTTTAAAGTTTCCTCAACAAGTAGGACTTCTTGTGGCAGATCTGATATGACAGAAAAGGGGGAATTTGTGGCTGAGGATGTGACCTCTCCTTAGCAATCACCTGGGCAGCTACACAGTTGTTCCTGTCCCTGAGCTGCTGGGGCTGGACGGGTGACCCAACTTGTGGTTGCTGGATCACAGAATTCATACAACAAGGAAAATAAATGAGGAGACATGGTTGGTTTTATGCTGGAGTATCTCTGGTCCAGTGGTGACACTGAGGGAGCAACAAGTGTAATACTCGGAGAGACAACAATACTTGGAAATACAAGGCAGAAACAACTGTGAAATACAGACCTGAGTAGCAGCAACAAGTTTATTCTGCTGTAGGCAGGGACTACTTGAGAGTTGTCTCTGCTGTTGGGTCCCTTTTGAACAGCAGTAATTCTGTATCATTTCTCCAGATCTCCTCTGCTAGAAGGAAAAGAACTAAAGACACATGGCTATCTGGTATTTAAATTTAACTTATAAAGAGTAAGTTACTTGTCTTTTTTTTTTTTTTCTTGAAAGGGAACACTGGAAGATGATGTTCTAATATTTTGCTTATGGTTAATGGTGCTGAACCCTGTGTAGTAAAAGAAATTAATGGCACCAGAAATACATTGTACAATAGCTCTTTATGCACAGAAGCTGTTTTTCTTTGAAAAATATTGGATCTGACACACAAAGAATAAGACTTTTTTGTAAGTGGCTAAATCAAAGGCTGACCCAGGCTTGGCCTTTCTGGATAAATCTTACCATGCTTGTGTTCAGTGGAAAAAGAAATATTTTTAAAAGGTTTTTTATGATGGTAGTAACTAGCTGTAAGAGGAGGAAGACCTTTTCTGTGCCTCACTGGTAGATGTTTATTTACTAAAGGGCCATTCTTAAAGCAAAATTATTTAAGATCTGACTCTCCAGTGTGCCATCTTCTTGTGCATGCACCTGTTCAGTTGCTGTAAAGTTGTGCTGTCAACTGACCTGCCAGACTTCATATTTTTAATTGCTAAAATGTGGTTAAGTATCAGGTTTTTAGTTTATGGAAGATATGGTGGCTCTCTGCCAGAGGGAACACTGCTGTGACTGTCTTCTGACACTTGTAAGAAAGGTTTTTGCCCCAGTCTCATTATCAGCCTACCTTGTATGTGCCCCCACTACTGAATTGGCACAACCAGGAAGTGGCAGGAAGAGAGAATTTCTGTCTTTGAGCTGACAAAAATGATTGTTTGAAGTTAATTCTGGAGTTTTCTTTTCTTTGTAGCTCTTGTCTTCCTATTCTGTCACACAGGGAATGTAGAACAGTCTAACTCACTTATACCACCTTACCTTTTAAATGAGTGGCTTTGTTTTGTTATTTTCAGATTCAGATACAACCTGTTGCAACCCCCTAATTTTTTTCTTCTAGAAGATGCTTTGCTAGTGATCACCTATCCTGAGTTTATATGGGAGCCTCCTTAAGCAAAGAGTAGAAGTTTGTGTTTGGTTTTTGTTGCTGTGAGCTGTTTAAGGCCTTCCAAATGCACTACTTAGTCTCTCTGATTTCAGATCTCACCCTGCTGCTCTTGATGTGAAGCACGTGCAGCAGGGAGGTCCTTTTCTGATGTCTGAACCAGTAGTGAATATACTTAATACCATCAGAACCCACCTGTGTGTTGTCTTTAATCACTGTGAATTAATCTTTACTGCTCAGAGTCCAGTCCCCTGCTGTGAAGCTAAAGATGTGTTGAGACAGTTTCACCCAGATGCTGCAGATGTTCCAGCACACCAAAAGTCCTACTGAAGATGGGTGAGACAAGTTCTGTAGCTTCCCTCCTAACCATGGGCTTTAACTCCCTATTCAAGGGAACTCTGATTAAAAATCACCTTGTTTTGGCAAATCTGCTTGGACTGGTGACCCAGGTGGACTCTGGTCACTGACTCTCAAGCCTGGGAACCTCTTTTTTTGAAGTTTGTTTCTTAGTTTTGTTCTGGTCCCTCCTGCCTACATACTCATTGTTTTCCACCCTAGTTTATTTATGCTAAACCACTTCATAACAGGAAGTCTTAATGAGTTTCCCTGGATGGAAGAGATGTATGTTTATACTGTAAGTCACTAAGCCAAAGATAATATTTTTTCACAGTTTGCCACTATAATATTTGTATCTTACTTCGCAGGGAACTTGATTTAAAATGGTAGCTTTGCTTCTTAACTGTTTGGGGCTCTTTGGGGCAATATTTATGTACTTATGTATTTGTTTACTGATGACACAAAGCTGGTTTTAAATATTTTTACATAATACCATGTGTTTTGTCAATAATCCCAAGCACCTTCTGAGCATTCTCTGATTGGGCTTTTATTGGTAATGAAAGATTAGAGAGCGGTGTTGGCACAGTATCCCACACATGTATGACATGGATGTAGTTATAGATTTCCAGGTTTTGCTAATAAAAATTATGTTAAGGTATGGGGAAAAATCCACTGCCAGTCCTTTAAAACACTTTGTGTCAGACAGGGTAAAGTAGTTTTGTTTACTAAGCTTGTTTGTCAGGAGATTGGTACCTTATCAGAGTGTGGCAATGTTTGTTTTGGGATACTTAGGAATGGCTGAGAAATTAGATGTGAGTTGTATTGATGAATTACTGAAATAGAAGAGTTGTTTGGTTTTCTGCAGGTAGAAGGTTTATGTCTGTGAAGAAATACAAATATGCTGTAAAGGAGACCAGAGTGTGTAAGTCTGTTCCCTCCTCCTGGCTCTATTACAGTGTGTGTCTGTTCTCATGCTGAGAAGGGTTTACAAAAGTGAAATGATTGGGTTCAAGTGCAGTGAATAACTGAGTAGGTGCATTTGCTGCTGAGGGTCACAGATTAAAAAAAAGAAGAAATCATTCTATTAAAAGATTACTGTATATATTTTAAGGTCCTCTCTCTACTTACAGTGTCCTAAAGGAAATACTTTAAAAACAACATCCTTAATGTCAGTTAACTTTACAGCAAGGTTTTCCCACCTGATAAGCTGTGCAAGGAATTAATTTGTCTTCATATAATAAACTATTGTAGTAGATAATTCAGTAGAATTTGAAATGCTTTAGCAAAAATATGCTTTTCAGAGAAAGGATTTCTTATTTTCAAGAAGGTAATATTATGGGGAATAATTTTCTGGGGAGAAAGAATTAAAAATAATTCCAATTGTCTTTAACAAAAAAGTCAGTGTAAAGGAAACTGTTGACACAAAAGGACTAAACCATATGATTTTTGGTTGTTCTCTACAGCAATTTTCTTTCTGCTTGAGCAGATTTTAAAAATGTGAAAATGGCACAGAGTTTTCTTTAATGCCCTGTAAAATCAGCTGTGAAATACAGACCTCTGAGTAACAGTAGCAAGTATATTCTGTGTGGCATTTCCCAGGATTTGATACTATCCTGACTGCACCCTTGAATGTATTCACTCTGAGTGAAGCAGTACCTGTTCACATGAATTCCTGAGGACCCCCTCAGAAATGCTCTCTGTGCATCTGATTGAAAACTCCTACAGGAGTTTCAAATCACAAAGAGGCTCTTTGATGGTTATGAAATTAGGAACACTGTTGTACTTCCTACACGTGGGATCACCTGTTGTAGAATGCACTTTGTTCTTTAGCCTTGAACTTGCCAGTCAGATGCAGGAGTGGCATTCCAATGTGTGTTTGGGAATTACCTAGTGCTAGGCATTTTGAGATGAGTTTAAGGACCCCTTTCAGGTATCACAGCAGGATGAATCCCTCTCCAGGTAAAAGAAAACTAGTAAGATGTGCTGCTGAACGATGATAAAAGGCGAGCTTTGGGAGGGAGCGAAGAGACAGCACATTTTTGAAAAGGAGGAGGTGAGAAGAGCTCCCCTGGGAGCAGCAGGACCGAGGGGTGTTGGGGTCGGCCCGGGGTCCGGGCAGGACCCTGGACAGCTCCGGCGGGGCCAGCGAGGAGCCAGGCTGAGCTGATGGGAGTGGAAATATGTGTTGCGCTTCCTCCTTGGGGCCCATTCCGGGGCAATTAGTAACGATCGGTATCTCAGCGCACTGTCATTGTGCAGGTTAAGTGTCTGCTTGTGGCTGCAGCACTCGGAAAAGCCCTGCGAGGTCACTTTGGGCCTGGCTAAGTAAATTATGCCTTACAATGATCCAGTGTTTCCTTATCCCCAGATGGGGAGGTATCGCTTGCAGGCATGTAGTGTGGCTGCTTCTTGTTTGTTTTAAATAAATCATCAGCCCTTCCAGTGCCTCTGTGACATCCTGATCCCTGTTCGAGACAGAAAGGAGAGATGCACTATGAGCTGTAGCAGAAAAAAGAAATGCAAACACGTGGGTAAAATAGGAAAGTAAATTGTTTCTTCTGCCATGTAATATTGTAGTGCTCTTTAACATAGGAAACATCTAGTTGGGATTAATTCTGTCCATTGTGAGGTCTCCAGAAAAAGGCAAATCTTGCTGACACATTTCATGCTGTACAAAACCAAGTAGTAATAGTGTTGGGAACTTCTCAGCCAAGCCTTTCTAAGTGTAGGAACCTGAAATAAATTTAGGAATAACGATTTTGGAATTGTTTGCAATACTGAAAACAGAAGACCAGTGTTGTAGCATAGTTAGGTATGTGTCTTTCAGTGATAGGAGAACATTTTTTCATAATATTTGATCCCACTTAAGCTACATTTCCCAGGTTTTTTTATTAAACCTGCTTGCAAGATGTCTAATTCTTTGTTGGCTGTAGATTGTAATAGTACTTTATTGGTCCTGATCATCTCAGGTCATTAATATTTTAGTGTCACTAACTAAACCTTGAAATGCCATGCCAGTAAAAGTTAGGACAATAAAAATAAGGTACCAATTTAGACAACTAATCTGCAGTCTCTAAGTTAGTTGTACTTTTCATTAACAGTTTTCTGATGCCCTACTTTGTCTTGCTGGCTCAGGACATTTTGCATTTTCTTATTACTCAGCTGCTTGCTAAATATAGTTGCAGGCCACGTAATAAAATTGTTTGAAGTATAATTACACGTGTCATTCACATTATGAAATGTTTAGGAAAAAGGATAAGTTATGCTGACATTTGTAAACTATTAAATTGATAAATTATCCAGAAACTCTGAAGCTGTGTTTAATTAGGGCTAACTTCTGGACTGTTAGCTGGACTGGTGTTTAACTGTTTAACGTAGTGAATGTCTTTTTGACTAGTGTTTTATAATTACATCTGTGTGGAGCTGATGTGAACGGACACAGAGTGTGCAATTTTCCATTCTGTGATGATATTAATTTCCTGGTTAATGAAGTTTGCACTCTTAAAGTGGTATTTAACAAGGTCTTATCTGTGTGGATTTTGTTGATGAAATGAAAAAATCAGGTCTACTTTCTCATGCCTGCTGGTAGGAAATGCTTTGCATTCTCAAAGATTTCTTGATCACAGCAACATTTATTCCCTGTGAAACTCAGTTTGTTGAATCTCTCTGTCAGACTGACTGTAAGCTCAGAGCTTGCACCAGTCTGCCTTTGCAGGTGGTGTGCTGTGTGGGGAAGGTTTTAGGGCTCAATCAGGAATAATTAAACCTCTGATGGCCAACCTACTGCAGACCTGGTTTTCTACCACTGGCCCTGAATCACACATTTTATATATGTTTGTTGTCATATGTGAGGAAGGGGATTTACAGTTCAAATTCCTCATAGCTCGCATTTCATAGTTCAGATTCATAGTTGTAGGGATAAGGTCATACATGTGAAGAGCTGGAGCAGGGGAAAATCATCCCAAGGAAGGTACTAAATTTGTTCTCTCTGTTGTTCACGATGGGTTTTTACTCAAGATGTTGCTGCTGTTTCGTTGGGGTTTTTTTGGGGGGGGGGAGGGTTGGTTTGTTTTTAATAATCACACATTTCTGTAATTTGAAATGCTCTGACTTTGGTCATCATCTCAACTTCTGTGACATTTTTGCCTACCCCAGATTCTAAGACCAACCATTCCTCCTCTTGTAGTGATTACTGTGTGCTGGCTCACCTGAGAGAGGAGGAAAACTGTGCTACATTTCCTTGTTTTATGTGGTGGTGGGGCAGTAACTGGGGCTCAGGAGGACTTGAAGCCTCTGGCCTGTGAGCTGCAAAGTGCTCGGGACATGCAGGAACTACAAACTGTCAATTTTGGACAGACTAGCCAGTCACCTCGAACAAGCTGTTTATTTACAGAACAACCTTTGCTTGCTTTTTGTTGTTCCATTATAGTGGGTTTTTTCCATTTCTCAAAAATACAGAATTTTTCCATGCAATAAAAATGACTTTAAAAATTACAAGCAATTATTCACAACTACCAACATATATCCTCTGTCTCTAATAATTTTTGAAGATAACTGTGCTCTAAAATTTTAATTCTTTTTTTAGAATCTTTGCTTTTGCTTTCTTCCTTGTGCTGAAAAAGCTGCCATGCAACATCCGTCAACACACTGCTTTGAGGCACTGGTGTGACTAACAGCCTGTTGTATGTTATATACATAGGATTTAAATGTTTCCTTTGGAAGGTAATTGTAGTGTTAGAAGATGGAATACTCTAAGGAGCTTTAAAATTAGACAGGGGGGAAAAAACTACCCTCCTCCATCTGATCTTATAACCTTCAGCTTTCTTATGACACTATGTTTTCAGTTCTGGCATTAGGTTTTAGTGTTGTTGAGAAGTGAGAAGCTTTTTACAGGTAGAAATTACATCTTGATTTCAGAAATTTGATTTATGCAGTGACTACTACATAGTTGTTAGATACCTTATATCAAAGAAGTCTGCATAATTGGCCTCTGACTCTCATGTTACTTGATCATGTGTAAAGAGAATGGATGAAAGGAGGTTGTGTATCTTTTGTTCCTTTTAAAACAGTTGGTGTTATATGAAATGTCTGTCTTGCAATTCAATGCTTTGATAATTTCAGCCTAGGAAGACTGAATCTGGTAAGCAAAGCTATTTAGAATTTAAAGGGATTGAACATACAGTGTACATCTTCCTTTGGCCTTCCTGATTTAACATATTTGCTGTTTATAATTTTTTACAAATGGGAACACAATTTTCCTTTTACATCCTTTTTGTGTGTCTCTGAACTTACATTTCAGGTTTGCTTTCTGCTTTTAAAACTGCTACAGTTACTGCCTTGCTTAATATTTTAATGAATGGTGATTGAGTTTGAAGCTGTGCTTTGGCAATTCTGCCTGTTCCCAAGAGCTGGTTTAAAACAACCAGCTTGAATGACTTAAAGTTCATTGATATCTGTTGTCATACTAATAATGTTTTGAAAGCTTCATGTATTATTGAGTGATCTTGTGAATGCTGTACGTGAAAATGGTGTTGTGAATCGTAAATTGCTGCTTAGTGCACATTAATATGGATTGATTCTGTTTGTTTTGTACTAAATAATTCATGTTTCCCAAATGGTTCTTATTTTTTAACAGAAAAAAAAAAATCCATTGAAACACAGCAGTCTGTATTTTCCAGCTCTCACTGGCTGCTTGTATTGCATGGCAGGGATGGTACAGCTCTTTCTCTAGTAACCTACCTTTTTTTCCGCAGTTGTTTAATGACACCTGGTTCAGAGTGTAAAAGTGTTTGCGAGAGGGCTCTAGTAACCTTCTAAAGCCAATCTCACAGGCATTTTTACTGGAAGCTTGGATTTGCTTTGCTTTAACTATCTCATACCTGTAAGGCACAGTAGCAAATGCTTCTCTCAAAGTACTAGGAAACTGTGATTTATTGAGACTTCCAAATAGACCCAGCAGTGCTGTGTATGCTCAATGCCACGGTAACAAATGCCCCTCTCTAAGACTGAATCGTGCCTTTTAACTTTAGTATTTAGATAAATATTTCCTAAGCTACTTGTACTGTTTACCTGAGAGTTCTTGAAGCAGTTACTTGCAGCCCTTTATTTTTAGTATTGCAGTGGCATGGCCTGTCTTTTGGGAAGCAAAGGGCTGGATGTTTCTGTTTACACAGTGCTCAGTACATGCATTTGCTGACTTCTAAAGTGCTGCTCTCTCTGGGGAGACAGCAAATAGGTCAGCAATTGAGTGTGAGAACTTGTGTGTATTCCTTGTCCACTAACTTAGTTTAGCTATTTTAAAAGTAGGCTTTACCTTTAAAAAGAGGAAAGGAAAAAAGCTCCATGACAATGGCTACCGGTGTGGAATGTCTGGGCCACTGGCTCTGCTAAGACACATTTATTTCCTTTATTGACAGCCAAGTTAATGCCTCTGTCAGAGCCACACTATCAAGGGCTGCCAGGATGCAGAGATCAGCCTCGCTGAAGTTGTCTTAGACTGAGTTGTGTGCAGGTAGTGTGACTTACTTGTGTCTCCCACAGCCAACCTATGCAAGCTAAGCATTGGGGAAAAAATTTTGAGCTTCAAGTATGTACGTGTTAGGAATAAAGAGCTCAACAGCCTCATGGAATGCATTTGGCTGCCCCTCCTGAAGCGGCAACATTGTCAGATTTATTCCAAGCTCAGGTAGCAGGGTTTTTTCCCCTGATTTGTCCTCTCCTCCCCTGCACTGTGAAGGGGAACTTCACTTTGTGATAGCCATTCCCTATGGAATGGCTGTAAACGTTTAGCTATCACCAAGCCTTTGTGGGGACAAAATTTGCAGGTAGGTTTTTGGCTGGTTGTGGAAGCAGAGAGGAAGTAAATACTTTTATAGAGGTAACTTCCAGTAACTGTAATTCACCAGTGTTTATCCAGCAAGCACTGCTGCCCACTTGATAAATTCTGTGAAATCCAGTGCTGACACACTGTTTTCAGTCATCTTATGTCATCTGTGCTGAGGCAAAAGAGCCCAGGCGAGATAGCTGGGCTTGACGAATGCTCAGCACCGGTGTATTTAACTTTGCAGTAAAACAGTCCCTTGTTCTCTGCTCTAACCAAAGTGCCACTCAGGCCCCTTTAACTGTCACAAAGGTTCTGCTGCCATAACCACAACATTATTGTAACTGCTGCCAGCCGAGCAGAGAGATAAGGGCTGCAGTTTGCAGGTACCTCAGGCTGTCCTGGCACTGAATCGTTAGTCTGGCGTGTCCCTGAGTAACAAACTAGCTGGGTCATTAAACTTTATTGTGTCCAGTGTTTCTGTAAAGTTTCTCCCTGAGTGACTATCTTTAATGGACCAGGTCTTAATTACACTACAGAACCATTGAGGCCAAGGACAGGGTGGAATTAAGAAAAGGCTTCGGGTACTTTCATGGCTAATACAGTTTTCTCTCTTACATAAGTTTTTAAAATCCTTTCTGCAGGGGAGCGAAGCAGTTGAGCACTTCATAGTGTCAGTCTAATACCAACAAGAACAAAATTTTCCTTTGAGTTATTCCATAAATTCTTTCATCATGAAGAAACCGTGGTGCCTTTCTCCAGTACAGATGTATCACTGGGTGTAACTGGAAGTCACTTGCTCTAGTCGAGTATAATTTCTGCTTCAGTATAATGGGTGTCTCAAGTATTGAGAAGTCTGGGTCATTAAGCAAAATATAATGAAGAATTTCGGGGCTCTTTTGTCGGGAAATAAACAGCAGGCTTTCAGGGTATCCTGCATTTGAGCATCTCAGTTGTAGTTAATGGGGCAGAGGAAAATAAGAAGGAATTTGCAGAAGTGCAAAAATTGAATTACCAAGAGCATAGTGCTTTTCCTGGCTGGAGAAATGAGCAGCACACCAAAAACACTGGTTCTTACGGTCTTTTTTTGCAATCACATTTATTACCTCTCTTTAAGCACACACAAACACAGAGTTCCTATTTCTTTTTAAACTATGAATAGAGGGAGTTGCTGAGCTCAGAGGTGTCACAAAAGCTTTTGGCAGTCGAGTGATGCGTGGTTTACACACCTGTATATCTTCTGTAAGACATCACTGTAGCCTGTTCTCACTAGGCATGTTGTTTCTTGCAAAGTTAATTCTAAAAAGAAAAGATTCTGTTTTGGGGAAACCTTATATGTAATCTTCCATAATTTCTTATTATTTTCTCTTTGCTGCTACCAAGAAAATAAGGGGAGGGATAAAGTGAAACTGCAAGACAAAGCCTCTTAAAAGCTTTGCTTTTGTGGGAAAGGGAGGCGAGTCCAAACGTTTGATAAAGATCACAGGAAATGTGAAATCCAGTGATAGCTCTCATTCCATGGTGGTGTGAGTTTTCAGGAATTATAAGTGTGCACGTGTTTATTTGGAACAGATCTAGTTCCCGCTGTTGTGGGAAAAGTGTTGATACTAACAAGCAGAACGGTGTTTCTGACACTCTTCCTAAACAGAACTTTAAAGTCTGGCTTGCATATGTAGTTGACTTCACAGGCTTTTTACGGGGTTAGAAATTGCAGGTTCAAATTTGTGATGCATATGTTCTGATAATAAATGTTCTAAAAATAGCTCAGTTGTCTGAGAGTAGCCGTATGAAATTCTGCATCCGATTCCGAGTTTGGTTGCTAATTAATGCTTGGTGGAACTTCAGCTGTTACTCCATTCACAGCATTCCATGGGAAGCTTGTCATGAATGTTGGGAACCATGTGAATTAGTGTCAGAGTAACCCTGCAGAGCCCAAGTCTTTGGCCAGCTTGGCTGTGGCTTTGCTGAGGTCTGAGGACAGAAATGTGTAGGAGGTTTAAGAAATGAAACATGTTTTGTCTGTGACCCATCTTTGGAAAAGTTTTGAGAAGCCCTGGAAATACAGGTGAAATTCCCAGCTCTTTTCTCAGAAGAGCAGTGTTGTCGTAGTGCAGCTCCAGAGGACATCGAACATGTTGAATATTCTTTAGCTTATTTTACTTTTATGAATTTCAAATTAATGACCCAGAGGCGTCTTCCCAGATCCTTACTGGGGTCAGAAAGATTCTTGCTGTGAACTGCCAGGACCACCAACATCTAAGAAGTGCAGCAATGCATGATAGGTAGAAACATTTCAAACATGTGAGATGGGCCAGTTTTGGGCAGCTACAAGAGCAGCCATCCAGAAACTTGGAGTTCTTAAATCCATATTGAAGTTACTTCACATCAGCAGAATATTTCCTGTGCAGCTTCTTCAGAAGGTTAAGGAGGGAGAGAAGGAAAGGCTGAATTTCTAATACAGATTCAACTGTTGCTTTTCATATTGACAAGTTGGAGATTATTTACCTTATTTCTTGTCTGTTCTGGCCTTTAGTCTTCCCCATGAGTGTTCTGAGATTCTGATTGCAAAACTGCTATGTTAAAGAAAGTGTGAGAAACCCTTCCACAGTACTCTGGCATTAATTATTCCTAGAATTTCAATGAAGTAGGAAGACAATTCAATGAACTTGAATTTTGCATTAGCAATACTGTGCCTTATATGCTTATCTGTCCATCTGGCAGCTCGCATGCTCATTGGCAGAAGTGCTTTTATTTCCTTTCCTGAAAAATTCTGGCAGCGAATGTATAAACAAGCAGCACTCCTTTCCTCATTTATAATTCAGCATGAAATTCTGAACATTATTAGTTAATTAATATTAAATATGGTGGATTCTCGCTGGTGCGAGCGCAGTGCTCCGAGCTGGAGCATATGGAGTGGTGAGGAGCCGGCAGATTGGGATCCATCTGTCAGCTGACACACGCACGGCTCGGGCTGTGTGCTGGGGCACAGCACTGCCAGGAGGAACGGGGAGTGGCACTCGGAGCAGCTACAAGTCCTCCCGAGTTCTGGGGGAGGCCCACTGGCACAACTGCTTGCCTCTCCCCACTTTGATGGGTGCTTAGACATTTACAGACCCTTTATTGGAAAATATACGCTGGCTTTTGGTCCCAAAATTATTGTATTAATAGCAAACATGCCAAGGACTCTGAGCTCACCAGTGTGGTCATCTACAGCCTGTTGGGGTTTTGCTCAGAAGGCCCAGATCCTGCATCAGGGCTATGCTGGGAAATACCTGACAGCATCTGTGTTGTGTGCCAGAAATACCTGATGCTCACAGACACACTGCTGCAAGGGGCTGGGCTGAGAAAGCAGCGCTTTTAGATGGATCTACCGGGTTTTCAAGTGTACAGGTAGGTAGATATTCCTCAGGTTGCACCCATTTGCACAGATTATCTCATTTAGTTGGGGGGATAGAAGGTTGGGGTGTGATCAGCCATTCACTACATTCCCAAAAGACAACCGAGAGGCTTTCCAAGTTAACTCTCCAGTTTAATGTTAACTCAAATGAAATGTTGTGTTTTCAGAACGGGCCAGAGAGACAGAGACCTCCTCCAGTCTGTTTCTCAGTTTGAATATCCTCTCCCAAAATTATTTTTTGGAAATTCTTTAAGGAAATGAATGAATTCACAGGCTTATAGGATGTCACAGCAATAATGGCAAAAAACCTAAGCTTGGAATTCACCCCTCCCCAAAATATGCCCATTTTACCAGTTTAATTCCATTTTATCTGCAGAAAAGCATCTTGCACGAAGTCCACAGTAAGCTGAAACTTCTGTTTCTTGTATTTCTTTTGTGATGCTTTGTGGCTTCCTGTTGTTATACAAAAGTGCCACTAATTAAAGTAATCCATAGTGTGATTGGGGAGGACTTGTCATAAATAACAAACTGGTTAACTTGGCTGGGTGTTGCTCATTTTTAACAGAAGTTATCTATTTATGTCATGCTGTTCACAGAGAAAACTGCTGGCAAATGTTGCTATTACAACTTTATCTTTGGTGTAAATGTATGGTCTTTTCCTCCTGTCTGTTTAACTTCTCATGTTTCTCTCTGCTGTCAGAAGCAGTGACAGACAGGGAGATGGCAGGTTGGTAGCCTGGTGCTCCCTGCAAGGGCTGCCCCTCCAGCTTGGAGGTGATTTTATAATTTACTTTTTGTTTAAAGGCTTTTAGGTAATTATATTAATGCTGTATAGTATGAGGACAGTTGCCTTTGTGGAAAGTGCCCTACTTGAAAAATAGTTGTGATTGGTGCAGAAACCAGAGTGCAGTTGAAAGGCTTGTAAACTAGGCAGGCATGGTTTACACACAGCAGCCTCTCTTAAACTGAAATTCATCCCTAATAGCTGGAAAAGCAGGTGAAAATACTTGTGGGAGTTTTGCCTGGCTGTACCTGCTTATGGTGTGTGCCTTTTAAAGTCAGAATCTCTGCAGTTTGAAGGGTTGAAGGGGAGTTGGAGCTTAATTCTTTTTATAAGAGATATTTTCTGAAATAAGAGCCTAAATAATTATTTTTCAAGGCTTATGTTGAAGGAGCTGGTGAGTGACACTGAACCTTGGACAGAAGGAAATAAAACCCATACATAAAACCCATCCTTAATGGAAAGGTTTCCTCTACCCTGTTATCTTTGGTCTGTCTTTGGGATGAGTAAGGAATTAGTATCTTGCAGCAGTGACAGAAAATAACTGTGGTCCAAACCATGGCAGGGCTGAGCGTGTCTTCCCTGAGGGGAAAAAGGTTTCCTTGCCCAGGGCTTAGAAATGGAATTCCCTCAGAGGACAGGACAACTGCAGATCAGACAGTACAAGTGGACGGACCTGCCACTGTTTATGAGCAACTGTTTTTATCCCCTTGTCCCTCTCTTTTCCTTCCCTTGTTCTTTCATGAGTTATCTGGATCCTTCCAGATGGCCCTGGGATGGGCTGATGGCTCCTGGCATGGGCCTGGGCAGGGTGTTAGAAGAGCTTTTTATCAGATACCCAAACAATTTGTATTATAAACTTTATCAAAATCTGAACAAGACAAACTTATGGATTTTTTTCCCTTTTTTAGAGTTGGCATTAATTTTGGTACTGATTTTTTTGAGTTTTTAATACATAACAATTGTCAACCGTTTTTATGAAGGAATTATCTGACTAAAAAGATCTGTCCTGCTTTCCTTTTGCAAATCGGTTTGCCCACGAAAGTCTTGTTTAACACAAAATAAAGATATTTTGTCAGAGAATGTGTTTGTCCTATTAACTGGTGTGATTTATTTCTGATATCATTACCCCATATTGCAAGAATACTTTGCAATTTGACTTTTGGACTTCAGTGAGCAAAAGAAAGAGCTTTTCCCAATACCTGCTTTCCTATTGGAAATGAAACCTTTGGGATGGGCAGTTGTGAAAGCTCAGGCCAATGGAATGGGGGCTGGCCATGGATTATTGTTCCATGGGAAGTCTGTTGGCACTCAGACTGTGGAGCTGCAGGAACTTGAGGGTGATGAAAGGAGCCAGTTTCTTTAAAGACTGATCCTTAGAGATTGGTAATTGCAGTAGTGAAAGAACTAATTAGGCAAAGAATGTAACATTTCTGCAAGATTATTTGCTTTCACTTTTGTATATTTTTTTGGTTTGGGAGTTTCTGATTGTCTTCAATTTATTTTCATTTTTTTCTTCTTAGTAAAACGCTTCAGAGAACCAAAGCATGAAAGACGTCCCTGGAGGATATGGTGAGTTTTTTGCATGCTTTATTCTTAATTTTATTTTTCTTTCTTGCATGTTTCAGAAATTGAAGGGATGATTGTTTGCATATGATGATTAAAATAAGGAAAAGTGGTGACAAGAAACTGGTAACTGACAGTGAGGAACCAAGAAAGTTACCAAAATATATGAGTCAATGAGAAGTTCCCTTCTATGTGTTTCCTGGCTAGTCCTTTCTTGCTGAACACTTCCAGAAATCTCTACAGAGATGTTCATTTAGACTTAGAGCTTCAAGTTGTGATTCCTCCTGAAAATGGAAACTTAGAGTTGCCCTAAGGTTCATCTGAACATCTACAAACTTAAATAAGCTTACAAGAAGCTCTCAGCTGGGCTTAAACAAAATTCCATGTGCTGTAGCTGTCTTAATATGTATAAAATAGAAAACAGCGTGATAAAAGATATAAATACATCAGCCATAAAATAATACAAGGGATAAAAAGTGTATTTGTGTTTATTACATTTTAAAAGTTCCTGGATTGGAACAATGCAGCATAAGCTTTACCAGTTTTTAGACTGGTGGAAATGTTAGGCTGTCATTCTGCTTATTGAAGACTTCAGTGGGTTAAATTCACCTCATACAGTGCTGCTTTTCCAAACTGATCCGGACCTTTATTTTATTGAAAAAATAAATACAAAATCTTTGTGTACTACGGTCTACCTCAGCCTGAAATTCTGACAAGTGCAGTGATAGCCCTTAATTTTTAAGCAAAGAATCTCGCTCTGGAACTCAAGTATTGTTATTTTTAGCTTGGCACACTGATTAGATAAGTAACTCCCTGGCTTCCTGCCTCATCTGCAGCACTCTGCTGGCTGTGCCGTGCCCGGAATGAAGAGAAGGGGCTTCAAGACAAAGTTATCAGGGAGAGTAGATGAGTTCAGGCAGAGAATGTCATTTGGATCTGTTTGGGTGTTTGAATCTTTTTAGGCATGGAAACAACAGGCAAAATGGATGTTGTTCTGCATAAGGAATACTTTTGTTATGATTCCTATATTTAACATTTAATAAAATATGCACTGAAAATTTTGGTTTTGTGCAAAGGATGATGATAAAAGAATGGGAAGGACCAGAGCCACTCCTGAATCAGTATCTAAATGGGGTATTTATATTTTCTCTTTAAGTAGCAAACTGTTTTGTCTTTGACTTTGTCATCTGCTTTGGAGATAAAGCTGTCAAGGTTGGAATTCTTTTGCAGTGTGTTCTAAGCTGTTGTACTTCAGATAAAATTCAGTGAAACCAGTTCATGCTTTCAGATGAAAAATACTTTGGCTTTTAAATAAAATACTACACATAACGGCCTCATTAGCCAGCTATTAAATTGTTCACCCACAAGCCTGTACGTGGATTTTATTTTTGTCTGTGCCATAAACTTGCTAAAAATGTATAAACATGAAAGGCCCAAAATACCTAGGGAGGCCAGGATACTCATTGTTTCCAAGGGGTTATTAAAGACTTAGCTAGATTTAGTGAGGATTAGCTCTTGGATAATGCATATGATACCAAGAGGATATCCATAGACTTTAAATTTACAGGGGTAGGTTTCAAGTTAATGTGATTTGGGTTATTGTTAACAATATAAAAAACAAACAAACAAAAACAAACAAACACCCACACAAAAAAAACAAAACAAAACAAAAAAAAACAAAAAAAAATCAAAAAAACCAAACCAAAAACAAAAATAAAAAACCAGAGAGAATTTGAAAGTGAGAATTTGAGAATTTTGAAATTGAGTGTTGTTAAATAAGGTAAATACCATGACACCTGTTCCATTCTGGTGTTCTCATTTGAAGAAAAAAATGAAAAATGGAGATGGAGGTTTAATGAAAAGAAATGTACCATATGTGGCTGTGTTGTCAACAGTTCTCTGTGTTTTAAAAGTTGTTTTTACTCTCTCCAGGTTTTTAGATACTTCCAAGCAAGCCATAGGGATGTTGTTCATCCACTTTGCAAATGTCTATTTATCAGACCTTACAGAAGAAGACCCCTGTTCACTGTGAGTGTTTCATTTTAGAATAATTGGTCTTTATGGAAGTTTGATGCTGTATGTGCATCAATCACATTCAAAAACTGTGGTTTAAGTTAAATCAAGAATCAAGAATCAGAGTTCTCTTCAAATTGATGGCTGGCAGGATTCTGGGTTGGATATAGATATTTTAGACCAAGGGCAAGGTCTTACTACTTCTCCCTCTCCAGTGAATGAATGAGGACTTGGGATGCCCATTGTAATAAGAGTCTTTTTACTGAAGGAGGTGCTGGAACCAAAGGAAATGAATATCCAGTTGACCTGCAATGCACTATTCCCTGTATTAACGCAAGGACTTAACAGAAAGTCAGGTTGCTTTCAGGGTTATTTAGCAAAAATCCTTCTTGCTTGTATTTTCTGCTAAAAGCTGCATTTGCTGCTGCAGTATTATTTTCATTTTGTTAAAGATGGGAAATCTTGCTCAGCAGCCAGGCAGTTAGAGCAAAAATTAATTTTGCGATGTCACGCTTGGAGTGCTGTGACTAAATAGATAAACATTTCACTGTAGTGTATGAAACCTGAGGATTTTGTGACTAAGACCCCATCAGGCTCTTTGCAGGAGCTCCTGAAGCAAACGGTAATTGTTTGGGTTTGTTCTTGATAAGGCTCATGCTCAAAGTAGCTACACAGTCCTGGTAATGGGAGCTGTGAAATTACTTTAAAAAGCCCAATAATTTGCCTTTTATAACCAATCCAGTTCCTTCAGTGGCATCTGCTCACTTGTTGTCCTTTGCTAAACAAAGGAGACACACAGCTCAAGGAATATCCTTGTGTTGCTGCACAAGCCTGTTTTATTTCCTTTATTCCCCCTTGGTTTCTTTTGTGTTCCTACATCCTATAAATGTGCAAGGAAAACCCTGCTTTCCTCTTCCCACCACAAAGCGTTTTGGTAGGGAAATTGCATCTATTTTAACACATTAACTGTAAAATTTGAGTTATAATTATGACAGTTTCAGTAATACCAGGCATCATTGGAAGATTTTCCTTGCTTACAGGTTTAAGAATTTCCTGACAGATTTAAAAATTGGCAGGTGAAAATTGCTTTCATTCCATTTTTGTAACTTCAGGTATATATACAAGTGAGCTAACCAAAGCATGCTAAAAATTGTCAGTATTTAAAGATAGAGCACGATAGTTTATTCCAGTATTTTAAAAATACCTTTGTGCTGTATACTGTGTTTTCAAAATAAAGGGTTTACTGACAAGTGCATTCTTTTCTGCAATCTACATGATTTTATTTTCAAATGCCACTTTTAATGTAAGTGTAACATGACACAAAACAAGTAAGAGAGTGAAGTTATTCACTGTTCTCAGGATAACAGAAATTACAGTGTGCAGCTGTATAATTTCTGGGACAAGGGTGGAGGTTCTTGTTAGCAGAAAAAATACCACATAGTACTAACCAAAGCCTTATCCTACCTTAGGAAAAATACATCTTAAGTTTGAAAGTGGGTCAAAACTACAGTGAGTAAAAGCAACATTTCTCTCTGTAACTTTGAATTTGTTGAGTAAAATTATTATTATTTAAACTTGGGCAGTTCTGTGTTCTCTCCTGTTTTGTAGTTTGTGGATTGTTTTCAGAACAAACCCAGAAAATGCTGTTTTAGAAACTCCTGTGGTTCAGTGCTTGGAGGGAACTACAGGTGGAAGCTGCCATTTGTTAGTTGGGGATGCAGTGCTGTGTGTGATCATATCAGAGCTGGCAATCCGTGTGTTGAAACACCTTGGTGGGTGGGCTGTTGTTTGAATCGACGATAGAAAAAGCAGCTCGGGGTCCTCGGCACTGAGTGGGAAGCTGGAAGGATCTCCCAGCCAGGGGCACTTCCCTGGGGGCAGGTTAAGGACACACCTGGCAGGAGGAGCCGGGAGCGAGCCTGCCGTGCTGGGAACATCGGGCATCCTTGGCCTGTGAGCCGGAGCTGCTGGGAGAAGGTCCCGGTGCTGCCGTCCTGCTGCGGGCTTACAGCAGCCTCTTGTGGCCTCAGCGGCGCTTGTGCAGCCTCCCGACTGCTGGTTTCCTCCTGCCTCATCTTAATGCTTGTCTAATAGCAAGTTAATTAAAACTCAGATTTGGCAGACGATCAGTAGAATAGCTATCTTTAGGAATTTTATGGCTAAGTCTTGGCTAAAGCAAGGCATGCCCACTTTTTGAATTTTGAGCTGCTTCTTGAATGGGATCTTGAGGGTCAAAGCAGCTCCTTTTACTGTTTTGAATGCACCTATTCTGTTTCTGCTTTCCACTTTTGATACTATTTTACTCATGTGGACTTGTCTCTACAGCAGCAGAAGACCACAGGTCCCTGATTGCTATTTTTTCCTTGCAGATAAGTTCTTGTAGACTCCAGGGTTTACCTTAAGTATTTGGAATTACTGAATAAGAACCTCAGGAACAGGGATTTACTGTGTGTCTTACAGCTGGCCCTGTCTTAGTTGCTGCTTTGTTCAGCTAAAATTGGTGGTAGTAAATAAACCAAACTCACTTAGAAAAGGCTCTGAATTTCAGCTGCGTTGTTGCACACAGCTAAGAATTCATTTGAAATCTGTTTTTTGAAGCATAGGTAAGATCCCAGAAGCTGCTCTTGAAACAATAAAATTAGTGTTGCAGCCATTTGTGTGTCCATTGGGGGGTGGTTTGATTTGGTTTGGATTTTTTTCTGGCAAGGCTTGTTCCTGATATTTCAAATGTTCATTGGACAAGAACTGAAGTGCAAGAAAGTAAATTGCTTCCTAACACTAAAAAATTTGGGATTTGGCCTCAGTGGTGACTGTGCTCTCTGGATATGGTGTTCACTGCTCATTGCCTCTTGTTGGGGCTGGGACAAAGCTCCCTGGAGCAAGAAAAACTTTCTAGTTGTGTTGCCTTTCCCCTTTGGCATGAAACTTTTGGGTTGGACTTTTTACCTTAAAATTCATTGAGATGTCTTTAAGATAACCTCTGGGTTTATTCCTTTTCCTTTTATTCATCTGGCTTTATTCAAGTACAGTTTCCGCACCAAATGAACTGAGCAGTGGTAAGAAGGAAATCTGGTTTTAATTTAAAGGAATAATTTAATATTGCAGTTTACGTAGAGTATGCACATGCACACAGCAGAGTTCATGAAAATAGAAGTTGGAACTTAACTTTAAGGACAGAAACAAAATATTGAGACTGCTAGAGCTGTTTAACATTTAGTCTAACTGTGTAACTACAGAAGTGGGTAAATGATTGTTCTCAATACTCTGACTTCTCAACATATGTACAACGAATCTTTTATCAATCATGGTGTTAAAATATGCTCAACCTGTAGAAAATGAACCCTTCTCCTTGTTGTCTTTTACATTTTCCTCTCAGGTACCTTATCAACTTCTTGCTTGATGCCACATTAGGAATGCTGCTCATCTACATCGGGATCCGGGCAGTCAGCAGCCTGGTGGAGTGGCAGCAGTGGGAGTCCCTTCGCTTCGGGGAGTATGGTAAATGCGTCTGTTCTTGTGCTCAAATGAGTGCCAGGGTAGAAACACAGACCTTTTCAGTATTTGAAGCCATTTAAAGATGTTTGAGCAGCTCTCAGGGCATATAAAGCTGGATCTCCATTCACAGCAAAAAACTTAGTGTATCCATTACAGTTATAGGTCAGTACTTGTAGTGATGTCAGATACTAGGTTGTATTTCTTCCTAACAACATTCTGGTTTTTCTTGTGTACTCTCTTGTCCTCTCCCATTTTAATGTCCTTTTGACAATGAGCAGTCTGTGTGGATGGGGAGGTGTGGGGAGCGTATTCACTCTTCTATAATTTGTCTTTATCTCTTACTGACTTCCAAAATGAACTTGGGTTTATTTTAGTTATAAGGCATTTCTGACTGCAGTAACTAAGCTCTTAAAATCAACAAATAAACTTGTGTTCTGCTGCAGAAGTGGTGCCTGATCCATTATTATCACTTTGAATTAGGAGATCTGAAACACCTAAACCTGTTTATTGAGTATTTCTCCTCTGTGTGTGTGTATGAAATTATATGAATCCTCTTTACTTAGTTATTCTTTCCAATATCAGATCATTTTAGTTGTCACTAACCTTCTTTTCTGCATCTTCATTCTTGTGCTGTCCTGACACTAGTGTGTTGGTTTTTCAGTCAAGCTCTCTTAAGGACTGTTATAAAGCATATTTCCATTCATCATGTGGGAGAGGATTTCTGGTATAAAGAGAACTAGGCAGCAGATAGAATGTTATCAGTAATACAGTGAGGGTAGACCCTGTGTAAGAAATCCTTCTAAAAAGGGCAAGTTACAGAATCACAGAATATTCTGAGTTGGAAGGGACCCACAAGGATCATCAAGTTGCATTGGATTGTTTGCTACCACCTTATTCTGTTAAGTGTTCCAGTTATTTCTGAAGTAAAAACCTTCATATCACCATCTGATTTACAATTTTTCACTTTGGCCCCAAGAAAATTCTTTTTTTATTCTTCATAAAATTAATTAAAATAAATAAGTAGGGCAGAAGAGGGGACTAAAATGGCGTCCTGTGGCGTCACAAGTGTGTGTTTAGACTTTAGCATTTTGAAGTTAAATGTGGATGTTTAGTATAGAATCCCAGAATGGTTTGGGTTGGAAGGGACCTTAGAGCTTGTCTCATTCCAAGGCCCTGCCATGGGCAGGGGCACCTTCCACTAGCCCAGGTTGCTCCAAGTCCTGTCCAACCTGCCCTTGGACCCTTCCAGGGATGGGGCAGCCACAGCTTCTCTGGGCAAGCTGAGCCAGGGCCTGCCCACCCTCCCAGGGAAGGATTTCTTCCTGATACCCAATCTAACCCTGCCCTCTGTCAGTGAGAATTCCCCCTTGTCCTGTCACTGCAGGCCCTTGTCCAAAGTCCCTCTCTGGGTCTCTTGGAGCCCCCTCAGGTACTGAAATGCTGCACTAAGGTCACCCTGGAGTCTCCTCTTCTCCAGACTTCTGTTCTCCACCCCATGGGTGGCTGGGGGGCTGCTCATTGAAAGGTGTCAGATCTTGGGGCATTTTGTCTGGAGCAAAGTCAAGTTCTCAGCTTGGAGATCAGTGTGATTTCAGTTTGTTAGCAAGTGTGGGAAAACAAACAAGAGCCTTCCCCCTGTTCCCAGACAAGTCTCTTCTTGTGATTGAGTGATGTTGTTTGTGTTTCTAGAGCCTAAATAATCATTTGTCTCAAGTTAGTTCTCACTGTGAGCTCATTTCCCTTCTTAGCTCTATTACTCGATCCCTGGTGATTCATTACTTGAAGCTGTCACAAAAATAGCAGTGTCCTGCTGGTTTTAAAAGCCTCTTCTTTATATGGAGGATAGTTTTTAAGCATAAATGCCTCAAGGAAGGGATGGATACCAAAATATCACCATTAATAAATGGTTGCTGTTTGTACAGCAAAACAGCACCACATACTGATTTATGAACAGAGTAGCATTACGCTCCCTCGAGGGCCTTTTTAATGTCAGAATTTTTAATTTTGTTAGATTTGTTTTCATATTTCCAGTTTTATATTTTCAGATTCATTACATCAGCAGTTGGATTTTAAGAGAAGTGTAGAATCAGATGATACATTTGAGTGTGTAAAGAGGAGAAAAGCAGTCATGAGCTGTACTGAAAAGAATGTTCCCTGTGTTCTCCTTCCCTTCTTGTCTTGGGCTCCTTTAGCTGCTGCAAGTAGAAAACAGGTGATAAATCCCTCTTGGTGACTAAACTCTCATGGCAACTGAATCGTGCTGTGGTCTTTTACTTGTCTTTGCTTCTCACATGGCAAAGCTCAGAAACTGTATCTGCTGCTGCCTCTCTTCCCTCCAGCTCTTTGCCACTTGCAGAGCAAGTGACTTGCAGCCATATGGGGTAGGTGGCACTGACTTTAATAAAACTATTGAAAATTTATTTTGGAGGAGTTCTGTGAGTTGGAGTTTTCTTAAAGAGAGTTTTTCAGGATTTGAAGAACAGAGAGGAGGAACAGTATAGAGGAAAAACAGGTATTTTTTTCAAGAACTGTCTGAAAACCTGCTTCTGAGAAGCAGCTGATGGCAACAGCAGACACTGGTATAGACTTGTTTTGCATTGCCCAGCATTTTCCAAAAATGCAGCTACAGTTGTCATTGCAGAGGATTCAAAATGTTTCAGTTTCCTTCTTTATTTGCTTTTCTTGCAGTAACAAGATTTCCACTAATTTGCTGGATTATTCTGTAAATGCAACTTGTACATGACAAGTATAAAATCAGAATTCGATAGACTGTGAGAGTCTTTAGAAATGGATTTAGAGCTTTATGACTTCAACAGTAACTTTAAAGTTCCACTTTGAGTTTGTGAACTGAATCTCTGAACATACAAATGTCCCAAATGTTCTTGGGAGCAGCTTCTGGCTGTGGTGTTGTGCACAACACTCTTAATACAGTTTCACAATTTTTGGACATACAAAATCTCCTGAGAGTTGCAGTGGATTCAAAATTGGTGTAGCTGTCTTTGCTTTTAGAAATTAAATACAGATTGGAAAAGAGCTTATAATACACTTCAATTGTAAGGCTGTAGCTAAAACTAGATTATTTTTTAATATTCGCTAGTTAGCGAAGAAAACTAGAGAATGCTAATAAAAATGTGAAGCATAGGAACTAATGGCTAAAATTTAGTTCTCAAATCTAATTCAGGCCTTGAATCTTCAGAAGAATCACAGTTGCTCAACTTTGAATTACTGATGAATTACTTTTGGCTTTTCTAACTTTTTTTCTTTTATAAGAGAAGCCATGAACTGCAGTATTTAGCTGGAAAACTTGAGATTTTTAATAATTTTCCTCTTGGACTGTTGAGTGTTGATCATTAGCTCATACTATAAAACATGGTTAGAAAGTTTTCTTTGGTTTGGACTCCAGTTTGATTTACCAGTTTCTCTGTGTAGCATTTAAGCTTCAAACAGTAAGTCTCAGACTATTACCAAGTATTAATACTGAAAGCCTTTCAGAAATGTTCCAGAAAAGGAAGTAGCAACTGTCCATTATGCATTACAAACACATAAAGGCATTTGATTTTCCATTGCCCATTATTCATCCCCAGGCTAGAAGTTTTGAGCTGTCTTTAAAGATGTTTCAGAGGCTACAGCAAAGACTAAAGTGCTGTCACTCCCCTCCAGACCTTCCTTTTGTTTTCCAGTGAAGTGCTGCTTTAAACTCACCTGCAAAGCTTGTTAGGCTTAACAGTCCTCTCTTTTCCCTTTTTGTTTTTCTTTTTTTTTTTCTGCTGTCTTTCATAGAGTCTAAGAATCTGCCTAAGTTTTCCTGGTCAAATATCTGTGGTATTCCTTCTGTCCTGGCAGATATCTTCATGCACTCAGGTTCTTCCTCTGCTACAGTGGGGTGCAGCAGAATTTTAAACCCTTTCGCATTGCAATTAAAATGGGATCTTAATTTTTTGTTCCATGAAGTTTTTCACAGCAGCTCTTGCACGTGTTGCTTCAATTATAGTTGGTTACTTATGGTAATTGACTTTGTAGAGAGGAAAAATATGTTTAAGGTAGCCTAAGGAGAGTGGCAAAATCATAGTTCTACTTAGACTGAAGGGAAATGTGTTTTCTCTCAGCTGTGTTTCCCTGAAGTTTTCCCTTTTAAGACACTTAATACTTCATGATAGAGGGTCAAAATTAACAATATGATGAGAAACAAATGTCATGCAGCTTTATCTGTCTTGCTTTCACCAGATGATATGAAACAGGGATCATATTACAGGTACTGCTGAATGGATAAAATCCTGTGAGATTCAGTTTCCAACTCATACTTTTGGAAAGTTGGAGTGAGGCTGAGGGAGGGGAGGGAGCAGCACTGAGGGAATTTGGAGAAGACACTTTAAGAGGATTTAGCTACCCTGCTGCCTCTTCTAGTACTGCTTTTCTAAGATGTTTACTGTGAAGTAAAATCAAATCTATGCATATATTGAACCTTCCTTCTTTCTTGCAGGTGACCCCCTGCAGTGCAGTGCTTGGGTGGGCCAGTGTGCTCTGTACATAATGATTATGACATTTGAGAAAACCATCATCATCATAGTGCTGCTTATACCTCAGTGGAAAGAGGTTTGTGTTTTTACAGCATTTTACAGACAAATGAACTTCAGGTGAAAGCTGTAAAGACTTCCAGTTGTGTTTATTGGTTTGGCTCAGGCATCATAACTGTCTACAGTCATTGCTGATTAAATCTATGGTAGTGGTATGTTCTTTTAGTTTAATTGGGATACTGCTAATGAGGCTTCCTGGGATCCACTGCCAGGAACACCCTGTCATATTTTGGAGGGGTTTTATATACTGTGATACCTAAAATTTTATCCTATTTCCTTTTCTAAAGTGCTCTCTTAATTCTTTAACTCTTCCTTACAGCTATTGTTTATTCTTGCAGTATTTTAAAGAATTTTCTTTGCCTGACCTTGTTAATAGATTTAACTGTAGACTTTCAGAAATTTGCAGTGGATTAGTGAAGCCATTGCTGATGACTGGGTAAATATTTATTTTGATAGACTTTGTGCAACCGAATATTCCAAGTGATGTTGTTGTAGCCCAATAAAACCAGTTTAGCCCTATCGTATGCTCTGGACTGCTTTGGGAACTGTCTCTTACTGTGTCTTTTGTAAAACTGCTGTGTTTAAATTTCCTAAAAATGGAACCTAAGACATGTTCCTTGGGAGCACACAGCTCTAAAATGTTCAGGATGATTCTAACACAGCTCCTCAGACTTCTGTAAGCAAAAATGACAGAGAGAAGTTTCTTGTCAGTGCCACTTGCTTATCTGTGGTGATTTATGAGCTGTCCGAAGTACTTTGTTTTTCTCAAAGCTGTCCTTTTCTGGTTCATCTGCGTTATTTCTGTCGCATTAGCTGGAGCATGAACATTGCACTCTCCGACCCAGCTGTGTGCACATGATCTGAACTTGTCCTCTTCTTTTCACAGGTAGCTTTATTGAACCCCATAGAGAACCCCCAGTTGGAGCTGGCCATCGTCATGCTGATAGTTCCCTTCTTTGTTAATGTTAGTACATGTGAAATGTTTACTTGGGTGTCTTTCTGCCATGTCTTCATCAATTAACATTAGTCCTTGAAACACAGCGTTATCTTGGTGCTTAAGTTAACTTTTGAAGAGAAGGGGTGTTAAAGAATGGATAAAATGCCTGGATATATGTAGATTTTACAAAGCTGAAATCCATACTGAGCTAAAGCAGGCTCAGGAGAGGGGCAGAAATGTCTCACAGACCTCTTTGGCCTGATGATTTCAGTAGATTGAGTGTAATACTGAAGTACTGACACAGAGATTATAAAATTACACTGACATTGCTTCAGGAAGCTGTTGGTCTAAGGACAGACGTAGTGTGAAGTATCCTGTGTCTGACCATAGCTAAGAGTGGAAGTCCTGTGGTGGAGCAGAGGAAAAGGGCAAGTGTGCAGTCATCCTTCCCAAAGTGTACTCTTTCAGCAATCTGGAATTTAGGGATTAGTGCCAGAGACAGTGGGTGCCCTTGCATTCAGTAACTGCTGGTAAGGTTTTGCTGCATGAAGAGTTAATATAAAATCATTGTGAATAGTCGTTACTTTTCTTATTTTCTTCTCTTCCACAAAGGAATAAAGTAGCTGGGTTCTAGAGCATTCCTGCCAAGTGTAATAGGCCATGTGACACTGTGCCTATACAAGATTGTTTGGCTGATTCAGAATTATTGTCAGGTCCAAACCCTGACCAAAAGGGCTTATTCTACTCTGAAGAAAGCTGAACTGTCACTTTCCCCTTCTCTTTAACAGGCATTGATGTTCTGGGTGGTAGATAATTTTCTTATGAAGAAAGGGAAGACAAAAGCTAAACTTGAAGAAAAAGAAGGAGGACAAGATTCAAGAAATGGAAGTAAAGT
Organism: Margarornis squamiger; assembly: GCA_035222235.1. Lineage (NCBI taxonomy): Eukaryota > Metazoa > Chordata > Aves > Passeriformes > Furnariidae > Margarornis > Margarornis squamiger. The sequence goes on along the minus strand of JAWWTY010000022.1, from coordinate 15,741,663 downwards.
CCGATATAGGAGAGCAGCATCCCATGAAGAGTCAGAATCAGAAGTATGTGGAGTTAACTATTGCAATTAATGCAATAACCATCCAGTTCATCCCTCCTGCCATCGATTTCCTTGTAACCCTGTCAGCTGAGGCTTGTTTTTCTGTGCATGTACCTCTAGCAGTAGTTCCTAGCATTTGCTGTTGAGAACCAGTTAAGGAAAATGTGGTTATTGCACCATTCATGGCAGTTAATTTCCTTCCAGATGGGCAGGAAGACACAATAACATATGTAAATATCACAGGTGAGCTGTGTTGCAAGTACTTCTGAAAAAAGCCCACAGGGAATACAAAACTAACAGACAATTCCAATTCAAAGAAAGGTTAATAGCTTAAAGTGAGAGGGAACTAGTGGAGGCAGCTGACCTGATTTTGGAGAACTATTTACATACTTGCCTTAGCATAATTTTAATCTAAATTACACCAAGGGAGCAGTTCTTAGTTCAGCGGAAGGATCAGTGCTTTCTGTGAAGGTAAGTTGGTCTAGCTTTAGTAAGTAAATGTAACTCTTTTGTGTGATGAACAGTGCTATTTATATGGGGTTTTCTTTAGTTAAATGACTGCCATGTTACCAGTGTGGAGAGAGAGCTTTGATGTTCTCTCTCAAGCTGCCTCTGCTGTTCTGGAGATGCAGAAATCACTTCTTTGGGTTTAGGTTCAGTGGCTGCAGGGAGATTAATATTCATGCATCCTTCTTTGAAATTTGTGGAGGTCCCAGATAGGATGTGTGATGGTGTTTGATGGTGCTGTCAGTAAATCCTAGTTGTGTTCTGTAAGATCTTCCCTGATCCATTAATGAGATGCTTTGCAAGCATTAAAAAAAAAAAAAAAGGTTTAAAAGAAGCAAGAGTGACTAATCCAGGTGCTCAGAGCCATAATTTGTTTTTAGATCCTGATTTCAGCAGATGACGAGATGGAGGAGTCGGACGCCGAGGAGGATCTGCGCAGACTCACCAACTTGAAGCCCATTAAGAAAAAGAAGCACCGTTTTGGTCTGCCTGTATGACACATTCCTGGGCCTGTGTGTTTGCAGATTCATGGCAAAAACTACCGTCAGTGGGGTTTAATGTTGCAATTGCATCTCCCTTTTCATACAAACTGACTTAAAAGCAAGGTCTACCAACAGAAGGCAAGCAGTTGGAAGACTTCCAGTTCAGTTGCACTACAGACACACTGACCAATTATGCAAGAATGTCTTCTCATCACGTGTGAAAAACTGCAGAGGTGTTAAGGATGAGTCGCTAAGGAATGTTGAGTCAGAGAAGATCAGAGAGAACAGATCAGAATCTTTCACTTTTGGTTACTGCTGAGACAGTGTAAGTTCTCAAAAAGGCATCAGAGTTGACTAAGTTGAAGGAGTGTGTTTTATTAATAAAACTGGCTTTTGCAGCATAATTCCTAGAGCAGAATAGTTTATGGTTACAAGCTGTAACTTAACATTATTTTTTTAAGTACAAATGTTTACTTGCTACCGGGTACCTATGGAACTAATAGGTGGAACAAAGATTTTTTTCCAAGTCTCCTCAAATCTATTTGACTATTTTATATTTAAGTTATATTTTCATACAGTTGTATTTAAAGATTCTCTTTGTCAGAGAAAAGGGTGCAGTTCCCTTGTTTTGTGCAGAACAGGTCAAAATATTTGTAGTGAAAATCTCATTTATCCTTATGTCCTGGTTTAAGACAAAGGGATTGCAAAGGGAACAGCTCTCTGTCACTGCTGAAGTCACCAAATATCACTAAAAATGCAGTCCTGTGTGTGCTTTCGACCACATAATTCGAAAATACCTTTTTTAGTAGGAGGTGGTGGTTGCATATTTGACAAACGTGCACTTTAGTGTATGACAAAAATCCATTGTGATGGTTATTTGTGAAATGAGTATCTGTGGATGACTCATTATTTCTGTTTCTGCAAGTCTCTTGTTCATACCTCTCAAATGACCCAAAAGAGATGGAACATTTCTGATCCTTTTCCTTTTGTAGGGCCTGTGGTACAGAACTGTGATCTGATTGTTGTGCTACAAGATTGCAAAAATAATTCTGTCCCTTTTTTTTTGTTGTTGGAAACACAGTCTGCTATTTAACATGCTTAACAGCAACAACAAAAAAATTTCTCCCGTTTCATTTCCATAAAGTCTCATTATCCTTTAGTAGTTAAAAAAACAACCAACCAACCCAAGGGGTACAGTGCAGTTGTTACTACAGAATTTCTGTGATTTTCAGTGTCTCTTCTGATAATTGGCAGCACATGCTCATCTGAAACCTAGCAGACATGTTTTCAGAGGCATCCTTTTGCTTTGCATATTTCCTAAATGATTGTTTCTGACAGCTTTCCTAGCTTAGTTAAACCTTGTGCAGGACAAGACGATGTGTCAAAGAGGTGTGACAACAGACCTTAAGTGCAAATCTGTTGTAGTATCTGGACACCAGACAAGTCCCAAGCCTTAAACCAAACAGTTTCATTGGAAAACTGCTCAGAACTTTTTAAGATTTTTTACATTTTTTTATAGATTTACTAGGTCTTAATGTGATTTATTATCCAGAGCACTTAAATGGGCCTTAGTAAATACTGAGCTGTGTGCTCCCGTGCTCACTGTCACTACTCCAGCATTCCTGCTTCCTGCGGGGCTGCCCAGCCAGAGAACACGATGCTCTCAGACCTCAGCGTGCCCAGCCAGCTCCAAGGGACATTTTACCAAACCTGAGGTTTTAGTTGAGCCACTGACCTTCATTACTGTGCACTAAACTGTCAGAACTGCAATAAGTTACAGTACTAATGTTTCTTTTAGGCTAAATCTACAAACTAATGACATTGGGAGTTTAACTGAGTTCTTTTTGACATTGCGGGGAGGGGAGGGATAGGTAAATGTTCCTAATTAGTGTTGCCTCTGTTTTAGGTTTTTGGGGCTTTTTTATTGATTGTGTGACTTGCATCTTCTCCTGAGGAGTTACCACTGGGTGGGTGCGGGTTTCCAGAAGCACAGGACTTCAAGGAATTCATTGTCATCAACAGAATAGTCTCATACAGCTCGCTTTTCCAAAGGGATTGAAGAGCTAGGACCGGCTCTTGTCGCAAATGTCAGCATTTCTTTTTATTTTTTAGCATAGGATTTGTTCTATTTCAGATAGTGAGATAAAGCTACTGAACATGTGTCCCCCTGCACAGCCCTCGCTGTCCTCGCCCGCTGAGATGCCTGAGCAGCGCACACAGATTTAAATGGACGAGCTTGCATTTGATCTTCCTTTTCCCTCCAGTTACGTGAATTATCAAAATGGTTCTAGTCTCTTGTTTAGTCTGTGAAGTGTCGGTATAAAATTATGGCCTTAATCATGTAAAAATATTTATTTTGAGCAGACCTCAAACTTATTGACCAAGTACAAACCAGTGAAGCGCTATGGAGCAGTTTCTTGAAGATGGTTGCAGCAAAGGTTCTGTCTGAATGCCTAATTTTTCATGTCTTAAGTGCTGAAATGTCACTTGTTGTGAGATTTTGGTATGCCTAGCAAGACGATGTAGTAAAGCACTGTGAGCCAAAGACACAGAAGTATCTTAAATACCACAGTAGTAACAGGAGGAGCAACCTTCAGAGGGGAAAGAACAGCTCTGGCTCTCTACTAAGACAATAATTCCATTTGCAACTTTAGCTAATAACAAAATCTGAGGTTTTTCTTATTCGTTCTTTGCTATCCTGGGAAGGAGACGGAAACTGTGAAATTGGTGGGTTTCCTCTTTGTAAGGTAAAAATTGGAATTCCTGCTGTAGGTACAAGTAGGACAGGTGCTCTTGTCTGACAGGCTTGCAAGTGTGAGAGGGACTATGTGCCTGGTGCTTCACTATGTCTTACTGCTCGTTGAAACGTACTGGCAGGGCAGCCTGAAATGGACTCTTCATAAAGAGTTGGTCCAGTAATGACATTGCAACATCTCAACATTTGCATTATCTTGCAACTGGCACTCAGATTTTTGCCTGTAAAATACTTCAGGACAACTCAGAGCAAAGGTTTAATTCAGGCTGTGCTTAGGAAATGGGGTTCTGTTTAGTGAAAATAAGCTATGTAGTATATGCCAAAGTAAGAGAAAGGGATTATAACTGAGAGAAGAGACATAGAAGTATTGGTGAAGATTGAATTTACTACGAATGGTCAACGTAAATGTGTTAACTGTTTCTAGTATCCGACCTGTGGCATCTGCATAACCTTCAAACACTGGTGTTGTCTAATACGTGGTTTTCAAGTTCTGGCTTTAATACGTTCAGGTCCCCTTGTCTTACTTCAAGTAGATGAATGCTGTCTGTTACTGTTGCTAACTAAAATGTACTATAGCTTTTCTTCAGGGAAAACTCAGAAACTGAGTTGCAAATTAGAGCAATGCAAAGTGATTCCCCCTGGCAGGTGTCTGCTCTGGTTCCTGCCGGCCCGGGGAGGGGGGCCTGGGCTCTCCCGCTCTGCTCACAGCTGAGCATCACAAGGAATCTCTGCCACTGTGCTTGACTAACCCGTGTTTGCAACTTTGCTGTGCTTTTTGCAGGAGAAACCAGTAGTGAAAGCGAATAACTTCAGCCACACCGAGTCAGAGTACATCTACAGCATAGGCGTGCAAACTTTTTTTAGGTGAAGTTTCCAGTTCAATTACTGAAAATGACTACTATGGTTTTACAAAGTAAAACTGCAGTATCTTTAAAAAAGGGACTCTTTTGTAGGTGTTTTTGTCTTGCGTGGGTATCCGTCTCAAACTGAATGTGGGGTTTGTTTGTCAGTAAATTCAGAGTATAGCCAATGTGAGCAAAACCAACAGCTGTATTCTGCTGCGCTCTGTTTGGACCATATTGTTTAATCAGTGGTGTTACCTTAAACTTTTAAGGGTATCTGATGTAATTACGTTATATAATGGTTTACAATAAAGTTTGACTTATTACAGATTGGTACACTTGTTTTATACTTGTTCTGGTTCAAAGTCCACGTGTTTCAGTGTTTATAGTGAGCTCTTGTGGGAAGAAGGTTTTGCTACTTGAGTTTAACTTCAGGTCAAATTCTGTGCACTCTTATGTTGATTTTCATTTCAGTACATTCATGTACCTTAATGGCAAGTCCTATTTGAGCTGGGAGAACCACTTTTCTTAAGCTGCAAATTTGTTTCGAATCCTTGCAGGCTCTTCTGGGGTCTTCTCCCTGAGGAAGGCTTTTCCAGGGCTGGAGCTGCAGAGTATCAATCCAGTCCAGCCTCTGTAACCCCTCAATAACATTTGCCCATTACTTCCATTGCTTTCCACTTCGCACACCCAAGCAGCCCCATACTCACTGTATCCCTACAGTGGTTCAGAGGATAATCCTCACTCTGCTGAGCCTGTCAGTCCCCCGAGGAGTGTTAGCACTTTCCTGGAGGAGAAATCTCTGGAGACCACAGGGGCAGCTGTGTGTATATTCACCAGATTCTCAATGGTCATTGCCATATTTTGTCTGCAACCATTTCTCAGCAAAGGAGTTTTCCACACTTCTTGTTGCAGTGGAAGATTAAAGAGGGTCAACTTTTCTTTTTTCAACAGCCACTGTCGAATAAATGAGCCTATCTTGGATCATCATCATTCATATTCCATTTAACAGATCTGAGGATCTCAACCATGTGAACAGTATTTCTACTCTGAAATGTAAGTAACTGTAGATTTAGGCTGGGGTTTTTGTAAGAAAAAAATAGCCCATGATCTGTGCAAGGAAATGGTTGTGGCTGTTGTTGAGCATTGGTTTAGGAAATGTGTAATCAAAGAACAGAACTATCCAGGCTATGGGCATGTCCTAGAAACTTCAGGATATGCCACCTACCTCTGTAAGCTCCTCACCTCCTGCCCCAAACAGCAGGCAAGGTTGAAGTGGTTTAATTTTGTTTATATAATGATTTTGTTTGCATAGATTAAATTGCTATGAAAGCACAACTCTGTTGGTTACAAGTGAGGAATGTGTAGTACCAATTAACTGAGGCAATTTTGAAAGCTGAAGGGAAAAATATTTCAGTGTCTTGAATTCTAAATATTTGCTTTAAACATGCAGAATGTTATTTTCCTGTCATAACAGATAGTGTTGAAATAGTGATGCTTGTGGGACTGTGGAGAAGCACCTTAGTAGAGAAGAAGTGTTGCTTAGTAGAATAGAAAAAAAACAAACCCTGTTTTTTTCTAAAGTCAATGTTTTAGTTTTGCGTTGTTGACCTGCTAAAGGCACTGCTGTTCTGCAGAAACGCTTTCTCTGGTTTGCTAAGCCAGGGGTTTAAACAGAAATTCAACCAAGGGAATGGCTGAGGACATAACACCCAAACTGCTTCTTAACTCACAAATAATTCCCCCAGTGAAGGAAAACATCTCAGGCTTGGAAGTTCAGCTGAAGGCAGAATGGGCACCTGGAGGCCTGGGGGGATAATTCACAGCTGACAAATCTCACCATCCCAATTGCACAGCACTAGAGCTGTTTGATGTCATGTTTTCATCATGAAAAATACCGGTTTTATTTGACCTTGCAGTCTTCTTTCTGTAGCCTAAACAAACCACGTTCAGAGCTCAAGGAAAGGCCAGGGAAAGTGCCTACCACAACAGTGAGTTTGTGTAGTAGAAGGTGTTTGGAGGTCTCCCATGGCTGCCTTTTCACATTAACTCACCTGGCTGGATTTTGTTGCATCATGCAAAGATTTAATGTAAAAAAAAAACCAGAATGGAAACAATCCCCCACCCATACCTCTCCTGCTAATGAAAAATAGAATTCATGCTTAGAGATGGGTTTTTTTTAAAATTTAATTTAAAAAAATGTTTTGAGAACAAATGTTTAAAGTCCTGGGCAGGGTTTTACTACTGTCAGTATGTGCAGTTTGTGTGTGTCTGAGTAAGCTGTTCCTATACAGCTGACAGGTGAAATGGTTACACTCACTGATTGTGCTGGAAGGGGACAGTGATTTTACCCTCAGTTGTGTAAGATGAGTGACAGAACTGTAAGGGTAAAACTAGTTAATAAAACTAGTTTTAACTACTTTTTAACTCTCCAAAGCACACAAAGTACTCTTCTGCTAAAGATCCCTGTGCAAAAGCAATTCAGGGCACTATGTTATGCTTTGGACGTGAGGTTTATATACTCTTTAGAGAACGCTTGTTTTGTTATGCTGGGAAAGAAATACTCTTTTTTTATCTCCTCCTCCCTCTCCCAAGAGGACTCAGAGTCAATTTTGTGCCCATAACAAAGTTTTGCCTTTTAAAGTTATAAATAGAGCCCCAGCGGGCTCCCCGGGCAGACTGGGCTTCCCCACATCCCCTGCCACAGCTGTGTGCTCCCGTCAGCACGGCCCCGAGTCATCGCCAGGAATAAACCTCCCAACAACAACAGCTTCCTCAACCTGAATCATCCCAGGCTCTGCTCTGGGAAGATGACCCAGCTCGTGACTTCACGGGGGATGCTCTATATAAGTCCAGGAAAACAACAGGCGCTCGCAGAGCTCACGGGCTGGATTTAATCAAAGCCGGGAAAGCACCTCGGAGGGATTTGGGGTGAGGGAGCAGCGCAGTTATGTCACAGGTATGGGGGGAGCTGTGCCACTGGCTGCCCTCGGAGCAGGGGGGCTGGCAAACCTGGTTTGGGTGCTTTGCTTGCAAGGGCTTGTTAGCAAGTTCCTCTCATTAACCAGCAAGTTCAGCTTCTCTGCTCCCTGACTTGTGTGATTACACTGAAGTAGTTTTAACAAGTACGTTGTTAGGAGGGATCATTTGATGAAGAAGGAAAGCAGCTGCCCTCTACGTGGTTAATTAATTTAAAGTGTTCTGGTTTACCTTAAATATTTTTCTTTCTGTAGGAAGGGAAAAACTACTTCCTCTGCTCTGGTTTCAGGTGTTTCAGAAAAGGAGGAATCTGCCTTTCCAACACAGTTTCTCAGGCAATGATTTGAAATTCTGGCAGTAGTTTTGAAAGGAGGCGGCCACACTTCATTGTACTGCTGTGTAAAGCTTAACGTGTTAACATGCAGGAAAAGAGTGTGACTGAAAATTGTGTTAAGATATGGTGTTTACAACTGAAATTCTGTGTTACACACTTTTATGTTCATTTTGTAGCTAATGGTTTGTCTTTACTGTGTACCCCAATAATCAGGGTTTCAAAGTGCTCTCAAAATCAGTTCAGAAATGCTGAGGTTTATAAATGTTACATTTGCAACACGAGCTGCAGGTGCCTGGCAGAGCTCTCCCCAGCATGAGAGTTTATGGGATGGGTGGGATGGAGAGTAGGAACACAGGGAGAGTAGAAGAGCACAGTTCTTCAGCCACATAGAGTAACTCCGTTCAGATGATTTTCTTTATTCAAAAGAAAAAGGGACTTAAAAACCAGTTGTGTCTTGTAAACCAGGGCTTTTCGACTTGTGACAGGAGGAGATAAAGCACAGGCTGCACTCCTGTGCCAGCTGGGAGTGGCTCCTGGCAAACCCTGCTCCCGAATTCTGGGAGCGATTAGCGGTGGTGGGGCTGTGACAGTGGCAGCTGCTGGCCGGGGCTCCCCGTAACCTCTGTGCAGCAGCCTTGCTCCTCAGCTGGGGACCAGCTAATCCTCAGCAACTGTCCTGCTGGAAAATCCTGTGATCAAAGCATGGGAGGGGTTATCTTAAAATAACTGGGTGAAATTCGACAGCTCTGCTCAGCCTGGCTGTATCTTGGTGCATCTCAAGTGCTGCCTTTCCGCGCTGTCCCCAAGAATTCCCTGTCCCAGTGGGATGAAGCCTCGCAGTTACTGTCTCTTGCCAGTAATGGGTGAAGGATCTTTGCATGTTTCCCATTTCTGTTAACAAAACAAGGAGTTTTGGTTGCCTGGGGACTGTGCCATGGGTGTGAGGGGCTGCTCCCATCACATGCCAATTGTCATTGCAGAGGGACAAGTGAAACAAACCCTGGCCGTGGGATATTCGATTACCCTGCAAACTGACCATCAGCTGCTGTGGATTTTGAAGGGTTTGCTACCACCTTGTCCCCTCACTTGCTTTGGCTACTGGGGGAGTGTTTTCCCCAGAGATCCCATCCATGTTTTGTTTCCCACAACACACGCAAATGGGATGGACAGTGAGCTATTCTGAGCGCTCCCGGGAATTTACAGCCAGCAGAAAACATACCAAAGGCCCCAGTGGAGCCAGTGGGCCCAACCAAGATCTGGGCATGCATGCACTGGCTCTGCAAGCTCCCTGGGACTCACTGCTCCAGCCATTTGTAGGCCTTGACGGGTTTGTTTTGCTCCACAACTCTTTTTAGCCTCACAGGCGGTCCCTGAAAATGCCTGAGTGGGCTCCAGCACTGCCAGAGCACAAATCTCAGAAGTTTTGTGTCTGTAGCAAAGGTCAGAGAAGTTGTTGCTGATGGTTCAGTGTGCAGACCTGTTCAAGTTGGAGTGTGTGGGTCTCCTTTTTAATTATGTCCCCGTGTCCCTGCATCCTGCCACAAGGGCTGCGTGGTGGGTCCCTAGAGATTTGTCCATGAAATAGCGAACTGAAGGGGGAATGCTTGTGGTGTTGGCTGCTGCTGAGTGGAGTTGTGTCTGACTGTGCAGTGCTAATTTAAAGGTAGGGATAGGCTGATAGCAAGTAATGTTATCTCGATTTTCTTCCAGTGGGATAAACTGTAAACTGATTAGTACTTGGCCATTGCAGTGCACCACCTGATGATGCATCTGTTTCTGTATTAGATTTCCTTCTCCTTCTTTGGGTTCCAAGCCCAGTGTTTCAGATGTGTTCAGTAAAGCTTGTAGACAGCCCTGTGGGTCAAGTGTTTATTCCAGCTCAGTCAAATCTGGCTTCACAATCTCCCTGACCAGTTTCCTGAAGAAGTGAGTAGACTGAGGCACAAGCCAAAGTTAATCATGAAGTGTTTTTTCCTTCCTAAATATTGAACAGATTCTTGAATTACTAGTCAGTACTTGCAGAATGATCAGACAGAGCTGGACAGAGAAAATCCAAGAATAAAATATATTTTTTTTAAATCAAAATTCACTGCTCTTTCAAAGGCTGTGCAATCAGAAGACAATTTCAGAACAGCAAGATGGTAACAGATTTTGGGAAGGGCAGTGAAATTTTGGTCATGCAAAAATCTGGAATAGCTGAGTGTGTAGGCTCAGAATTGGAATAGGTGGAATATTGTGTTAGCACCTCTGTGTTGTAACCTTTGGGTTGAGGCACCTTTATTCCCTGTGCTTCAAACCCAAAATGCTGATGTGTGGGCAACATGTTTGTTTCTTAGCCAGCCCCTGTGAAAAAGAAGCGTCCTCCAGTGAAGGAAGAAGACCTCAAAGGAGCCAGAGGAAACCTTGCCAAAAACCAGGAAATCAAATCTAAAACGTACCAAGTGATGAGGCAGTGTGGTAAGTCTCTGTGATGGAGATGATTAAGCAAAGTAAGATGAGTGAAAGGGTCCCCTCTGGAGCAGCAGCATGCAGTGTGCTCATCACCCAGCCCCTCTGGGCAGGGATTTGGGTCCCTCATGTCAATGGCACCCAGAGCAGCCAGCCAGGCTCTGCTTGGTGTCACTGTTCCCCTTGCCTGGATGAGGTGGGAGGGAGAGCCCTGACTTTTCCTTCTGACCAGGGTTCAAACCAAGCCCTGGGACCATCATCAATGTCAAAAACTGCCCAAGCTGAGGATCAGAGGCTTGGTCTGTGGGTTAGGGGATTTCTGGCCTCTCAGCTGATGAATTTGGTGTGTTTGAGATTCAGCAGAAATTGGGAAGGATAAAGGGCAGGTGATGAGACAGAAGAGAGTGACTGCTTGCACTGAACACCCCTGGTGCTCTGGCTTTGTGTTGCTTTTCCAGCACCAGTATAGGGGAAAATGATGAATTTTAACCTCTTTTCAGCATAATAGCCTGGACCTGAGTAGTTCCTAAATTTCTAAAGCACCTGTGGGGATTTGGGGCCAGTCAGTGGTAGTGACCTACAGGTGCTGTCAGCTGCCCTGTGCTCGGGATGGGTGCAAGCTTTGGGAAACTGCTGCACAGATGAAGTATTTATCAAATGTATATATATATATATTTCAGCAGCACTAGTTTTAGTCACCAAATCTGGGTGCTACTTCACTGACTTGTCTCTCCTGGTTTTCTTTCCCAAGAGCAAATGGGCTCCGCAGCCCCTTCCGTGTTCAGCCGGGCTCGGACAGGGACGGAAACAGTCTTTGAGAAACCCAAAGAGGAGCCGGCCAAAAGTGTCTTTGGCTGACGGTGCAGCTGGATGTGTCTCTCCCAGATGATTGTTGCAACATTTCCCCAAATTTCTGTAATGTTTTCCCGAATTCCTGTCCCTTACACAAGAGCCACTAGAGATTCAAGCAGCTGTTTTCCACTGTAAGTCATTAAGGAAGGGAATACACTCAAGCCAAAGGGTAAAAAACCTCTATGTTTATTTTTACTACCTGCTTTCTTTCTACGTATTGGGCGGTGTTTGCTACGATGGTTTAATAAAAAAAAGGTTGTTGGACACGGCTCGGCACACTGTGGTGACTCCTTTTGGTGCAGGCTCAGGTGAATTGGGGCTGTCCCCTCACACGTCCCCTCACGGGGGCAGATGCTGCGCCCTCAGAGCGTTCCTCAGGGGGTTTGCCCTCACGTCCCGCCTGGATTCAGTGGGAAATGTGGTTTCTGACCGTGTGGTGACCCCACCACAAGGGTTTCCCCTCAGCTGGATCTCTGTGCTCCAACAGGAGCGTCCTCTGCCTCGTGGGCCGCTCTCCCCTCACGCCTCGAGTCCCTCAGCCTGCCTGGCGATGGTAAGGGAGGTGACACCTTTATTTGGGGAATTACTTTAACTCTACACAGGCTAGAGCTGATTAAGAGCTAAAAGTGATGTCAAGGGTCGCTGTGCACCATGAAAAATATTAAATTTGCCTTTTGTGTCCCGAACACTTGCCAGATAAAATGGCAAGGCCCACGCGGCTCCCAGAGAGGCTGCGGAGCAGAACTCACGTGAGGCAGCAGCAAAATCCTTTGGCCCTCAGGGAAAAGCTTCCCTAAGGATATTGCTGGGGTGTTTTTTTCACTTGTCCTTGTTTTTTTCACTTTCAAAGATTATTGTTTGCAGCCCATACCTCGCTGGGCACAGTTTCTCTGTGGGGCCCGGGCTCCTCACAGATACCTTGGCACAGCCTTTTCCCCTGGGAAAGATCCTTCCAGAGCACAAAAAAGTCATGGTGGGGAAAAGTTCTCACCCTCACAACGCTGGAGCTGCCCCTGCAAGGGGCTAAACAAACCCTGCTTAATTAATCTGCCATGAGAAGTTGGCGGGAGGTTGTTCAATAGTTATAAAAATGATGGGGAGGGACAAGCGGGGCAAAATGTTGCGCTTTTTTTGTGCAATACACAAAAGATTTGCAGGTGGGGCAGCAGGAGAGGGGGGTGCTGTATTTCAGACTCTGCTCTGGGGGTGTTGCTGCTGGTTTAGCAAACACAGAAACCTCTGTGTCCCACGGGCTTGTACCACCAGTGCAAAGTGACTGTCAGAAACTTGGGGTTTGGCTCCCAGCTTTATTTCCACAATGTCACTGTGGTGCCTCCCAGTGGGACAGGAAATTCTCAGGAATGGTGTCTTTCTTAGTTTTTCTTTCTTTTAAGATGGAGCTCATCTGAAAAATACACACTGGGGGTAAAACCATATTGCTGGGACAAGGTCACCCCCCATTTTGGGACAGCAAGGTCTGTGCTCTCCTGTATGGATTGCAGGAATTCTCCCCTATCTCCAGCTGGAAAAGTTGCTGGCTGCTGCTGCAGGACAGGAGACACTTGTAGATGAGAGGGACAAATAGAAAGCTGACTGGAGATTTTTTTGTCAACTTTTTTTCCATCCTTGCAAATTTAATCAGTCCAATCATGGAAAATGTGATAGTGGACATGGAATATCTTGGCAAATGGATAGAGAAATGGCTGGACAAAGCCCCAGGGTTTGAATTTTTAGGTAATTTTACACTCAAAACTATCTCCTGTTGTGATGGTGAGTTCAGATCCTTCCTCCAAGCTGGGGGGCAGAGCTGACCCTGCAGCCTTAAATGGTGCTGTGGAAGCAGCTCTGTAACATCCGTGTGATTTTACATGTGGGCATTGGAAAACTAATGACAGATCCACTTAATTAAAGCTAGAGCTTTGGCTCTTGCAGCTCTTAGGCCACTAAGTGTATAATCCTGTGTATTTTAAGGGATTAAAGCATTACACAAGTTTTACAAGTTAATCAAATGTATAGCAGTTTAATTTTTCCTCTCTGAAAATGTATATATTTACATGTCCTGCTATAAAGAATACAGTATTTGCCAGTAGTATAAACAGCCTGCCTGGGAGAAATGAAGTTTATTTTTTTAAAGAGTTACTTAGAGCACAAGCCTTGTAAGAGCAGCCTGTGCTCAGCACATACTTTATAGTGAACTTGTAGATGTCTGGTGAGTAATAAATTATCAAGCCCTGCATTAGAGTCTCCTCATAAATCCAACCAGAAGCTGGCTGTCCACCTGGACACTTTGTAAAACAGCCATGTAGTAAACATAGATGCTTGTATTTCCACAGGACTTTTGTGTTAGTTTGGGACAATGAATGGCATCACCTACCAAAGATCATGGCTTGTCAAGGGAAGCCAAAAAGGATGTTTCTGTACCTCTCATGGGACAGCTGGGCAGAGAGGCACGAAGGCTGAGGAAGCTGTAAAATGTCACATGCATGTTGCATCTCCTGACAGTCTTCAAATCTCTGAAGTGCTGCCTGAGGTAATGTAAAGGATTTGCTCTTTCAAATTATTGCTGTGGAATATGGTAGAGATTCCTGCATCTTGTTGCACAGACCAGTTCATCTGCCTGTGACATTTCACATGACAGATCTGCGTTTAAAAAGAAAACACAAAGATTTTTTAACTTTGTGTTATGAATCATTAAAATTATAATACTTAACAGCAAACATCTCTTGGGAAAATAAGTGTTAACCAAATCTGAGTTTTACGTGTGTTTGACAGGTAAATATTAAGTTTCTTCAAAGTCTACATGATATTCCCAAATACAGGTTACTCATTAACTGATTAAGACAAACAGAGATTTCATTTGAAAATTTGTTTTTTCCAAAATGGAGCAGAGAACATTGCCTGCATTGCTGGTCTTTTCCTCACTCATAGTATTAGCAGAAGCTCAGAAGGTATTTGCTCTGTTTTTGTTACCAATATCTCATTTGCTGATCTGGTGATATCACAGTAAGTGGCCAGGTAACTCCTCTGGTAACAACCATCTGGGGAGCCTTGGGTGGATTGTGTTGGGATTGCAGAGCTTTGGATCCTTTTAAAACCTTTTTGATTGGTTATTTGAGCTGTTTTAGTACAAATGTGGCAGGAGGCATTTATAGATGTGTCTGATTGTGCTCTTCCTCAGGGATGTAAGATATCAAATCTGAGGGATCTGTGGCTCTGCCTTGGTCACCAGATGAGGTTTGGATCTTGACACAGGACCAAACAAGGACTGTTGCAGTGCCAGGAGGTTTCTGACAGGTGTTCAAAAACGTATATGGAATGGAAAAGATGGTTATTTTTACCCTCTGGAGGAGCAAACTGTGTTTTGTACCACCTCAGGGTGCATGTGGCAGGTCTCATTTTAAAAAACATCAATATTAGAGAGGCAGCGGAAGCCTTACATCAGAAGTGGGTTACTTCCATCGTGCCTATTCAGCCAATTGTAAAATGCAGCCAAAATGCAGGCAGGTTTTGGGAGGCAGGGACAGGCTGCTGTGGGGCAGCTGAGGGCTCTGCAGGAAGCTATGGATGTGGTGTAAGGGCCTGCAGGGCTTTTGGCTTTCGGGTACACACCTGGGACTGGTCCTCTCCTGCTTCCTTCCCTGTGGGCACAGCAATGCTCCCCACCTTGCTGCATCCCACTGCGCCCTGCTGAGTGCTTTTCAGTTCTGGCCACAGCCTGAAATGCTGCTGGGGCTGGGGAAGTGCAGGAGATGCAGATCCTCATCCCTGCAGCATCCCTTTGGCACGTGGTAGAGGAGTAGATTTCCACAGGGTAAGTTTTGCCCAGGGCAATTTCCTTCTGTGCCAGAAGGATCCTCCACGGGCAGTTGTGGCCACCACGTGCCTGCCCTGCCCCAATGAGCAACAACTCAGGGCTTGGGGCTCCTTGTGGCTGAACTTCCCTGTGAACACGGGCAAGTTTGAGTGTGGCAGGGCAGCAAACGTGAGCAGAGGTGCTTGAAAATGCTCAGAAAGCCTTTGGGAAGAGACATTCCGGGAGATACAGCCCCAGCCTGGGCAGGGACAGGCACCTGAACTGCCAGGATCAGGAGATTGTTCTCTCAGTGGGTATTTCTGGGGTTTATCCTGTTGTCCTGGATTGTCAGCAGGCATCAGGAGGTGGAGCACACCCTGGCCACACCATCCATCACTCACCCGGCACTGGCTGTGGCACCTCCTGCCCTGATGCCTGAGCCCAGAGATGTGGGCACAGCTTTGTGTGGAATGGCCATGTAGAGCTTGGGTAAAGTTTTGGATTTTGGCCAGTGCCATAACTAAGAGGAGGCCACTGGATGTCATTAATTGGCAAGCAAAGTACAGGAGATGAATTATCAAAATTACTTAAGATCAATTAGCCATTCAAAAGACTTGGAGGCTGGAAAAATTAAAATAGAGGTGCAATGAAGTGTTCTGATGCTGAGTTTTTTTGTTTTAATGAACTGTTGGACTGCTGTGAGGCTGGTGATGCCCAGATCCACCCTTCTTGGTGTCACTGCTGAAACATGGGTAGGACCTTTAAAGAGATATCCCAAATGCAGAAGGAGGGTGTTCATGGAGGCAGATGCTCCAGCCTCCCCCTGGGGTGTTCCCAGGCAGCTCCAGAGTGGGGCCCTCCTCCTTTGGGCATCAGAGGCCCTGGAAGCACCAGGACCAGGAGAAACACAAGTGCTCAAAGGGCACCTCTGCTTGTGCAACCAGTGAGGGGCTGAAGGCCCACTCAGGGTGTCAAACCTGCTAAGTGTTGTACAGAACACAAGGTTCCAAGCTGGAAAATACACAGCAAAGTCAACAGCTGGGAGAGCAAATAAACAGTCACACAAAAAGCAGGGCCCTTCCTGTGGGCCAAAGAGGCTTCTGTTCTTTGAGGTTAATCTTGGGTGATGCAGCAGCTGTTTCACTGAACCCCAAGGAAAGAAGACCACAGAAAAGAGCTTGACAGAACCTCACATGGAACAACAATGCACAGTTGTGCCTGCAGAGATGGGAATAAGCAGCTGGCCAGGCTGGTCATGAACAATCCCCTTCCCAGCTCCAGCCAGACTTTCTAACAGTCCATTTCTTCATCAGACTTCCCCAACAACATCACCCAGTTAAGGAATGCTTAGGAGCAAAAACAGAGCATTTCTATTCCATCCTGTTTCCTTTTTTCCAGCCTGCTATTGACATCTACAGCCTCCATGTGGACTGCAGGGTCACATCACGGTTTGCTCACACCGTCATCACCAGCAGGATTGTCAACAGGGCCAATGAGTCCCGAGAGGCCACCTTCGAAGTGGAGTTACCCAAGACAGCCTTCATCACCAACTTCTCCATGTAGGACCAGTCCTTACCTGTGGTGTGAAGGAGGCAGCTCTGAGGGCAGGGGGGGTTCATCTTTCTGCTCAGGAGATGCTGAGCAAAGAGCACAAAAAGGGTCCTGCACAAAGTGTGCCTGTGGGGCAAAGTAACAGGCAGCCAGATAGAAAGGTGCTGCCCAGGGCCATGCTGCCCCCTGCACAGAGTGGGTGCTAGATGTGCTCGATGGTGGTGGTTCTACTGCTCCAGCCTCACTGAGACTCTGCAAGGAGAAGGGTCGCATGGTGGTGGTGGCTCCTGACACCCTCCTGGGTGGGGAGGGATGTGGGAGCTAAACAGTGCCCCCCGCCCATGCCCCAAGGGCCACAAAGAAACTCCTGTTGAGTTTCTTTCCCCAGCTCATTCCTTCTAATATTAATTAATTTTTATGGAAACCAAACAGGTCCATCGATGGTAAAGTATATCCAGGAATAATAAAGGAGAAAGCTGCTGCTCAAAAGGAATATGACACTGCAGTCTCACGCGGGCAGAGCGCCGGCCTCGTCAAGTACGTTGCCATTCTGTGTAAGGCTGCTCCAGCACTCTTCCTAGGCTCCTTGTTTGGCTGGGGGCAGGTTAAACCCTGGAGCCAGTCACATCTCAGTGGGGACAAACAGGAAAATCAGTCCTGGGTTCTCGGTGGGAGGGACAGTGTGTGTGTATATATGTATTTTCACATATGAATGTGTGATTTATGATTTATATCTGGTCCTGCAATGGGCTCCAGTGGGAAGTGTCACTGTTTAGCATTGCCCTGGATCTTGCTGTTACAGAATGGTTTGGGTTGGAAGGGTCCTTAAAGTACATCTCATTCCAACTCCTGCCACCTTTCACTAGACCACGTTGCTCAGAGCTCAAGTCATGTCATGTGAGAGCACCTTGCCATCCTGGGATGATGTTCAGTGTTGAGTCTGCTTCCCCACAAACCGAAAGGACCACGGCACTTGAGCAGATATCACAGTGTCAGAGTATATTTAATCTGTGCTTCCCAGGTATTCAGTCCCAGCTCTGTTTGACCCCAGTCTGAGGCATGTAGGGGTTTCTGCTCCATTTCTCAGCCTGTACCCATGGCACATTAATGGAATATGTGTGATGTATATAATAGTGCCTGCAATGTAAAGAATCTTCTTTATGGTGAACAAGATTCACCACTCCTCCTCTCTTTTTTCATTTATCTTATGTGGCCATGTGGCCCCTCAGCCACTATTTCACACATAAGCTGTCTGCCACAAGGAAACCTTCCCTGCAGGAGGTAAATTCCTGTTCTCCACCCACAGGATCAAGGACAGAAAACTGGAGCAGTTCCACGTGTCCGTGAGCATCGCGGCCGCCAGCAAAGTCACCTTTGAGCTGACCTACGAGGAGCTGCTGAAGCGGCAGCTGGGCAAGTTCGAGCTGCTCATCAAGGTGCGGCCGAAGCAGCTGGTTAAGCACTTCCAGGTGAGCTTGTCCCTGCGAGGGCCGGGCGGGGAGCAGCGCTGTGCTCCGTGCACAGGGCTGTGCTCCCTCTGAGATGCTGATGCTGGATCCTCCTCCCTGCCAGATCGATGTGCACATCTTCGAGCCCCAGGGCATTCGCTTCCTGGAGACAGACAGCACCTTCATGACAAACGAGTTAACTGAGGCGCTCACCAAAGTGCAGAATGAGACCAAGGTAAAGCAGCAGCTGCCAGTGTTACTGCCCGCGGCAGCTCTAAGTAACATTGCTCTAAATCTTTTCTTCTGGTTGCTTTGCAGGCTCATATTTTGTTTAAGCCAACTGTGGATCAGCAGAAGATAAATCCTGAACTCGATGAAACTCTCCTCAATGGTGATTTTGTTGTGCGTTATGATGTTAAAAGAGAAGCCACTGCAGGTGATATACAGGTAAAAAAAGAAATGGAAATAAAAATGCTTTCAGGTCATAGATAGGTTTGAATGTGAAGTGCAATCAGCAAAACAGTAACATTTGCTTTGAAACACCAAGAATGACAGGAAAAGCACTTTCCAATAACCCAGGGCCAGCAGGAGCTGAGGGTGAAATTCAGTAAATCCCCACAGACACCAGACACATTGCAAGAACAGATCACCCAAGAAAAACAATCAATCTTTCAAATTTTGTTTCAATTCCGAATCTATATTGGTGCTTCATAGCTGTCTCTTTACATCCTTTTCATTATTATTATTTTGGCTGATCTAAGGTGTATTTGTGGCTTCTTGTAAATGGAGTTTAGAGAAATGGGATTTATATAACTATTAAAATGACTGCCTGGTTTCCTTGTGGTTTTTATGATAACTGAGGCATAACTAAAGACAGCAGGAACTTAACAGGTATTTATGAACGGATGCATATTCTAAGGAATAAAGTACAGTATTTTCCATACCATTTAACTAATGAAGCATACATAGATGTGTTAAAGGATGGCAGCCAGAGCCAGTGAGCAGAGATGTGCTCGTAGGTATGATAAAGAGGTAACATGATGTACAGTGATAATATGGATATATCATACATATGGCACTGAGGTGTCTAATATAAATATATATATATGTATGTAAGCTGCTCTCTTGTAATCTGCTCTCTACAGACAGTCTTGCTTCCAGCTAGGAAACACATTTTAATTTCTTTAATTTATGTTCTCTGACTTAGGTTTATCAAGAAGAGCAGAATGCTAGGCATGACCCTCCCTCCCCCTCCACCTGCCTTTTTTGCTATGCCTGAATGTTAAGATGCAGTATTTATTTCTCTAGATGTAATTTCATAAGTAATTCCACGTTCTGTATTTCAGATTGTCAATGGGTACTTTGTGCATTACTTTGCACCCAGTGAAATGCCGGTGTTTCCCAAGAATGTCATCTTTGTTATAGACCGAAGCGGCTCCATGTCAGGCAGGAAAATCGAGCAGGTAACTCCTCTCAGAGCATGACCCCTGCTTGCACCAGGGGCACACACACACCAGCCTTCTGAGGGAGAAACTGGGAATTTCTCTTTGAAACACACACAAACACACACTGTTTTTGTGCACAGCAAAATGTTCAGACTTTCAAAAACTCATGAAAATACATATGGAGGGACAGAAGCCTCCTGCAGCCCTCATAGGGGTTTTTTGGTGTCTGTAAATTAAGTGAACTGGCCACTCCTGATAGTCTCAACCTGAGAACACTGTTAGGATTTAATAAAGGCAGTGGGCTGCATCTGGAATAACACTGCACACGAAACCCCCTTACCACACTGCAATTCCAATCCCAGTTCTGGCAACGAACTAGGAATACTCAAAGTTATTGTTTTCTCCTTGGAACAGACAAGGGATGCCCTGCTGAAGATTTTGCAAGACCTCCGTCCGGAAGACCATTTCGGTTTTATCACCTTCAGCAGCAAAGTGGCAGAGTGGAAGAGCTCCCTCCTGCCGGCCACTGAGGGGAACGTGGCCAGTGCTGCTGCCTTCGTGCAGACTCTGTCTGCCAGCGGAGGTACCTGCTGGGCACCATGAACATGCCCCCAATACAACGAGTGGATTAGAAAATCACTGGGTTTATTAGTTACATGGTGCCCCCGAGATACCAGCAGTGCTTACAAAGCAAGCCAGGCAGCTCTTAATACTTATGAGTGATGAGTGAAATAGAAAGGCTGAGAGTGGCTGTGTTATTATTATTACATATATATAAAAAGAGGTGGTTACATCACACCTATGAACTATACAAGCCATAAAGTTTTATTTCAATTTTTTATTACAGAGATAACTATTCCTTGATAGTGCTTTTTTTTCCAGAGAAATGGCAATTCATTCAACATTTGACATCAATTTGCTGATTTTTTTTTAATATCAAGAGTTCCCTTATTAGGATAAAAAAAAAAGAAAAACCAAACAGAACCACATCCAAAGTTCCACTCTCTTGTAAGCCACACCACAGAAACAAAACAGGCAAAACAGGCATGTGGCATTTCGATTGCTGCATCAGTCAGTGTTCTTGGTGTTATTATTCAGTTGTAAGCACATCTCTAGGGCTGTGTCTCCCTTTACTCTTACGTTGTTACCACTAACATAGGGTTTTTTCTCCCAACACTAACAGATCCATCAGTGCGCAGCTCCTTCCTCTGACTTCTCAAACAAGACAGGGAAACTTTTCTTAAATGCAGATTAACAGACAACAGCGTGTTTATTTAAGAACTTTTAAATGGCTCTAGACACGTTTGCATTTCCCATGAGATATGAGTGGAAAACGCTCCCAAAAGAGTACGCCTGGCATTGCCACTGCAATGTAATACACTGTCCTTGAGCCGAGTGGGCTAGATCCCTAAATCCTCATCTCTCAGAGGGATGGCTCCCTGCAGAACACTTTGCCAGCCCTGCAGATGAAGCGCAGCAGTTCCTGCAGGGGATTAGGCTGTGGGGTGAGCGGTGCCTGCTGTCTTCCCTGCAGGCACAGACATCAGCGGTGCCCTGCTGAGAGCCGTGGCTGTGCTGGACCAAGCCGAGAGCCTGCCCGAGCGCAGCGTCTCCATGGTCATCCTGCTGACAGACGGCCAGCCCACTTCTGGTGAGTGGACACCGCCCTCCGTCCCCTCTCCCCTGGATTTTTTTCTCTTTCACACTCGCATCCCAGAGACTGACAGGCTCAGCCTGCCTTTCAGAGGAGCTTTGGAATACACAGGCTGAGGATCCGGAGAGGGAGATTGTGAGAGGGCTTTGCCAGGGCTGTAAGGAGTGATGGCAGACTGGCAAATGTTTTCCTAAATACCATTGGCTTCCCAGTTTATAAACTCAAGGGAACTGTTGGAGCTACTCCAGGCACAGCTGAAATATAAAAGTAAAATACCTAGAGGCAAAACCTGGACATTTTGCATATACAGTCCCATTTGAGAGGTATTGGTTTTTTGTTTCTTTGCCCTCCTTGCCCCAAACTTGAGATATTTTCTTGTTTTGTATTCTTTTCCATGTCTTAACTAGTGAACAGCTGTGACAGCACAAATCAGAGGGTTGAGTTAGAAATATTGGGTGAAATGAGCAATAACTCCCAATGCATTGGCTCAAACATCCCTTGTTCTGAACAGGGGTTTGTCTGAGTTTTGTGTGGCACCAGCATCTCTCCAAGACCACCAACACTAATCCAGCTCTAAGCCCCCTAGTAAGATCAGTCTGCCTTTTGGATCCTGTGAGCCATTCTGCTTTGCGTTGGTTTATTTGCTTAGGTTTTTAAATAAAATTCAGCTCCCAGTGCTGCCTCCTCAGCACAGCCAGTGAGTCCCCAGTACTCCTGAGTGCCCTGCACATCCAGCAGCTGGTCAGAAACCAGGCCGGGGTGGGGTGCCAGGTGTCACTGCAGACACTGCCTTCCTTGGCAGAGCAGCTCAGAGGGGAAAATCTGAGCTGCTCCCACGATGTTGCTACAGGCAGTGACAGCTCCTGCCTGGAAAAGCTGATGGAGAAGCTCTCCCTGTGTGGCCATCAGCAGCTCTTCAAATGGGATAAGATGATGGTGTGCAAGTCTTTTCCCTCTGTCACCAAAGGGGCTGGGAGAACAGCACGGCTGAGCTTACTGGCAGTTTGTTGGAATTCCACCATTAACAAATCCTCCTTCTCTGAACTGACACATAATTTTTATGGATGGTGCTTGTCTCCCCAGTGATTGATGAAGTGTATCCACCCCTCACATTGTTAACTTATATAGTGTGTGTCCCTCCTCTCCTAAAATCCTCCTCTGGCCCCCATAATCTTGTAAATCACTTTGCACTTAGCCACAACATCAGTGGAAAGTTAGTAAAAGTCATTAAGGGGAAGAATCACATGCTGGCACTCCATGTGCAGAGTGATGTTTTTATCTCCATTTAACCTCCATTTAATCTCCATTCTGTCCCATATCTTTTTAATATTTTAATCTGAATTATTTTTAAAAACTTTAGGCAGAATTTTCCATTAAACCTGCTGCTGTCTTTTGGTACTTGAAAAAGGCCAATCCAAGGATATGTTTTTGTTTTGATTGTAGGTGAGACAAATGTGGAAGTGATTCAAGAAAAAATTCAGAAAGCAATCAATGGGAAATATGCTCTTTTCTGCCTTGGCTTCGGGTTTGATGTCAGTTATAAATTCCTGGAGAAAATGGCCCTAAGCAATGGGGGAATCGCACGTCGTATATATGAAAAGGCTGATGCAGCCTTGCAGCTCCAGGTCAGGAGTAAGGAATATGTCAGAAAAACCATCTATCAGCTACAGCTTATGTCTAGTACAAGCACCAAAATCACAAACTTCCTGTCATGCAATGTTGGGTTGATCTTTACCTGTTAATTTTGGGAAGGGAGGAAGGCTGCTCTGGGGTATCTAAGGGTTTGTACCCTAACCATGACTCAGAGTAGAAGTTCCCCTCAAATCAGCTGCATTCGGACAGGCCAGGTAACTCACAGGTTTCTGTACTTCTGCAAAAAGACCAGTTGTCCAGGGGAAGTGATGGTGGGAGAACTGTTCTTGGGTTTGGTTTCAAATCACTAGAAGTGCTACCACTGGAAGTTGTTTGTCATGGTTTCCCTAAAAATCAGTAGGTGGTTTGAGGCACCTGCAGGCAAACTCTGCAGTTCCACCACCCCAGGTCCTCCCTGTCCATCTAGAGAAGGGTTATAACTTTTGGGAAGCCAATTCTACCCATTTTGGATGGGTGTGCAGAGGCTGGATTTGCTTAATGCCAGCCCCAGACCAGAAGGAGAAAGATTAATTGTGTCAAGTTTTAAACATCAGGTGTGAAAAGGGATAAAGCAAAACACCTAACTGGGGTGGGATGATGATAATGGGGACACTGCCTGGGTACTTGAATTTCCATACAGTTTCTATGGCATGGCCAGCCTGGCTGGAGAAAGTGTGCTGGACTTTGGGAAGAAACATTTATTTTTTTCTAAGTTTGTGGTAGCCTTGCACTACTGAAGAAAAAGCTTTTTAAGGGGGTTTTAGACATTCAACATATTGCTCTGCATTATTTTCCAGTCATTTGTGTGTGTTCTCTCTCTCTGCTTCTCTTTAGGACTTTTATCAAGAGGTGGCTACGCCAATATTAACAAAAATTGAAATGCAGTATCCAGAAAATGCCATTGAGGGATTAACCAAGAGCAATTTCACGCTGTTTTTTGACGGATCTGAAATTGTAGTGTCTGGAAAAATTAGCAATGGCCTGGATCTTTTGCCAGTAGAAATTAAAGCTCAGTCAGTAAGTGTTTAGTTTTCCAACTGTGAAAAATACCTCTCCCTTCTGTCTTTTGGGGCACAACAGGAGACTTCCAGAAGTGTTCTGTGTGCACTACATGTTCTCTGTTTGGGCACTCAGCTGTTTTCCCATTTTAGGGATCATGTGAGAATTCAAACAATTTCCTCTTCCTGAACGTGCTACAAAAGAAAAACTTGAGGAACATCCATAAATAAGCAAATGGCAATTTTAATCCTTCCAAACCCATATTATTTTGTCCTTCAGCACACTAGTGACTTGACTCTTAAAGAAGAAGCAAATGTCAAAGAGAAGGAGCAACTATTCCAAGATCAAAGATACATCTTTGGAAATTTCATAGAGAGACTGTGGGCCTACCTAACCATCCAACAGCTTCTGGAAAAAGCGTAAGCTATTTTAATGTTTCGTGGAACAAATTTCTAACTTCTTACAATACAAATTTCTGATTCACAAGGTACATGATCAGAAAACACAAAGGAACTGAAATATTTCCCCAGATAGTATCAAAACCATGGGATACTGGAAGAATACTGCATTATTGTATGATGAACACAAGCAGCCTTTCAGTTTGTGATAGCTCTGTATCATTAAATGTGTGTATATATAAACACTTATGTAAAATATTCTTCATGCCATGACTGTGAAATAGATTTTAATTGTATGGATTGTGTTAAGCTGTTGTTACACATCCAGAAATACTGTCTGTAGATGAGGAAATGGCAATAGCTAGTGAAAAGAACAGTATGTATGCCCATAAGATATTTCTTAGATCATGTATGTATTATTTTTATGTATGTGGATGACACATAGGCTCCAGAGTCACAAAGAGTTAAGCACCTCCATAATTTCAAGTACATGAACAGCTGAGTTATCCCAAAGAGACTGCTGACCCTTCAATAATAATAAGACAGCTAATATGTAAAGGAATCTGAAGACAACTTGTTCATAGTTTCTACATGTTATTTCTTCATCATTAACACAGACTTTAGTATTTCAGCCCCAGAAGAGGACCAGAAGGCCCTGGAGGCAAAAGCCTTGGAGCTGTCCCTGCAGTACAGCTTCGTTACACCCCTCACTTCCATGGTGGTCACCAAACCCGGGGACCAGCAGCAGGGAGAGCTGGCAAACAAACCCACTGAAGCTGGTAAATGGCATTGAACAGCCCCTGGAAGGGGCTGCTGTGCTTCATTTGTTGTGGACCTCCACCCAGGTTCATTTGACAGCAATGTGATGTGGTAACGAGGCACACCTCAGGCAGGAGCTCAGGGACTGGCTTCCTTTCAAAATAAAACATACAGGACTTTTCTGGAAGGGTGAAGTGGTGAAAGGGGCACTCCTGTTGAAATGGAAATTAATCTGTTTAAATATTAACCAAAGGTAATTTAGTAGCTGTTACTATTCCATTCCTGCCGATGCAAAGGGGTTTCACACTTTTCTCTGTAATCAAAAAATGGGTGTGTGGGGAAATCATGGCCTTGCCAGGGGCCCTGCAGGTGCTCCTCTCCCTGTCCTTGAACACAAAAAAAGCTCATCATCTGAAGCCCAACACCCTCTTGCCCCAGTTTGCTCTTTTGCACATGGGTAAAGTCATTTAATATTGACTGTGTGACACTAATCTGTCCCTCTTCCTTGTGTTAGATAATGAGAAGACCAGCAGGCTTCTATCAGGAGGTAAGTGCTTCTTTTCCTGTAGCACATTTCCACAGTAGTCTCTAATGAAAAAACAAATAAGCATTTGTTCTACAGAGGGAAGAGATCTGGAAAAATGTGTGAAGCAAAACATAGGCAATGCCTGCCACGGTCTCTGGCAGGACTTGGGTGGATGACATGGTCAAAGGGAGAAAATATTCCATTCAGAAAGTCTCAAAGGTCAAAATTGCCTTTGCTCTTGTGGAAAAGTAGTTCTTCAAGTGAGCGGTGTTAATGATGCTTTCTGCTTCCTCGACCACGTGTGAAGCACCTCAAGAATTTTTGAAAAGCCTTCTGAGGATGTTTTAGGCATTTCTTTCTCTCTCTTTCAGGAAATAGCATTTATTTGAATATCAATTCTATAGGTCAAGAGCCTTGGTTTTGCCCTAGTTCCTTCACAGAAATGCACTGAGGGAACCACAATGCTGCCCTGTTCTCTGGAGGTTTCCTCTTTCAAAGTGGTGCAGAGGAGTTCAATAGCAGAAAACTCCCTGGGCAGAAGCTCAGCCAGTGACCATCCTGCCCTGCTCAGGGGGCACACAGGGCTTGGGGCTGCCCTTCCCTCTGAGCTCCCTTTGGCTGCAGGAGAAGAGTTTGGGGCCAGCTCTGCAGCATGACCTGTTCCTGTAGTGTGTGTGTGACGGCTGGGCAGGCACTGTAGGAAAGGAAGGCAGAGTTACAGATTTGATGTTTGAAACACTCCTGCGTCTGAGGTATGGGAGACAGTCATGAATAAATCACAGATACTCTTTTTTCTTTCTCCAGGTGCCTTTAGAATGAGGGCTGGGGCTCCTGCTCCTCTTGGTAAGTGCTCCTCCTCTGTTTTTATTTGGAATAATTCTGTGAAGTTCATTTCATACATAGGGTCATAGCTACACAAATAAATACATTTTGATTGGGAATGCCCACTTGACATACAACTTAGCTTTTACTAGATGTATTTCAGGTCATGAATGAACTATAAGCTTCTGAAACAATCTTGCTACTTTTTCAGAAATAAAAAAATTACTGTACTTCCTGAAAATAAACAAACAAGATCTGAGAAAATATATATTAGTAAGCTGAAGGAAATGGGTGTAATTTACCAGTCCTGTGGTGTCCAAAAACACCAGCAGGCAACAAGCAGGAGGGACTCCCTGTTTCAAAGGTTGAGGAGGGAGATGCAAGGCATGACCCCAAGCCAACAGGACACCGGGAAAACCTTTTGTTTCAGGTCGATGGGCTGAGCTCCAAGTTGGTGGCAACCTGAAGCTGTTCTCAGGAGGTAACTGGTGATGAGTGGGAGGAGCTGGGGCTGGGTGTGTGGGGTTCAACAGCCCCCAAAGCACAGCTCCAAACCCCTCCCAGCTCCGGCTGAGCGTGTCCCCATCCTAAGAGAAACAGGCACTGGACATGGTGCTTTCCTCCCGCCCACCATGGCAACATCTTGTTTTAAGCAAAGCTCTCTGCAGAAATTAGTGCAGAGCTCTGCTAGAAAGGCTTCTGTCACAGCATTCTTCCTGGTTAATTAGCTGAATTAGGAGAAAATGTTTCATTGAGCTCTTCTTACTAATTTTAAGTATTTCAGTTGCCAGGCAAAATGGCAGAATGAGAGGAGAACCTATTGGTAAGTGATACATACCCTAGTCCCATTTCAATTATTGGTATAACTGCAATGTACACTTTTTCATCCAGCAATGTTTTTTCTAACTGCATCAACTCTATGAAAGCCTTTTTCCTCTTCTTTCAAACCTCGACTGGTTCTTTCCACTTAGGTAGAAAATATCCCCATATCCCATGAGAAAGCCTCTCTGGCTTGAGGGTATAACCACCAAAAAAATGCACTACAACAGATCTCCAGCCTCAGCTTTTTTTAAGGCCTCATTGTCCTTAGTAAAATCTAAGTTTAAAAATCTGTTGGTTTCATTTGTATCAAAATGCTGTGTCTGGGTGTGCTTCTCAATAATTATTATTGTGGTTTTAATCATTCCATTCCATATAATCTATAACAGATATTCTAGGTATAAATTTATTAAGTGTTTTTGCTGTGCCTATCCAAAGGGCATAGGCTACAGTTTTTGTTGTATGCTCGTATTGTTCTTCTGTCTTTTCAGCCAATGAATATCCACAACTTCTTTTGCAATTACCCAAACAAAATGAAACATTCTGTTTAAATATTGATGGAAAAGCACAACCTTCTGTCCATCTTCTGTCAGATCCAGAGCAAGGTGAGTGAGCCAGGTTACCCCCAATGCAAGGGTTACAAGGAGAGTCACTTGGTGTGTGAGAGCAGCCTTTGGGAATAACCCCCTCCCATGAAGAGCCATGTCATACCTGCTGCCTTGCACTGACCACAGAGCCTGTGGTTAATTTTGCCTCTCTCTTAGGCAATATTCATGGTGCAACAGCTGAGGAAACTTCTCACAGGTTTCGTTGTGGGTCACCTCCTCTTCCTCCTGGTGTCACATCCATGGTCTTTAGTGGTTTCCACTCCCCAGCCCTTGGGGGCTTTGGAGGATGCAGAGACCTTAAACCCCATGGTCCCTGTGTGTGAACGCACAACAGTTTTTCCATGGGTGCCGTGGCCACAGGCACCAGTTACCTGCTCTGACCATGGAGCAGAGATTTCTATGCAGGAGGAGGCAACACAGGGTTAAACAGGCTCTGGTGACCCCACCACAGAGAGCCTTGGGGCACGAAATCCACGGGTACTGTGCCTCACAAAACTAGATTTGAGACCCTGAAGTAGCTTCAGCAACAAAACTGGAGCAGTTTTATTAAACTCACTTATACCTTAAATGCACAGTCACCTGAAAAAATTGTATCAATGGTATTAAAGGACTCACTGTGATGGGGAAACTTGGAGATGGAACAAATAGGTTTGTGCAGTTTGGAATTAACTACGTGAACCCCCCCGTGCAAATCCAAATCTCCACTGGTGGGGTCGTCGTGAGCCACAATAACAAGAGCACTCAGCTGCCATGGACAAAGTCAGCCACCTCCACCATCCAGGGGTAAGAAACAGCACCCTGTCCTTTCCTAAACTTGAAAATGTGGCAGACCTTTGTTCATCCAGGCCTCCACTTTGCCACTTACCTGAAGTAAGTGCTTCCAAATGTCCTCATCCAGTGAATATTTTGGTGTGAGCGGCAGCAGGGTACACTCACAATCCCCCAGTTGGAATATGGAGAACAAAGTAAATTTGATTTTAATTCTCCATGCCTGTGTGAAGAGAATCAAAACAACTGCACCACCAGCCAGCTTTTCTGCTTCGACATTAGAGGCAGAACATGTATTGGTCTTCCAAGGAAAAGGACCCTCAGCAATGCGTGGCAGCCCTGGTGCCACCACCAGGCACTTTGTGTTCCTCCAGCAGCAGAGCGAGTGCTGTGAAGTGATGGCTTTGACATTTACTGTCCCTTTTATACAGCAGTTGGCTCCACACAGGCTGCAGTTTTCCTTCTCCTCAGTTTCAGCAATAACTCCCATCTGGGCGGCTGACGTTTTTTATGGGAAGGCATAAAGTCTTGGAATAGCTGTCCGTACCTAAATGCCCACTGCTGGAGAAGGGGCACACTAAAAGTAGGCTTTATTTGTCAGACTAATTAGAGCAGGACCCTTCTCCACCACAAGGAAGAGCTGAGAGTAGCTGATTCCACCAGCTTTTTTATATTGCTGGAATAAACCTCCTCTCTTGGCCTGGGGCAGACAGGACACACATTGCTCCCCCCCTTACAGGCAGTGCTAGACAATAAGTACTCCCACAACTGCTTTCAATTATTTTTGTAGTCCAAACAGAGCCTGTATAATTTGTCTGCCAAGCACAATGATCCTCCTGCTTCAATCCCAGCCCTTGCACCCACTGGGGGGGCTGAAATGACAGTGACATTTGTGTTCTGCAAGCCCACCTGGAGCCACAATAACATTAATGGGTCAGAAGAAAGGCAGAGGCTAAGAAAACTTGTGAAATATCCAAAAAAAGAGTATTTGACTTGTTCATTAATTACACTGAGTTATTTTACCTAGTCTACCTTTTCCCTTGTTAAAATAGCAAGAAAATATTCCTTTTTTTTTTGTCTAAGCTGTTTTTTTTGTCATTATGGATAATAAGGTGTATTCATCAGCAAAAAGCTCTTCTCTGTTGCTGTAATTACAAGACCTATTGTGCAGCACAGATAGAAATATTTTCTAGCTTAAAAAATAACCACCAACAGATCATGAAAAATGTAATTGCAAAAAGACAAAAGGCAAAAGTTAAATTATTTTGATTAATTGATGTCAGCTAGTTTAAATACATATTCTTTCTTCGTATTCTTCTTGGCAGTAATGTCATAATTTGCTTCCCAGGCTTAGAGTGTCCATTGAAAAGGAAAGAAGCTTTACAGCATCCCTGCCTGATACGGTCACAGTGAAAATTTTCTTTTCCACGTTTCCTGAGGACTTCCTTGGGCTGTATTTCTTGGACACCAACCATTTTTCTGACCAAGTCAGTGGAGTTCTGGGTATGTGTTGTTACAGATATGTGTGGCAAAGAGGGCTGGTCTTGTAACTAAGCTCCTGAAATGAGAATATTGAAGGGGAGGGGGGGGTGTTGTTTCAGGGAGTTCTAGAAAAACTTTGCAACTAATGAATTTTTTTCAGACATCTTTTGCTGCCCAGCAATCCAGACCCTGCTCTGCGAAGAGGGGTGGTCTTACCCTGGAAGCATAACACAGTGCTTTTCCACTCACCAGTGGCACAACCCTAAACAGCCCATTATGGGTTTAGGAATGGTTAAAATAAGACTAAAATAATAGTTGGGCTTAACCTCAACAGTGCTGTGGAATGACATGATTTATGCAGCAAATTCATTTGATGTCAAATAATGGACTACAAATAACAGACATAAAAGTGTAAACAATCATGGGTAGAAAATGAAAGGCAGCTGGTGCTGAACGTCTCAGCTCCAAAAATCCTGATGGGGCTAAAGCTGAAGTTGTTTCAGAAACTTTGCAAATGGAGAGGCTGCGTATTCCAAAACCATAAAACAAACCCAAATTGTGAAAACCCATCTGAACCTCCCTGTGGAGAGTGTTAGGGATAAAGGAGATCACAGCTGAAACACAGGAGTTTTCTTAACTTACTAAGGGATCTTTGATTTGCTTGTTTCCTTACATGAAGAGCTGCTTTCCTGCTGTTAGAGCTGCCATCTGGGATAAATGATCAGCAATTTTGTATTTTTAAATAATCTGTGTGTCTGTTGCTTAGGTCAATTTTATTCAAAGGCACAATTTGAGGATAACTCCAACATCAATCAGAGAGCTGACCAAAGACTCCTGAGGGTGTCTGGAGCCGAGCACAAAGTTTCCAGGTAACAGACATGGGGGATGTGTGTGCTTTGAGATGTATTTTACCAGCAAATACAGGAGAGCAAAAGAAATGAAGCTGAGGGAGTGTTTGTCTGTAAGAACACACCTCTCCGGTGCAAATAACTTGCACTTGAATTTTTCCTCAACAGCCTGAATGTGTTGCTTGTTAAGTGATGCTACAGGGCTCAAGGCTCCTATTTCTTGGGGGAAATAATCATGTCCTGGGAGTGCTGGGGTGCAGCTCTGACTGCTGGTGCCATCTGCACACACCAGGGCAATTCTGGGCCTGCCCTTTGAGTGTGTTATCACAGCTTTTCTTGTTCTGATTTTGTTTCAGGTTGTACAAGAAAGATTACAGGCTTGAGTCAGTCTTTGATGTTGTTCGCTGCTGGTCAATAGATCTAACTGTCTAGAAAAAAAATTCCGGGAAAGAAAACTACACAAATGAAGTTCCTCCCAAGTATTTTTGATACTTTGATCAAGAAAACCACACAGTTCAAGCCTTATTGTTACTATATATATAAATGTCACAAATATATTACCTTGAAGTAATTCTACCTTTAAGATGAGATTGTCCTTGCTCGTTTGCTATTTGAAAATGGTTTCTAATCCATTGTTGTTGAAGATTTCTGTGAATGAACTAAATAAAATCAATATTATCAGCTCACGGTCTGATACAGACACATGGACTTAGGTTTCCAAACAAAAATCAGTAGTGGCATCATCCAAGCCAACAAATGTGTCATACAAACAGTAACAGATTTCTAAAATGTAACCCTCTAACCAGCTATAAATGGTGGTGTTCTCTAATAATGTGTTTTGGGGAAAGAGTATGAAGTTTAAGACAGTTTATCATGTCTCTCTTTTGGTTTTATTGCTGCATTAGGGGTCTCTTGGAGGTCATTCTGTAAGGCAGCTCAAAGCTGATGAAATCAGCAATAAGGAGGACTGTGCATGGGGACCACAAACCTGCACTGGCTGCGGTTCCATTCATTGTTGCAAAGACTCTGAGGTTCCCCTTTAAAAACCCCTGCAAAACAGCCATCCACTGGTTGCAAAAGACAGCATTTCAACCCAAAAACTGAGCAGCCTTTCTTGGCAGCATTTCATGCAATGTTTTGCACACATTGGAAGATGTTTTACAAATAATGAGTAACTCAAGCTCAACTTGCCATGCCCAGAAGTAACACTGCAGAGTCAACATACACACAGAGGCCTCTGCCCATGGAATCCAAGCTGTAGTTTCAGTCTGGAGCTTGTTCATAACTTTTAATTCCAAAATTATTTTGTGTTTCAGAATTTCAGTTCCTGTGTATCTTTGAACCCATAAAAATGCCAGCACTGTAGACAATTTAACAGAAGTTGCTTTCTCTCCTGCCAATAATATATAGCTGGAAAAATCTTATTATTTTAGAGCAATGTACTAAAAAGGAAGCAATTTCTTGCCAAAGTCAATAAGCTAAAACAAACTATGCAATTAGAAGCCTGTTTTTATAAAAGAGTTGTGCAGACATGATGCCAAGATACGTTTGAGCAAACTGCTTGTACTTTCAAAATGTAGATTTGCAGGTGCTGAATTTGCTGGACAAATTACATGACAAACAATGTGGAATTTGGAAACTGGAAACACCAGATTGCACCAAAAAACAGGCTTACCCATCAGAAAAGCAGAAAATTGTTTCCATTGTAAATGGACTTGAATCACATGCTGTTGATCCTGGGTTCTATCACTGGACTTAGACAAACTAACATGTGCTGTCCATTCCATAAGTATGTGCCACTCCACTCTTCAATTGTATTTTGATTTGTTGTTTGGTCACTCTCCTCCTGCCCTTTCCAAGCCCCAGAGTTCTGATGGGCTTGTTTGCTCCCCTCCTTGCTCCAGAAGCTGAAGGCAGACATAATAATGAGTATTTTGCATTCTGTAATTTCTAAGTAGGATGCAAAATGGTCTGTATCAGTGTATATATAACAGATATATACATATCTCACAGTAGATCCCTCTCAGACTTCTTTTTCAACCAGCATTGTACCAGCTGGCAGTAGGACTGGATGTTTTATTTAATTGAGAGCATCTCTGCTGTTTCTCTCTGCCCTCCTTGTGACCTTTAGCTCTGTTATCTGCTCCCTTGCAGGAACCTTGGAGTGCATATTGAACAGGAGCCATGCAAAAGCAGAGTAGAGCTCCTGGGGTTAACTTCTGGCTCAGAGTTCTGTCCCAGCTGACAAGGCTTCTGCTGCCTCTGGAGATTTGTCTCATCCCCTTAAATCAGCCAGGAAAGCTCTGGCTGTGTCCAGCACTGCCTCGTGCCCAAGCTCTGCCAGCCAGGCAGGCCAAGGTCTGCTGTCCACTGCTCTGGTTTGTTGTGTTAATGGAGTGAGTATGGGACCTGCCCTCATTCCCTCTAATTAATTATCTTAGACTAAAAATCTTAGACTAGATCTTAGAATAAAAGTTTAGAACCATGTAAACTTAACCTTACTAGTTCCAGTGTTCTGGTCTTCTCTCCCTGCTTTCTGTTCCTCTCCCTGCCTTCCCCATTTTTCAGTAGCTTACAACCTTCTGTAGAAACCATTGGTTTCTTTCATCACTTTTGTCTGAATTTAGCAGGCAGAGATATGTAGTCACTGTGAGACCCTCTCCCCGATTTTTTTTTAATCCACAAAACTTCGGCTTTCAGTGAATATTTCGCTCCTGGAAAGGGCCTGTATCTCCCATAAATTTAACAGTAAGTACATTTTCCCTTTCTTCTTTTCCTCTTTGATTCTTCCATTGCATTTTTGTTCACCTCTACTTTTGTTCTTTCAATTTAACCCATCACATTTTATGTCATCTCTGTTTTTCCCACTACACTCCTCTTTACCCATGTGTCTGTATTCCAGTTTTCCATACACTGGCTTTCTCTCCTTGTCATAAAGGAGTAGGGGAATTTTCTGCTTTGCCATGTGAGAGCACAACTACCTTGGTGTGGTTGATTTGATTGAAAGAAATATTGAAGTAAATAAGAAATAAGCTTTTTTTTCTTCTCTACAAGTAATAGCTTACAGCTTCTTGCAGTACAAAATGAATATATAAATAAATTGGACACCTCTTGCCCTGAATATGTCCATAAATTCTGTTATGTGAAGAGAGAGGGGTTTTACATAAAAAAAGATACAGTTCAAAAGAGCTATGTGAGTTTTAAATGTGAGTTTTGCTTGTAATTGCGGTATTTCATTAATTTATAAAGATCTGGGCATTCAGAAGTCAGGTTCAAATGAAAATACTAAAATGCAGCAGTCTTGGCTGCCAACAGTCGTCTCGTGTGCTGGCCCCAGCGCTCAGCCCCGCACAGCCGAGGTGGTTCAGGGACCGCGGGGCGATCCCAGACTCGGGGCTGGGCTCTCAGCTGCCCTCTCGTGCTCAACTGCAGAACGCACCCTGGGCTTTGGGGAACCGCGGCGAGAGCATCGACAGCTGCTGCAGTAACACACCCAGGCACTGAGTACTGATGCCTTTATTTAAATCACTCTCGACGCTCTGTTAGTGATTTAAAATTGGGTAGGAGGTTTCTCTTATGTTTTACAAAGGAACATTTTAAGGCAGGATTTTGAGCCTAATAAAGAGGACATTCCCGAGGATGGGGGGTATCTGTGCACACAAGCAGAACAGCTGCTTTGCACTTCAGGTTTGATCAATACACAGTAAAACTGCATGAGAATCCATCACACCTTGGTGTGCTCATATATTTTTAATAGTTCTTAAACACGGAAAAATACTGTTCTTTCAGGCAAATATTCTATCTGCCCATGAATTTGGAGGAAGTTGTAGTTGCTTAAAACAGACTGGAAACGATATAGTCTGTGTGGACACCATCTATCAGCCCAGCTCCATTGTCATGGACAAACCAGCAAGGAATATCAATGCCATGGTGAGGATCCATTCTGTAATCCTTCTGCCAGCCCCTGCAAGGGAAAACACAGCCATGGGAGTTCCCAGGTAGGACCAGGCCATCTTGTCTAAGTCTTTGCTAAGGACTTCATTATTTTTACCTGGTTACTATCAGTTCATTGTTTTTAACAATCATTGTGGCATCTGGTTTCTTGGGATCAGACCCAGGATGAACTTCAAGTATGGTGAAGTCAATGGGGTGGAAGAACTGTCCTAAAAATAGAAACCAAAATTAACATTTCAGGGCGTGTTGCACACATTAAAACAGAAACCAAACAGAAGTCCCAGAATTTCTACATCCCCATGTTGGTTTCCATGTCACTTCAGGAGTTTGAATGGATAAGCAAACACCAAGTTTCATCTAAGGTTGAACATAAGCCTATGGTATTATTTTGTTTTTATAACCTAGAATTGTATCCATATCATCTGGATGTAAGTTCCAACTTCTGAGTGCACAGTGCAATCAGCCTTTGCTATATAACCTTCAAGATATCCTCACTTGGTGTCTTGTGTATTCAGTTGTACTTATTCTACACTCCCCAAGTTTTTAGCTTCTTCTGAATCAAATAATGTGTGTGTTGATCTCTGGAATCTCTGGGTGTGATTATGCTCAGCACAAGGCTGACAGCTCAGGAATTTTGGCACTCCTGCCAGGATTAGCTCTCACACACTTTTGCCCTGTCTGGCTCAGTGCAGGATGCTGCTGGTGCTTGGGGTGCTACAATGAGCCCAGCTTTCAGATCAGCCAGTGAAGACCAGAGCACAAGTGCAGAGCTAGAGCAAAGGCCAAGCTGCTGGAAGTGTTGAGGAGGTGTGGGAGTCAGGGACCCACAACGTGGCCTTGGGCAGTTTTCTTGCTACTTGCACTTCACACCACAGCAGAATAACTTCTGTGTGGGTAAGTCCTTTAGCCTGAGGAGACTGGAGCAGGGAAGCATAAACAACATTTCATCCTTACTCTGCTCTTTGTCTGTTTTGCTACAGCCTTTCCCTTGGCACATGGATCTAACACGTCCCTGCCACTGACACCCTGGCTCACTCCTCAGGCCCCAAAGTGCACACCAAGGCTGAGAAGAGCAGTTCACAGCAGCTCATTATTTTCCACAGTAAGTAAACTTATTGACTCAAAAGGAATGTTTGCTGCCCTTACCATACTTTGTAAGTGAAAACTGAAAGGCAAATGCCTGTTTTCTGTGGCTTTTTTGCAGCAGAGAATGCCCACCACCAAACCCACTGCACTGGCAGAAAATGGGGTCAAAGTTTTGATTCCTGAATTACCAACTTCACTTCCCACTAGAACAAAGAATGTTGGCTAACATGAGGAAAATCTTAGATGATACAAGGCATTCTGTGGTTTAATATATGCTAATAAATCAAGATATACCTTAACAACTGATTTTCTTACAAGGATGGACTGAGGTTTGGCAAATTTTGGTTGAGCAAACACAAGTATTTTTTCAGAGTGCCTGTGCTTAGGAAAAAGGTGGTAAGATGAAAGGAGAGATTAAACCATCCAAGAGCCTGGAAGAACAGTGTAGTAAGAAAAAAATTATGTAGGTGGGATCTAGCAAGATAAAGAGGTTTAAAGATACCAGTGAGGACAATGGATGCCAGTAATTTCAGCGGCAGAGGAATTTGTGAAAAGATAATTCACAAAGTCTGAGCACAGAATATTTTGTCACAAAGACTGCCAGTCAATGTCATCTCAGTTTCCTCCATTCTCAGTTCAGAAAGGTTAAGTACAAGCTTGTGTCTACAAATTATTCAGCCTCATAGGAAAAGACCAGCACAGAAATACTAAATGAAGTCATACCTAATAATCCATGGGTCTGTTCAGACAGTTTATCCTCTTCCAGTGTATACAGTCCTAGGAAATCTTGGTGGAGAGGGTGTTTCTTCCACACTTGGTGCAAGACAACAACAAATGAGGCACCACTGCCCATTGAGAGCATCAGATATTTTTTTCTGTTAATTATTAAAGTTAAACTGAGGGGAAAAAAGAAAAACATGAGCTAGAACATTGTGCTTCCCAGAGCTAACAGCAATGAGAAGAAATGTAGGAAGAATAAATCTGTCCAAGAAATAAACACAACTTTATAAACTGCTCAGTGTTTTTGAAAAGAGAGGATTTGCTGCCCAGTTTTGTCCATGGGAGTCTCTGTATGGTGTTCTCAGACAGTCACAGAATCACATTAAATGGCACTGAAAAAGGCTACCTGCCCTATCAACTTTTCAGTAAGATGTTTCTACCAAAACTTGTCCTCTAGCAGTGCAGTTAATCACAGATAGGTAAGTGATTATGTAGATGCAGCACCTCATGCTCAGTAACACAAATTCTATGGATAAAACCATCACTTCCTTGACTGGATGCTACAGGACACTTTTTCCTTTGGTTTTTCAGAGAAGTCAACTCCCAAACTGCCTAGGTTAGTGCCAGGATAAAGAAGTTTTGCTTCTGATTGCACTCACATCTGATATCTGTTACTGATGTTGTTACTTATACCAACCCTGTGTTCTATCATAATTTAAAAAAAGCATGCTGTGTGAATAAGTTTTGCTCTCCCTGCTGCAGTGCCAGCCCTTGAGAAGGCAGGAATTTTTTCTATACAATGAAATGTAAAGCAGGAGGAGAAGGTGATGATGCCAGTTCCTTTTCTAAACTTCTTTTTGCATAGGTATAAATGATTCTGTAGTAGAGAGATCCCATGAAAAAATATGTGCTGAGAAGGCAAAATGTACCTATTGTATAAATGCCAGAATTTCCATCTCTTAAAAAGGAGATTGTTTATGGCACACTATTATGCCTTTGGAAGACTGCACACTATGTCTAATATTAAGCTTTAAGTATTTGCAAGACAGTGCTGCATTAAACACAATACCAAATCTAGTTTTACCCTAGTCATAGTAATAGAACATCAGGGCAAAATTTTCATTTACTTATTCCAAGCAGAGAAATTTGTGAATAATTCAGCAGTTACACAACAAAGTATAAAGCAGAATCCAGCAGGGCCTGAATCAATTTCTTTTGTAGATTCAGACAACAAATCTTAGAAGTATATTATTGATCAGTGTTTAAAGAAGTGTAGAAAGTAGCCTCATGTTCTTTCTTTAAGCCTTACCCTTCTTGTTGCAAGGTGACTGAGTCAAGCCAGGTGAAACCTATTTTTTCATTGCCATTCTGAACTGTGATCTTCTCAGGAGTTACTGTCAGTTTTAAATCCAGGTGCTTATTGGCAATGCCAAGTTTTCCAAAATATGAGTTTTGGATCTTTGCATCACTATTTGCTCTCTTATCACCAATGAGTTCTCCATTGACTGTGATACCTAATACAGAAAAGAAACACCAAGTATTGTGTTATAGAAGGACTTACTGAACTAAAGACAAGGAATTAAATGAGTTGAAAAAATATATCAGAATTACTTGTGCAAGTTTGTGCCAAATTAAAATAAAGCTCTGGGGCCTGTTCTGTGAATTTCCACAAAGCCAACAACCATTTTCTTGAGAAAAGTTCAATATTTCCTAGAGCACAAAGTTTGTGATGGTCACAGATAGCCTGTGTGACATCAGTCTCTCTTTACCAGATATTCCATGAACTGGCAACCTAAGGATTATATTATTGCTTGTACTACAACTCCCTGAGACAAATTACTACTCTCAAACCCGCACAAGTGGTTTGCAAACAAAGTTTAAAAGTTCATTTTTCTCCAAGAAGTGAAAACAGTCATGGTAATGGTGCCCTATCATAGCTACAGGACCTCTGACTAACTTTGCTGGGGAAAAAAGCTTATGCATTATAAAGAGAGAAACAGCCTTTAAACACAGGACATTTTCTTAAAAGTATCCTCATTTACTGTATTTAAAAAACCCAACAACAAACAACTCACCTGTAACTGGATCACTTATTAAATTTAAGACAGTCCCCGGGTTTTCATTGATATTGAAACAAATGGCATCTTTTTTTTGTGGCACTGATATAATGAAGTGTGGATCCCCATCAACTGCAAAGGCAAATCACTGGTGTTTGTACAGTGATACACAGGGTCAAACTGCACATGAGCATTCAATACTGTGCCAGCAGAACTGGGCCCTTCCCAAGCTGTATGCCCAGTTTGTCCAGCCCATCCTCCACAGGAGTGGTGGCATCCCAAGGAAGCTGCTCCCATCTCCTCAGGGTGAAGTACACCCTTTTCCCCTCATCTTTCCCAGGTATGTGACATACATCCTGTGTCTCTTGGCCACTGCAAAATCTGGCACGTGGATGGTAGTTCAGGATGGCCACCTCTTACTGCTTATCCCTGAGGGCCATGAAAGTATTACTGAGAGCAGGAAGTGACCCTGAGAGAGAACGGGCAGCTACCAACACAAAGCCTCCCCATGGGAAGGAGGGCTGAGAAAATGACCACATATAATTTCAATTACCTGGTCTTTAAAAATCAGTTAAAATCCTGGCTCCTTGAAAATGAAAAATGGCTGCTTTTATGGAAGGGAATTATTGAAAAGACTCTTTAGAATTGTGTCATTTAGCCTTAAATACCCTCTTCTGTTCTCCTTCTATACAGGCACTACTCCAACTACTCACCACTAGTGTACCACGTGGGCTGTGACACAGGTCTTCGATATGTTTGAAAATCTGCAGAAGGAAAAAAAGGTTGTTAGAAAAACTCGCATCAAAATGGAAAATGTACACCCTCTCTGCATGGGACAGGTAAGATGTCAGGAGGCTGATATGACTGGCAAATCACTAATTCCATCCTTGGTTTCAAAGCATATTCCATGGAATGACAGTTTGTGCCTGTTTTGAATCAAAGCTTCACAACAGAGACAGATTTCACTTGTAGTCTAAATTGTTTTGGAGTCTCCACTTAGCCCAGGTAATGTATCTGTAGCACATAAATACTTCAGAGTTTAGGATTAAGCTATCAGCAAGGAAATGCAACATCATCCATTGAAAACTTTTGATATTTTGACATTTTCCCCCCCCAGAATTAATTTAAGTCTTTTCAATGAAGGCTTGAGAAAACTAGACAGAGACAGAGAGAAAGAGAGAGTAAGACTAATCTCCAGAGCAAAAAGACAAATCTAACTCTCCCATTTCCACGATTTCCCAGCCAGCCATTTGATGGGTCAGTTGCTGTCTCTCTCTCTGGAATAAAACAGTTGCTTTTTGCACAAGTAACTGAAGACATTAATTTAACCAGGGATGCTGGACATCATAGTCTCTTTGCTTTATATAATTTCAAAGGAGGTGCAAATTGAAGTTAATCCTCTGTTCTTGGGAAACTCCTTTCAGGAAAAATGGTGGTTTGATGAATTGGCATTTACTCCTTGAAAACTATTTAGCTGAAACTTTTTCACCTCACATTGTTCAACCTTTAAGTCTTTTTTTTAGCAGTGAGCAGAATTTGGTAGTATTTATTAAAGTGCAGTTGTAAAC
The DNA here is from genome assembly GCA_035222235.1 of Margarornis squamiger. Classification (NCBI taxonomy): domain Eukaryota; kingdom Metazoa; phylum Chordata; class Aves; order Passeriformes; family Furnariidae; genus Margarornis; species Margarornis squamiger. The sequence goes on along the minus strand of JAWWTY010000022.1, from coordinate 15,701,488 downwards.
TCAGACAAGGGAGTCTCTAGCTGTCTGATAATTTCACTTGACAGACCCTGCTCCATTTAGAAACTGAAATGAAATTACTTACTCCACACAGAAGGTACGGGAGTCAGTGCTGTAAATGAAACAAATGCTACTTTAGAGGCCACAAAGAACAAACCCCAATCTTTCCTGCTTCCCTCCACCAAAACCAACTCCAAAATCTTGTAATTATGTATACATTTTTAAATTACTACAAAGGAAAAGCTTAGTCAAAACAGTTTATTCGATAGTGCTACAAAGTAAGTGTGATGAAAGAGCTGAAAGCACCCCTAATTTTCAGAGAAAATGTTACTTCTCCACGGGTTTGCTCTGTATGGGACTGGGAGAACCTGCTCTCCTCTGATTCCTCTGTGCCACCTTCTCCTAACCTGTACTTCCCCAGAAGGGAAGTCAGCACGATTTGCCCACCTGCTTCCATATTTTTGTAGCCTTCTGCTCTTTTTACATATGGAACTATGCTGGGGTGTCTGAAGGCAGGGCTTGGTGCTGAAGGAGTGGCAGTCACAGCACGAACAAAGACAGCTCTGTATGAGGTTCCCTCGCACAGTACCTGGGAGTTCCCAGTGCCAGCCCTGCAGAGCAGCTTAGTTTCCTGGGTCTGAATTTTGTGGTGGTGGGATGCTGCAATCATCAGTGACAGGAAGAACTGCACTGAAAACACTACAAACTTGGCCACCTGAAAAGTTTTAAATCTATTTATAAAACTAGCTTGATTTATTCACTAAGAATTCTATGAAAATATTGCATCTCAGATCAAATCATTAATGTGGCAAACCCATCTCTAACAGTTAAAAGTATTACATAAATTTAATAAATTTAATAAGAAATGTACATACCTTCAGCTGTTACCACGGGCAGGTAAGAAGTAAAAGGAAGAAAAAGAGAAATTTACAGTTTCAATTGTATAATTAAACAGGAGGGATTCTGACCCTGTTAAGACATACTCTAAGAAAAAAAAAATAATTAAAACTGTTTGAAGACTGAACCAGGTATCTTCAGTATTTCATAATTCCATTTCTTCCCAATGATACAGCTCAATAATTGTAGATCAAACAGAAACACACTGAAAGTAAAAAAGCTTTCATCTGGGGCAGCAAAACTGCAATTTATTATGCCTGGGACAAGACTTCTATTTGTAATTGTTTTATTGTTCTGTGACACCTATATTGCAAAATGTTCCTTATTGGTTTTGCTCTTCTACAGTTTTTGAGGTGTTTGAATGATTCTATTAATACTGACTGTCTACTTTCAATATAATTGCTTCTCTTTCTGCAATATATACGAATCCTGTGGTTTACATACACAATCTCAAATCTTTTTACAGCTCCATACATGCTGCATGAGGAGGAGTTCATGCAAATTTTCCCTTTTCATGTAGAAGGAGGTTACTGTGTCTACCCCTTGGCTGAGGTATGTAGGAAAAAAAAGGAGAAAGTGATGAGAACTCATCTCAGTATAGCTAGATTATTAGATTAGAAATGTTTCTTGACTTTTTCATTTGGTTGGTATTTCCCCCGTAATAGTTTATATATTTAGCTTAAAATACAGTAATTTTAAATTTATAGTACTTTGCCCGCATGATTTAGTAATGAAGGATGGTTTGATGGAAATGAGATTTACAATGAAAAGTAATTTTGCATAAGCCACACACGTGCCAGGCTTGGAAAGTAGATTTTTCAGACACATGCTTAAAACTGTGCCCACATGAGAGCCTTTCTTTAGGAGAACATCAAAGGAACACTTGGCTTCTCAAATACAGCAAAATTGTGAACATGTCTATACCTTCAGTGGGTTTGTCAGCAATCACATCTTCACTGTCATTTTCTTCTGGTTTTGTTACCACCATGGAAGTCAGTGGTGTTACAAATTTGTACTTCAGTGAGAGAGCCAGGGCTTCAGCTGTAAGGTTTTCCTTTTCTTCCCCTGTAGCTGCAATACTGAATACAGGTAGAGACTCCCAGCATCAATAATTGCTAAATTAAAATACCAAACTTTGGATTAAATATTTACTTTAAAGTGAAGTAATTTCTCTGCAGCTAATTTATAAACAAGGCATATTTGTTACAATCTAAGAACACTTCTTTTTCCACTGACTAGCCAAGAGAAAGGCAAAACTGTGCTTTACACTTGCAATAATTTAAAACTGTTTAATTTGCAACCTGAAACAGGAATACTGAGGCCAGGGAGGAAAGCAGGTTGAGGGGGAATTTCCTTACTGATTTTTACCCTTTGCCTTTGGCACTTCAGGGTGATCTGAATGTCAGGGTCACATCCTAGGACTTGCAGGACTCAGAGGGTTTAAGGGATTCACAGCTAAGGTGTTATTGTAGATATAATTACCGCTTTTCCAGGAGCTGCTCAATAGTAAGATAGGCCCAGAGCCTTTCAATGTACTCTCCAAATATGTATTCTTGTTCTTGGAAAGCTTGAGCCGTTCGCTCAGCATCTTGTTGGGTAGTGTATGACAGGGCATCATTAGCCTGTTGGGAGTAAGGAAGCTTCTCTGTATCATAAGTAGCCAGGCACTGCCAGAACCTCCCAAAAATCAAGACCTTTTCATCTGAAAATCTTAGAAAATTGAAAACTAGTCTGGTTCCACAGGGGACTTGCCCAGGAAAATGCTGGTGTTGCACCAGGGGTTTTGTCCCCTTGTTTCTGTGAAGGTTAGAGGTGCACTCTACAGGACATCACAGTTTCCAAATTCACATGGCATTTCTGGGCATCAGAATTTGGCTATTCAGGATTTAAAGAACTTTGATTCTCATATTGATTTCAGAGAGGAATATGTTCAAGCAGATATGCTTGAACTAAGTTAATAGCAATACATTATTTGTATTTTAAATGCACCTAATTTCATATATTTAATACACCACAGTCCATAGGGCATGTATGCAATCCATTATCTATGATAACGTGGTCTAGAATATGTTTGTCTTCTGTTTCTTGAATATCAGGGGTAAATATTTTTACTGAATTCAGATGTGGAGAGCTATTAGAAGTAGAGTTCTATTTTAAGGGGAAGATATTTCCAATATTCAGCTGGCTTACTCATCAGTTTTCTTTACCCACTGAAGAGAAATATCTGTGAACACAACACTTGGCTCCTAAGAGAAGGAGGTGGGGTATTTAGAAACTAAATACAGATAATATTTATATATTTATATTAGTATATTCATAAATACATGAGTATATTTGTATATATCTGTTAGCAAAACTACTCCAGTCACACTGCACAGGGTTGTTCCAGACTGACCCCAGTACACCTAACGAAGTAATTTGCAACTTTAAAAGCAATCACTTTGGCATGTTTAGTTTCTCACATCTTTCACACATTCTGTCACTGAGGTAAAGAAATACCATGAAGTATTTTAAATATTGGCAGTTTTGAACAGTCAGAGATTTTGTGTACCTTACATAAGTCAAAGAAATCCATACTTACACCTTCACCTCTCACATCTACACTCAAATGGTTTTGGTTGCTGTCCACAAAGCGCCCAGCCACCACAATCTCAGAGCCATCATAGAAATGCTTAAAACTGTTTGTTGTTAAGTCTGATATCTCATTTTCTGGGTAGTTTAACTCCACATCTGTGAGCATGGGATTTGACACCTCATCATAAAACCCCTATGGGATAAAAAAAAAAAAAAGGAAAACATTTAACTATCATTGTTTCTTTAATTCATAGTTAGATCTGTAACCAGAGACATCCTGCTATTTTGGCAAAAAAATGAACGTGTATTTTGTAAGAAATATTTAAATATTTAGTTAAATCTCAGAGCACAAGGCCTAAAAATTTACAAATAAAGGAAATGAGAAAGGACATACAAAATTTTCAGTCTTGCTAAGAGAGAGAAAAAATATCTGAGAATATGCTGTGAATGATGAGTTCCATCAATATGAATTAAGAGGGATCCCAAGCTTCCCACTCTTTGATAGAGATAAGTTTCTACATCTGCAGAGACTGCCATGACAACATAATCAAAGGAGACTAGGTACTTGATTTTGGCAGAGCTTGCAATGAAATCCAGTATCTAATTCTTTGGTGAATTTTTTGAATGGCTGCTGTTGGAATGTGAGAAGTAAAATAGGTCAGCCCTGTATGACCTATACCTGTTCTCATGTCTTATACAACTCTAAAATGCCACAAAATAGGGCAGGATACACCTGCTTCCAGTAAGCTTCTAAAGGCAGAATAGGTAGAGCTTTCTGACCTGTTACCCTTCTCATCCCTTGACATGACATTGACCACATGATCTGTGAGGTATGGGATATATAACGACTGCAGCAATTTTGCTGCACACCAGGGTCCTTCAGAAGCATGACTTGTGTCACCCTGTGACAGGTTTTGAACTCTCTGCCACAGCCCACAGTATCTCCCTTTTACTGTCCTTCTACTTCCTGCTTATATGAGGGAAGAGGAAAATTAAATGCAACTAAAGGTCCCTTCCAACTCAAACTATTCTGTGATTCTAATATTCTGACTACAGCAGACTCTGGAGTATCTCAGTATCAGATGACACACTGGGATTTTGATTACTTGAAAATAAGACTGTCTGTATAGTTATCAGAACTAATGTACTTCTCCTCTAACTTAAGTAGTAATGACTGTACCTGAAGCTGTAAAGCTGCATCAGAGTCAGGATAAATCCGACGGGCCAACCCTTTGTTCTCCAGTGCCATCTTCTCCAAGAAGCCATAGTCAACACCATCGCCAAAACCAAGATTGTATAGGGGGTATTTTCCATCAATGGCATTTTTTACATCTCTCTCAATGGTCTGAATATTTGATACACCTGAATCAAACCAGGAAATGTTTGAGTTGTCTTCAAAAATAGATAAAATGATCACAAAGTTAAATGTGACTCGTCACGTTCAGATTTCTTAAGAGGCATTATCAAAAACTTGGTTTTGTATTATGATGCTGGTATAGTAGCATTTAAATCAGGAAAACATCAAGAAGGCAAAGATGAAGGCTGGTTTTAACTAGCATTTTTTATTAGTTAATTAACTGTCTTTATTATTCCATGCAACACAACTTACCTTGGTTTGGATGGCCATCTGTTAACATGATAATTACAGAAGCGCTTCTCTTGGGCACAAGGTTTCCTTTATGAGCAGCATTCAGGATATCAATTCCCTTCATCAAACCACCATGTAAATTTGTCACTATGGGGTAGACAGAGAAATTTGGGTTCAGGAGAGACCATGAAAATAAAGGCCCATTTTTCACTGGAATCTGAAGAGATTTCATTACAGTATGAAAATTAAAGATTTGGGTTTATAAGCAGGGGGATGTTTAGATAGAAAAATACCTGGACTTTGGAAACATAAAGATGAACATAAACAGATGTCATGTTCTGAGTAAAATTCAACTTCAGGAGTGGCTCATCAGTAATCTAAAAACCCAACAAGCTGTAGCATTGTGTCCACAGAATGAACAGATAAACTTACTTACACAATGACCTATTGGCAAGTCCAGTAAAGTACTTACTGCCAGCAACACCAATGCTCTGAACAAACGTCCTTGCTTCATTCAAATTCTCAGGAGTGGCCTTGACTAATGTTTCTTTCCAGGTGGACACATCACTATTGAACAATACGAAATTGAGGAAGTCATCTTCTTTAATGTCATCTAAGATTTTCAGTAGTGCTTGTTTTGTCTATAAGGCAAAGAGATTTAAATACACAATTCAACATTTAACAGAACAGGTGCTTACAGATTGGACATTATCAGTCTCTGAGCATTGGGGTATTTTTAACTTCTACACAGTATGTAGTGCAAAAATCCTGAGCTTGTTCTGTTCTTGCCAGGCCCTGCGTCCGTTTCAGAGTAACTCCAGGGAAGTCAGTCAGCTGCAATAACAACTGGTAAATCTTTGTAGCTGAGAGGAAAATCAGGTCTCTGGGTTGTTGCTTACCCTGGGATAAGCTGGCATAGCAAATTGATGGGAAGTGGGTAGCTACAGGTTGGTGGAGAAAAATCATCTACAAGCAAGCCTGGATATTTTGATGAAGCACTAAACCCTGAAAATTCTGAGAATGAGGAGTCCTAACTATGAAAAGAGCTGCTGGTTCCCAGAGGCAGAATGAACACCAGAAACAATGCACATAATACTGTGTGCACAGTTTAATTTGGAACTGTCAAGTATATATGACAGTGCTCTCTGGATATGTTGATATTTAGAGTTTTGAACTAATAACATTTATAAATAAGTAAATATAGCTTAAATGTATAGGTTTTTGCTATACAGTAACACTTCAAACTAATACATACAGTTCTGAGCATTGGAGAGGTCACAGCATTCAGTCACTCAGTACAGCTCAAGCAGTGCATGTGAGCTCTAAGGCATCATGTCCCTTCCGGCACTTTTTCACAGCTCTTTCATTGAAACTCTACAGTAATGTAATAACTTACCTGTGCTATTGCTCTTCCATACATTGAGCCACTATTATCCATTACAAAAATAACATTCTTTGGCAACTTTGGAAGATTTGTTGGTGCAAAGAAGTGTACAAAGTAGCCATTGACAATCTGAAAAATAAAATGGTAAAAAACCCCATACCACCACCAAACACTTTGGTATTTTATAAAGACAAAACAAATGAAGGAGAGATGACTCTCATTTAGTGTACAGCCTCTGAACGGACTAAAAGGTTTTAATGGCCCCACTCGGTCTCACCTCTGTCTGTGGGCCCAATAGCATCATTTAAGCACAAGACTGAACCTTTAGTCCCTGCCTGAGCTAAACTGTCAGAACATCTGCCTCCAGCTATATCACAGCCATACCTCTTCCTATCCATGGACTCCACTGTTTTGGATCCCACCCTGAGGACTGCCTGCCCACCTTGACCTTGGGCTCATCACCACAGACTTGCCTGATGACCTGTACTCTCAGCTGAATTTGAGTGCCATCTCTGGGTCTGCCTTGCTCAGGTACTGTGAGGAGTGGGCTCGTGGCTGGTGAAGTCCCTGTGCTGGCAGCTGGCTTGTCACCCTCAGCTCCCTGTCCTTTAGGAAGCAGTTGGCTCTCACTGCTCCCCGACTGTTACGATGCAAGTTAGGCTGTTTAACAGTTCAGAATTCCAAGTTGTCAGATTTACCTGCAAATTATCTGGAGTTGTTCTCTTCACATCATACCTAACAGTAAGATCCCCATCCAAGGCAGACTGTGAGCAATTTGCACAGGTTCGCTGCTGAGCAAGAGTTGGCTTGAAAGAGATACACCCCTGCAAAGAAATGCCTTCCTTAGATCTGAGCCTTCATAACCAAAAATCTTCTGCAGAACATATCTGCATTTTTTAAAAGCTAGTATATTTATATTCAGAGGCATGAGAATAACCTATTAGTTTGTACATATCTGTATGTATTTATCTATTCATTGGTGGGTAACTGATGCATGAAATCTGCTGTCTAGGGCTTTCTCCATGTGCTCACTTTCCCATCTACCTTGGGCCAGCCCTCCACTCTGCATGACACCTTTGATCAGGCTGTTGGACAGTCTGTGTTTTAGGAATTCTACCATCCCCATAAAAGAGAGAGCTACTTGTTACTGACTCAGTTCTTTTATAAGAGATAGTCTTCCTGGTATCCAGGTTTCCAAACACTGCTGTGGGACAAGACTTACTAGTTTTGGTACTGTACCTGCTAACAGCTAAATGGGTTCTGAACTGGGTGGAGATGGCCTTCAGCTTGCTACCTTGGAATTCAGAGCTCATTTGCACAGATAAGCCTTTGCTGCCTTTTCTCTATTTTATGTCCCTCTCACTTCCATTGGTAGCACTGACATTATTATTTCAGAATTATAGCCATAGTAAGTAAAGTATGGAACTCAGCAGTCAATGTACCTTTTTCTCTGAAACAGTTTTTTTAATGACATTTTGTAGCTCATTGGTGATGAATGTTCCTTCTGCTTCCAGCTCAGTGATACCCTGGGGCTCAAAAATATTTACTTCAATCTGAAATATTAATTGAAAATTCATTGTCATTGATTAATCCATCAACTCAGGCATTTACAGGAGGATCAGCAGGCAACTACTGGTGTGAGAGAGGGATTTTCATAAAAGCAAAAAAATTTACTTTTGTAATTTATGACAGTCCAAATCTACACTTGTGTGGACACATCTTCGGCCAAACAGGCCTTTTTACACACTGAGGTTGAAAACAAAGCTACAAATAAACAAACCTTAATAGAAATATAACTTGTTTGAAAGATACTGGAATTCTGCCAAGGCAGATAGGCCTGATCAAAGACCAGTTTTAACACACAAAAGCTGCAGTATTCTAGAAAGCAATAGGCATCAATGTGATTTAAGATGATGTTGTTTCATGGTGGTGTGAGAAAGGTGTAGTTTATGCTATAATGACATATACAAAAGGTATTAGTCTTCCATTTTACCCCACGGCATTGTAATAGCTTTTTCAGGTTTTCATACACGATTTCTTTTGGAATGTTCAGTAGATAAGAAAATTTGTTAGGCTTACAAATAAAAGCTGAACTACAGCATGCTGGTGTGGACTCCCCATGAGACTCATTAGAAATATTATCACAGGCCTTTAGCTCACCTGTGAGCCAATGGGAATTACCACGGTACTTCACTTTCAGCAGATGTACAGAATTTCATTTTCACTTAAATTACAGTCAAATTTGATCAGTTTGCCATTTACCTCAAAGTCTTTGACCAGCTGCTTTGGTTTTACTTTGATGAACATCTCGTATTTTCCAAAGTGTCGCTTCAGCAGTTCCTCGTATGTGAGTTCAAAAGTGACTTTACTGGCTGCTTTAACGTTGACTGAGACAGTGAATTTTTCTGTTTTTCTTCCTGAAGCTCTGTATTAAGTGGGTAGGAAAATGAGCATCTTTATCTTCTTTCACAATATTTGTTGTTTGGGTTGGTGGCATATGATTTGCAAAAAGAAGTAAAACAAAGATGGGAGTTTTTTCTGTTCTAAATAGGATCTATTGCTAAAATCATACTCAAACTGTAGAATTTGTTCAAGTTTCCCAGTGAGCTTAATCCCAGGAACAGGTCAGTGAAAGTTGCAGAAACAGCCTTTCCATAATTGCAGATACTGCCTGCATAGTAAGAAGTTGTATTTTCTTTTTATAATTTGTGCTACAATAACTCTAACTTAATGATTGTTCTTTGGTCCCATAATGTCAGTAACACGCCAGAACATGGTATTTCCAATCTCACAGTATGCTATGGGATGACAGACACAAGACATCATTCTTACTTGACAAGACCAGCAGTCTGTCCTCTTGAAACAGCCTTCTCATATTGCTTTTTTGCAGCTTCTTTTTCCTTTATAGTTCCAGGATAAGTGACACCATCAATTGTCCTGCGGATGAAAAAGTCCTAGCTTAGTTGACCGATACATGAGAAGTTACTATAGAAATTCTCCCTTTATTGATTGGTTTGCTACAAACCACTTTCAGAGACCTGCTGTTGCCAAGATTTGAACCCTTTCACTGAGGCCAGTCTCCCCAGTGAATTTAGCTGGAATGAAGAGCTCTGTGCTCAGTATCATAAGACAATCTACTGATGGTAACACAACTTACCCCTGCCATATTTCTGTTTCATCAGCTTCACCATCTTGTCTCATCTGATAGCAAACCAACCCTCTGGATGAGACTCACCTGTCTGAGTACCACTGTCTACAGCTGAGCACATATTCAAATTTAAGCCTTTCATTCAAATATGATTTTTAAATGAAGAGATACATTAAGCTATAATGCCATCAGGGAAATTAAATAAGGCAATTTTCCTGGTTTGATAACACCAGAGTAAGTAAGCAGTATTTCTGAAAAGGTGGATGGATCTCCAGGGAAGGTCCCCCATTCCCTAAGATCCATGGTGATGAATAGAAATAATTGAAAATTAGACATTTTTCTATAGAGGTACCAATGTTTGCCTTCCTCCACATATCTTATATTTTAAGTTAACAGTACCAGAAAATTACCCAGGAGGCATTTAGAAATCTCTCAGATGACAAAGTAAAAATGAGCAGTTGAGTTCAGTTTCTCCCAGTCGAATTTGCACAAATATTTAGCCTTCTCTAACAATATTGTAAAGATTACACACATGCTGAAGTTGGTAATGAAGGCTGTCTTAGGGAGTTCAACATCAAAGAAGACTTCTTTGGACTCTTGTCCACGATTGACAGCTCGACTGGTGATGACATTGTGAGCAAATCGGGAAGTTACTTTACTATCAATCTTCATGTTATAGATTTCTATCCCATTGACAACCTGTAGATTGAGAAATGAAACGGGGAAAAAAGAGCAGTTACACTGATATGTGTGCTAATCAGTCATAATCATACTTTGAAAAAGAAACCATGGCAGGACATCAAACACCCCAAAGCAAAACAGCAAAGCTCTAATCGTGAGAACTGGAGCATAGCTGTGTTTCCTTGGATGTTATCACAACGCCATCATGGCACTATTCCACAAGTTATAACTACAGCCTCCTTAACAAAATACTCCCACCACAGCAAAGATACTGCCATTATTAAAACTGGGGGTTTTCTCTACTGAGAGAGTGACTTTTTATTGTTACTCAAAAAGCACAGCCATTTACTCCTGCCTCCCTGTACTAGTGACTGTAACTTATCAGTGGAGTGGATGACTCCTAGAGCAGGGATGTAAGTAATTATCTTGTTTAAAAATAGACCAAAACAATTCCAGATGGCTCCAAACTCCATTTTATGTTATTCTCAACTTCCTCACAACTGGGGCTTGTTCTGATTTAAACACAGAAATGGGCTATACTTCTGTTCTTTGAATGCTCGGGTATAAGGAACCTGGAGAGTATGTGAAAGCACAGGTAACAATAGATGTGATTCATTAGGCAACTCAAGAGCTCCTTGCAGCAAAACCAGCACTGGAAAGAACATGGAATTTCTATGGTGGGACTGATCTCTGGCTGATTGATTAAGAAGGTCCCCAAGCAATCAAAGCATTTAAACATTGCTGAAGGAGAATCCAGGTGCCAAGTGGAATCAGCCTCAGTGATGAGGTCTCTTGCCTTTCTTAGCAAGACCTTCAATATAAAATAAAAGTAAAAATAAAACCAACCATGGATGTCTGTCAAGAGATACAGAGGTGGTTTCAAACAACTTTGCTATTCATTCAAATACATGAAGTTAAAAATCGTTTGTTCATTCTCTTTCCTTGTCCATGAGTTTCACCAGAGCTTGGGAAGGAATTGTCTAGTTAGTCCTTTTGTCTAAAACAGGCAGCTCTGGGCTATTTCCCTTGTCACATACACTCAGAAATATCCACTTGCTCAGACTGGACTCACAGAAATATTTCGTGAACACATCAAGTCACTATAAATCTTTCTAGGTAGCCTGGACAAAACCAAGTCTTACTCACCAAGTCATTATCAGCATTTCGCTTCTGTAAAGAGAAAAAAAAAGGAAAAAATCATGAGTAAAGTAGGAAAGCTGCATTTAGAAATAAATCACTTAGCACTTGTGTAGTTGTCACAAGTCAAAAGAAGTTGCCCAGGAGAAGGAAGGCTTGAGAAAGGCCTTCATTAGGAAACCTGACATAAATTTGAGGGAAGAGCAAGTAAGGCATGTTGCTCATTTTGTATCTTGCTCAAGTGACACAAGAAGTGTCTTCTTCCTGCTGAAAACAATCTGAGAGATGAGGGGAGAGTGAGAGGAAAAGAATGCTCAGTGCCATTTATAGTTAGATGTCTTTGAGAATAAAATTGGCTTAACAGGACTCCTTGAGTATAGGTTGGATGTGTGGTGACATCAAGCAAAACCAGAATCTCTTGTCTTGAGAGTGACATCTTTTCCTTGGGAATTCCTGCATCTGGGTCCTGTAGTATTTTCTTTTCCATCTTATTTTCTTTTGCAAGTAAAAAAAGGGGGTTGTATCAAAGCATAAAAACCCAGTTTGCACTTCTTTTTTTCCAGTCACACACATCCAAACAGTCATGCAAACTCACCCTCACACTTTTTCAGACTTGCTCCTAAATTTTTCCTGTTTCAGCCCACCAGCCTCTCATCCCAACATGGGTAGGTATGCTGGTAATTCAGCAGAATTACAGAGAGGGGAGGTGGTCACAATGAAAGGCTGCATGAAGGCGGGGGGGGCGGAAGGAAAGCAGTTAGGACATTTTTCTGGCCATATTTGCTCCCAGAGTAGGTCCAAATACCAGAAGCTGTACAAGAATATCAAGTACTCTTCTGACAGAGAGGACAGGCATTAAACAAACTGACTGACTCCTCTTACAGTAACAGCTTGTGTAACTCAGTTCCCATCAGCTGGGCTGCAAACATCTTATCTCCTTTGGCCCCAAGAGCCTCAGGACACACATTTTGTGGACCCTGTTTGGCTTCATCAAATAGAGGGGTAAGGACACAATAAGATACCAAGTCAGAAACACAGCTCAGGTACGTTTAAGGCTTTTGGTACCTTTCACAAGTAGGCGTTTTACAGGTTGGAAACAGAGACACGGAGGGTTATTTTATTTTTATTTTTCTATTTTGGAGTTCTTTTCAAGGCACTATATTAAACCTTAGGTAATTCAAGGTTTGGGGGGAGGCTTCTCAACTGCTCTAATAGTCTGTGCATGCTTCTGTAGGTTCATCTTTCAAGCTGTTTTTGCCATACAGATAATTTCTGTGTGCACATCTCTCCTCTTTCACAGGCCTACTTGGATTTTTTTAATGCCTGTGTAGTGTGTGCACCAATTCAAATCTGTCCTTTCCAAAACTGGAATTATCTTTCCTCTGTCTATATTGTCACTGCAGCTTGTCATTTCCCCTCACAAAAGACAAACTGAGGTATGGACCTTGGCAAATGAAAAACTAGAAGTCACTGAAATGTCAGTTTATTTGGTACAAGCCTCTCCTCACACTGGAATTACTAAGCAGTTTATGAATACAAAAAACCTGTACAAAAAAATGTGTTCTTTAATTACAAATTCTGCAATTCTGACTACTGCCTCCAAGTTAAAAGATACCTTACGTGCATTTAAGTTTTACAGGATTGCTGTTGTGCATATTCTTTATCAGAATTATGGGTTTGCCAGTGGTTTTGAAGGAGCTCTGTTTTGATTCTGTAAATCTTTATAGGGGTACTCTGCGATTTTCACTGAAAAGAAATTACAGAAAAGCCTCATAGTGAAAGGCATTACTGCCTTTGTACTTGGGCTGATCTGCAGATGCCCAACCCAGCTGGACATCACCCAGCTACCTGCCCTCGCTGACCCTGATTTGCACAGGGGAGGGGACTGACTCCGTGATTTTGTTCTGCTTTTTTTCTGCATTTTTAATGATTCACTTGGACGTAGCTTGAGGTGTCACTAACATCAAGGTCATTTTAAGCTATGTGGGTAGAAAGCAGTAGTGTGCCATTCAAAAAGATTATGCAATTCTAGAAGAAAATGAGATTTTAATATCCTCTACCTTGGGGAATTGTTACTTGGTAAAACTGGTAAAATGTTTCTGTATTATTTCCACATATTGCCCAGGTGCGCCAATTATTAGAATTACTTTTTTCCCAGTTGTGCAACAGCAACAAATTCTTCCTTTAATACTGTTTTGCTGTGGCAACAGTTAAGAATAGAGGTGCAAAAGAATTTCTAGAAATTGGAGAGGAAAAGAGTAATCTGAACTCCCAAGGAAACAGGGAGGGAAAAGAAGGGTCCCAGTACTTGCTGATGAAGCCCTAATTGTACAGCTTGGGAAACTAAACCACAGCATGACTAAAAGATTCAGCAAAGAGTTTACAGTTAACCTGAAGTGACCTCTGGGAATGAGGTATTTTCATACATCCCTAAGTGCTACATAGGAAAATCCAGGAATGAAAATTATTTCCAAACCTATGGTAACACTGAAGATTTCATAATCCCAAGGGATGCGAAATGGCTGGTTAAATAATAAGAATCACTGGCATTTCCAGTTTGCAGCATTAAATCTAAAGTTAATTTTTAAAAGTTAAATATGTTACTGTCCTGATTTTCAAAGAAAAAATCTTGGCAAAGACCACAAACTAATCAACAGAAATGGAATGTAATTTGCTTTGTCCTATTCTACCCAGTAACTCAAAATGCTCCCTTAAGAGATTTGCCCTTTCTAACTTTTCAGAGTATGTAACCACTGAGAGAGAGGGAAATAATTTGTGGAGGTAAGGAATAGTGGCCAGCAACTTAACCAAAGAGAATTAGGCAGAGCCTCAGGCAGCGCTGCCTTACTCAGAGATTAATCAAAACCAGAACAGCCCCTCCGAGGGACAGATATTTTTGACAGATTTCATGTTGTGCTAACATGCAAATCTTTTGAGATAAAACCCCCCATGCCATTTGGATAGTGGACATTCATCTTGATGCCATGTTACATCTCTGTTTTCTGTTTCTTGAAGGCATCTTTTCACTGATATTTTGCATTGCAAAATATGCTAAAGTCAGTTCCCTGGGAGCACTGACTGCTTTATACATTTAAATATAAACCCACTAAAACATTTTACCATTATGTAGTGATGACATGGAAAACAGAAGAAAGGGACGTTTTTAAAAAGAGATGCAGGAGAACTTCAGAGCTGATTGAAAACTGAGACTGATTAGAGGTTAACAAGTCTGAGTCCCAAGTCTGATCTTGTTCCACACAGAGCTCCTGCTGCCAGCACTGTATGAACACCCTGATAAATGCTGATAATTGCAAGAAATTAATCTAGGAAGAGTGGAAGCCCCATACATGGTTGTTTACTTACCTTGATGTTTCTGACATGTGTTACCAAAATGTCTGATGATGCAAAGGCAGGAATCAATAATAAAATAGAAAGCAATAGATTGCTTTTCATTTTGGAAAAAAAAAGTAAGGTTCAAATTGGAACGATATGCATACATATATAATGCTTTGTTTACCAAGTGTTAATAAATAACCCAGTGAGAAAAGTGGGATTAAACATTAGGCATTTGGGAAAAATCAAATACTGAATTTTTAGTTTGCATAATCTACAGAATACTATTACAAAATCTGTTATAGACTATTTCAGCAATGTCTCTTCTATGTAATAATTCCAAAAAGAATTTCAACAGCAATTTCTGCGGGAGAAACTGAGATTAATCTCCTCTCCAGGCTTGCTTCTTTTCCAAATGAAAACTGTCATCTTTCTGATACTTTCTTAAAGGCTTTGCCCGGCTCAGATTTACTGCAGCCATAACAGAGTGGGAAACCCATTTAACCTCCTCCTCAGAACGGCTCCTGTGATCCTGTGTGTCGCCCAGGTACCCCATTTAGGTAGCACTGTTTCATGTGTCCTGTCCAGCACAGAGAATTCCCATTGCCTCAGTTCCTATTCATCCTCACGGCTGAAAACAGGTCCAAGCTCCCCGGCCTGGCACCCCCAGGGCCCCCCTTGTCCTTTCATTTGTTATCTTGACAGTGCTAAACATCTCTTAAACTTTTTAGCTGGCTCATCTCCGTTGATGAAACGCGAGTTTTGAGGGCTGGGTGTTAAATGCCCAGTGATAATAACAGGTTTTGTGCTTTTCCTGCAGTCAGGGTTCTGAGGTGCTGAGGCTCATGATGCACGTGGGAGAGGTCCAGGGGCTCTTTTTGAACCAGCCTGGAAGGTTTTTAACCAATTCCCTGCCCCACCCAAGGGGACGGGGAGGGCTCTGTGGGACATGCCGGGGTGGGGGGGGGCACAGAGGGCACAGCCGCCCTCTGGGGCGTCACCGCGCCCCTTTCAACAGCCTTTCCTCAAGGATCTCCAGCCACGGCGGACATCCCACGGTGTTCGCGAGGGGACACCGGTCCCTTTGCGGCCGTGCCAGAGGCAGAGCATCGGTGGGGGCCCGGCCGCCCTCAAGGCTCCCTCCCTGCCCGGCTCCAGCATGGCGGCCCCGCCCGCCTCCAACATGGCCGCCTCGCCCGCCTCCAACATGGCCGCCTAGCCCGGCTCCAAGATGGCCGCCACGCCCGGCTCCAAGATGGCCGCCACGCCCGGCTCCAAGATGGCCGCCACGCCCGGCTCCAAGATGGCGGCGGCCGCGCCCCTGGCGCGCGGTGGGGCTGCGCGGCGGGCCCCTCATGGCGGCGGGCGGCCCGGGCATCTCTATGGCAGCGGGCGCGGCCCGGCCCCGGCGGCGGGAGCATGGCCCTGGCTGCCTACTGCGTCCTGAGGGCCGTGGGCAAGGGCAGCTACGGCGAGGTGAGCCTGGCGCGGCACCGCCAGGACCGCAAGCAGGTAGCGAGGGGCGGGCCGCGGGGCAGCGGCGCGGCGTGAGGGGGATGGCCGGCGGTGGGCTGGGGGGGACCGGCACCCGGGTGGGGACTGGGCTTGTGGTGGCAGCGCCGGCACGGGCAGCCACATCGTGTCGGGGGTGGCTGTGACCGTCACCTGGTGTTGGGATGCGGCTGTGACCGTCACCTGGTGTTGGGGTGGGGCTGTGACTGTCACCTGGTGCCAGGTATAGCTGTGACCGTCACCTGGTGTTGGGGTGGGGCTGTGACTGTCACCTGGTGCCAGGTATAGCTGTGACCATCACCTGGTGTTGGGGTGGGGCTGCAGCCCCCTGACCTGGGCTGTTCTGACTGGCCTGTTCCTGGTCTCCTCCCCGCTCTGTGAGGACTTCTGCTAAAGGTGTGAAGACTTTTCCTTCCTCTCTCCTCCTTTTAATCTCAAATAAACAACACCCCGACAAGCCAAGCTCCTGAACTACATATATATATATATATATATAAATTTAAATATAAATAGCAATATTGCTTATTGTTGTTGGGGTTTTTATGAATAATGCCGTGTTTTGTGGAGGAAAGGTGTTTGGGGTAGTCCTTCAGTGACAGGGAAGCACAGCCCACTCTCAGTGTGAGGCAGAACTGGTTGCTCTTGTCCTGTTACTGCTTGTGCAGTGTCTTTAAGATGGGTATGTATGGTGGAGATAAAAATGATGGCAGGGATGGAAAACCAGCTCCTGGTGTTGTCTTTTTATGGCATCAGCAGTGCGGGAGGAAGAAGGGCTCTGTATTTGCTGTATCAGCTGTGGCACAGGTTTTGGTTGTGTCAGAGTCAAGTTTTGGTTGTAAACCAGAAATAATCTGCCTTGCCTGGCCAAAGCAGGTGTGTTGGATAGGAAATGTGTGAGGGTAGAGAAGTGGGGGTGGAGAACACCCACAGAGCAGTACCAAGGAGCGTGGGGTGTGAGCCTCATGCCCAGGATGGTGCTGGAGAGGATGGGAGAAGGTTGGTTCCCAGCAGGGATCAGAAGGTGTGTCCTTCCCACATGAAGGCAGTTCCCTGGCTGGAATCCAGGGCTGAATCCCTACAGCCTATGCGTGGGTAGTGGTGATGGCAGGACTTGTTCCCTCCAAGCCATCACCACAGTGCATAGTCCAGTGTTCTCAAAGATCTGCTAACCTCGTTGGCCTAAAAGTAAACAGTGCTTTGAGGTGACTTTCACCTGGATACAGGTCCTTGGATTTCTTTTTCGTGCCGCTGGTCATTAACATTGGCAAGAGCCTTGCTTCCTGTATGTTGTTAGTTCATCTTAAATATTTGGTGTGTTTCACTGTGTCTTATCTTTTGCCAACTTTTACAAACTTTCTTCTGTAGCAGGATGGTCAGGATTTTTTTGTTGTGGCTTTGCCACAGTGCCCTGTGTTCTGTGAAAGAAATAGCATATTTGCTGTTAACTGAATGCTGGGTTTTGTGGAGAAGGTCAAGTGGCTCTAAATGTTTAAAGAAAAACAAAATGCAGTTTGTACACAGTTTGATATCAAATAAGGCAGAAGAACATTGCAATAGACTTCATGGGAATCTTGGCAGGAGAACATGCTCATTAAACCAAATATAATCAATGCCAAGTTTAAAGTAAGGCTAACGTGCATTTTGGTAGTGTGTCATCTAAAAGGTGCTGATTTAAAGCTAAAAACTTTTGGTTTCCATGCCCAGAGATAGAATTGTAATTGACTTGTCACACAGAACACAGTAGTTGCAGCATTTCTGTTTTATTTTAAACTTAGATGATTCTGTACACTGGCAGTTTTATGACATTCCTCCTGGAAGCTTTGCACCATCACAGGTTATATCCAGCAGACTTGTGAAACACAAAGTCATGAGGTGCTGTGGATTTCTGGGTAGTTGGTTCCCTTGCTGTACGGGGGCATCTCCTCAGCACTAATTAAATGTGCTGGGCTAATTAATAGGCCCAGCCTGAGGAGCAGACACTGAAAAATCGCTGAGGATGCTGAAATTTAGCAAGTAAAAATTGTTTTAGAGGTTCTGATTTAAAAGCTCTCAGATATGAGAGGGGTCAGGTGAAACCATGGCACGTTCGTTCTGTTTAAAGCTGATGCCCTAAAGTGATTACCACAAAATTTACATTAGGATGGGGCCAAGTCAGAACATTGCTGCTCTGGATGATGAAAGAGTGCTATGGATTTTATTGTCTTGTCTTCAGCTTCGTTTATAGTTTTGCTAAAACCTTATTATGTATTTGAAGTTACTATTGAAGTGGCCTGCTTTGAGAGTAACTGTGGTGCACAAACAGACATTTCAGGCTTAAGAGATGAACGAAAGACACATTTAACATGGAGGGGGGAAAGATAAATCTGAACATTAGTGAAAAGAAAGTAAACCCCAAAATTCCTGTGCAGAGTTATATTCAGGTAGCTGGATAGAATGGCCACACTTACTCCATTTTTATGGTATGAGGGTAGAAATGGTGCATAACTGGTAAAGAAACAGCAGCCTCACGCACTAAAATGAGTGGAGATTGCAAATCCTGTATTTCCCTTATATCTGGGGAATTCCCTGGGGCTTCTGCACAGTCTGATCCCTTGTGATACACCTTGCCATTTCTTTTCCAGTATGTCATCAAAAAGCTGAACCTGCGAAACGCTTCCAGCCGTGAGAGGAGAGCGG
This sequence comes from Margarornis squamiger, assembly GCA_035222235.1. Lineage (NCBI taxonomy): Eukaryota > Metazoa > Chordata > Aves > Passeriformes > Furnariidae > Margarornis > Margarornis squamiger. Next base: position 15,682,561 of record JAWWTY010000022.1, on the reverse strand, counting down.
CAGAGCAGGAGGCACAGCTGCTGTCCCAGCTCAGACACCCCAACATCGTCACCTACAGGGAGTCCTGGCAGGGCCAGGATGGCCACCTGTACATCGTCATGGGCTTCTGTGAGGGAGGGGATCTCTACCACAAACTGAAGGAGCAGAAGGGCAAACTCCTGCCTGAGAATCAGGTGGTGGAATGGTTTGTCCAGATTGCCATGGCTTTGCAGGTAAAATAAAATAAAACCGTGTCACCTTCAGGTGTAAACTTTAGTTGGCTCTTTCTGCATTTCAAAATTCCAGCTGGGCTGCAGCCTTGGAATTCCTGTTTGGCTGGGTTAGCATCTAAATACAATCATTATTAGTGTATTAAAAATGCTCTCAGGTCATTGCAGTCAAATCAACTATTTGGAGTAAGAAATTGCTGACATATTTTATGTCCATACCTCTGTAGCACAGTAGACAGTGGTAACCTCCAGGTGTCTGCAGCTCTAGTATGAAGTGCTTCTGTGGTTTGAAAGTTTAGGTTAAATTTGTAGAATGTAATTTTTGTAAAAAAAAAAATTTTAAAAAAAATCACTAATACTGTTTTAGCAGAGGCATTGCTGACCTCAGAGTGATTTATGTGTCTCTTCTGCTTTTGTGTTTTACCTCTTCGACTTGTAAAATGAAATTTTACTTTTCAGTGTAGCACCAAGTAGGAGTTAATTAACTGTGTGTTTTTTCTCCCCAGTATTTACATGAAAAGCACATTCTGCACAGAGATCTTAAAACTCAAAATATTTTCCTGACACGAACAAACATAATCAAAGTGGGTGACCTGGGAATAGCCAGAGTGTTGGAAAACCAGTATGACATGGCCAGCACTCTCATAGGCACCCCATACTACATGAGCCCTGAACTCTTTTCCAACAAACCCTACAACCATAAGGTAGAGTATGAGAATGTCTTTCTGTTTTGTTAGGCACTTATTGTTTGTCTGAGAACATTGCAATCTTATCTATGGGGTTTATTTTTTTTAATTGCGTCCAGCTCTTTTTAAAGTTCCCGAAGACCAAACAAAAAAATAAGGGAGAGATTTGTAGGAACCTTTATTTCTGGAACCGTGTTTGGGAATTCATAGCACGTGATAAGTTATCACAGCCTGTTTGTTCAGCAGGCTGCCTGTACCTCTCACAGCAGGACAGTGGAAACAGAAATATCAGTCTGTGTTGGATGCATATTCTAAATTTATTATATATCAGGCAGGAGGCTTTATACTCAAAAGTTTGTGTTAGACATAGCAGCATTAAAAAAAAAAATGGAAAAGGAAATTTTAAGGAGAGGAATAAGCAGTGCTACTGTATATTTAAAATATAACAGAATAAAGCAATTGTGTTCCTTGCTCACCTTTTCTGCAAACCACACACACCATAATAATGAGTGTCTGCAGTGAGGAAGAGCTGAGGGGAAACTTCTTCCAATGAAAAATCAAAACATTTACCTTTGCCAGTTAGAACTGATACTGAATTAAAAAAGGAAAAAAGCCAACCCTTCTACAAATTGCTAATTTCTGCACTTCTTTTAGGGAAAAAGAATATTACTATACTTGGAAGAAAGTAGTTCAGCTGATCAAAATTAAAAGTAAGGGAGAGCAGGAAAAAAAAGAGACTGAAGCCAAAAGTTTGCAGTGGAGTTTGGTTATAATTAGTTTAATGTCATTAAAAGCCTCTTTGAAAGCAGCTGACTAAGTCTGGAGATAAAACTTGTACAATTAATAGGAAGCTCCCCAAACTTATTTTTCCCCTCTTTTCAGTCTGATGTTTGGGCATTAGGCTGCTGTGTTTATGAGATGGCCACACTGAAACACGCCTTCAATGCTAAAGACATGAACTCCTTGGTTTATCGAATTATCGAAGGAAAGGTAAAACTTTTTATATAAAACATTTTTAGACGTGCTTGATTTTTCTGTCTAGACTTTGAAATTATCTTTTCTAATCAGAAATATTGCAGGGAATTAAAAAATAGCTTGCATGTTACCTGCATCATCGCTATGTTGTAAGACTGTTTCATGATGGTATGTGATATGAGACCAAGGGAGTCACTCATTTGTAGGTATTCCTGGAGTTTCTTGTTATCCCTTTGTATAACTAGAATATGGATTTATTCCCAAAGTCCTGAGATTACTTTCTTAATGTTCTTCTGGTTTAAACATTGTGTAAAAAATTAAATCACTCTCCCTGTGATGCCATTTTTAGATGAGCTTTTTTAAGTATCTTGCTTTATCAGATAATGAAATGAAGATGGATTTATTTTATATCCATTTTTAAGCCTATTTACAGAACTTTGCTGATATTTATGAAAAATTATGAACAGTTCTTAGACAAACACTTGGAATTTCTATATTCTGTTTAACACTAAGCACTTGGGTAACTTGGAGCATTTGAACAATGGGCTTATTTTTTGTTCAAAGTACATAGCTGAACATGGTTAATAAATAATAACTAATACATAAATGCATAAAGAATAACTGCAATAATGTCATGCTCGGCTTTGCTTTCACAGCTGCCACCCATGCCAAAGGATTACAGCCCACAGCTGGTAGGAATAATACAAACAATGCTCAGTAAGAAACCTGAGGAACGCCCCAGTGTGAAAAGCATCCTGCGACAGCCATATATCAAGCAACAAATCTCGGTGTTTCTGGAAGCCACAAAGGCGTAAGATATTTCCATTTGGGTGATTCTGTGCAAAACAGCCTTGTTACTGCTGTCTTTGTTTTACAGCTTTTTTTGGTTTTTTGTAGAGGGATGAAATAGGTTTTGTTATGTGCAGCTACAAAGCATATGAACACATGAGTTTCTTTGAGAAATAGGAGGGAGCTACAGTGGAAACTCATTTTTTTTCTGCAAATGCAGAGTAAAACTGTGCAATAGTTAAGAACACGGAAGTTCTTGGAGGCCATTTATCATCTGGGCGTTGCAAAACCAAGTTCCTTTTGATATAGACTGATATAATTATTTATCTTTGTCAGGTTCAGCCAGTTATGTTACTGCTCCCAGACAGCACTGCCCTTGATGCTCTGCAGAAGAAGTGTGCATTGCTGGCAAAGTCTGAGTTGTGTTTTTAAGCTCATTTTCTAGAAATGAAAACGAGGATGTTGTGCACAGTCTGTTGAAAAAGCTCAGTATCTGATACTCTTTGTATGAAAGCTGTTTAGTGAAGTGGATTTTTTTTTTAATTAATCTAATGAAATGTCTAAAGACCTTGTTGATGGCGATTGAGTGAGCAACTTTGGTTTTCTTCACAGGAAAGCAGCTAGAAATCAGAAGAAAACAGTGAATTCAAAACCTGAAGGTCCTTGTTCTGTCATCTCAGCAAAGAATGAACCTCACAGCAGAAATGTTACACACCAAAACCACTCCTCAGAACAAGCCAGGAAATACAAAGTTGTGAGACATATTATTTTTTCCTTTAAAAAGCCCCCAAACAGTAAAACAACAACAATAACAAAACCCAACAGAAACAAAATCCCTGTTGCTTTTTCTAGAGAAAAACCCCTCAGTTTTATAAGAAGTGCCTTCACCATTTGTGAGAATATAGATGTGATTCCTATGACTTTGTAGAATCCATATTAAGGAAGGAGTTGTGTCTAGGCAAGAGTGGAAGTAAATTATCAGCTGTGGATCAGTGAAAGTAATTGCAATGTCTTTAACTATAAGATGTTAGCTAAACAACACCTGGTTTTTCATTGGTGGGTCACTGTGTGAATTACTCATGGGGTATTTGGGGCCAAATAATTTTTCAGATATCTCACAACAAGTAGTAATAATTTTTTTCCCATCAAAAACATACATTTAAAAACGAATTATAGCTACAAATGACATTGCTTATTGTTGAAATTTTTTCCAGTGTTAGAATAACCATTACAAAAGAATAAGTCTTGTGCATGTTTTTCATTTTCTGTGACGAGTCTGCTGTTCTGGCTTTGAGCTTTAAATGTTGAAATATTGAATGGATGTGGTGTAATACATCTTAAACTTGGTGCTTGTTGGCTCCTCCCTTAAGGAAGAGCCAAGTGAGTACAACTTTTCTTTCATGATCTGGTGAAAAGTTTATACTCCATGTATATAAATCAGTACCTGAAACAGATAATTTGCAAATCCAGCCTGGTTAAAAAAGTGGGTGTTGATTTTTTTGAGGCTCTCAGTCTGTAGTTCATAATTTCCTTGCAGTTTCAGTATGTGTGTCATACTCAAAAAGTAATTAATTTTTGTTGTTTTCCTTTTAATTCTAGAGTGAAGAAGATTGCATCATCAAATATAAAGCCACCAAATTTTGTCCCTCAGAGAAACCTGTTGTTGAGGTGGAAAGAAAGCCAAGCAATAATGATCTGAACAACCTGGGAGACTCCATAGCTACAATAAGTGAAGTGAACATTGATATCTTCCCATCTGAAAGGCTGAAGCGTGGCAGTGAGCATATCCCAGAGAATAATAAAGCAAAGTATTTAAATGTTCCAAGCCATTCTAAAATAACATCTAATAGCCCACCAATTAAGGAAGATGGACTACAGCAAAGAGCAAAACCAGCTTTCAAAGCTGAAAATGTTGAGTCTCAGCAGTCTTCTGTTAATGCTATAAAAGAGGACAATGACACTTTGAAACTCCTGCAGCCTTTATCAAAAGACCAAAAGCAGACTGACCTGGTAATGCATTTATGCTTATTTAAAATAGACCTTGAAATAGATTTAACTAATGGCCAGCTCTTAAAATTTAGAGAGCTGCTGCATATGTTTTTCTGTCAGAGTAGGATGCTGCTGATGCAATTACTGAGATTCTTAAGTGGTTAGGAGCCTGGGGTTCAGATTTGCAAAGGAAAGGAGATGAAATAGTTTTGAGCTTTCCATCCAGGTAATGGAAATTTTACAGAGAACAACAATTTTCCAACTCAAAAGAGGATAAGAATTTTTCATAGCTCCTTAGTTCTGTGTTCTAAATAGGCCTGGCTGATCTCGAGTTTAACCTGATTTGGATGGGGAGCTAATAGATGGTGATTGTCTTTTCACTGCATTTTGGTCTACAGTGTGATTTTCAGAGACACTTTTGTCATGAGAAATCATTATTTATTGTAGAGCTTGGATTCTACTGAAGAGCTGCTAGGACCCTTTGTTCCTGTTGTAATTCAAGTAAGTCCTTGAAGGTTTAGAAATGCTGGTAGAGAAGGTATTTTTTCTAACCATCTGTTAAGTAAGAGTTTATTGTGGTTGTCCCTGTGGTGTGCTAAGGTGGTTGCAGTCCAAATAGTCAAATGGCCTCTGATTTATTTATTTATTTATTTTTTAAAGTGTGCATGCATAAATCTGGAAATGGTATGCCTACGTTTTTTAAAAATACTCTTACTTAATAGGATGATGTCAGTCATGGAGCTTTGGGAGATGCTCAGGGAAAAACCTTCCATTTGGAGCCTCAGAGCTCTGTCAGTGAACCCTCTCTCTCACGGCAGCAGCAGCAGAAGAGAAGAGAGCTGGCTGAAGGCTGCTCAGAGAAGGTGCAGATACTTGAAAAATAACTCCTCTTTCCTTTAAGACTCCTGCATTTCTCCTCTTTAAAAGTGGGACCCGTTTTTTAAAAAAGGGTGGGTGTTTTAATGCTGTTCTTGTTTCATGTATACCTTGGTAAAAAACTGCAGAGCACTGGCCCTTTAGAAGCAGCCTGTGTAAATCTCTGAGGATCTCAGTCACCCTCACAGGGGTGAGGGGGGTGTGCCACATGGGCTTTGCCTTTGTTCTGCTGCAGTCTTTCCCAGAACATTCCATCAGGACCTCTCACTGTTTGTGACTCCAAGTCAGTACCTTTCCTGACTGTTGTGGATAAGGCTACTTGAGGTGGGTAGCACCTTACTAGGACTTTAGAATAGACACCTGTATTGGCTGCCCTGAGGTTATGAGTGCAAGCTGTAGGAAAAAGTCCTGGCATGCATGTAGGATAGGGCTCCTGTCAATGCCTCCACGCTGAGCAGAGGGGTTTCTTCGGGGAAAGGCACTGGCTATAGAGGACAAAGAGGGTCATTGGTGATTGATACCATTTTCCTCGTGGGTTTTGCTGTTTGAGGGTGGGGACAGTGGTTGCAAAGGCCTTGGCTGAAAAGTAGTGTGGGAGGAGGGGGACAAGATTTAGGGATGGAGGGAAGGGAAATAGATGCAAGCACAGGTGTGGAGAGGAAAGGATGAAGTTGGGAGATGTGCAGAGGTTACAGTAGGATTTGAAACCTCTGGCATCTATGCAAGAGAATGTTTTCTAGATTGCAGGGTGCTTAAACCTTTAATAAAAAACATAATATAAATCCTTGCTCACTTCTCTGTCAAGCTCAGGACGGTTTCTCCTCGACCTCTGCCTGTTCCCTCTGAAGTGAACGCGAGGGCAGCCCCGAGGTGTGCAGAGCAGCATGGTGCTGAAGCCCCTGAGCCTGCCCATAGTGCCAAAGCCAGTCAAGCTGCCGTTCCACCGGTTAGTGCTGCCTGCTGTGTCTGCTTGGCTTTGTCTCATTCCTTCTGAGCAGTTTGTTCTCTGAGTGTAGGCACAGTGAGTAAAGAAATGTGCAGTGGCTTCCTACCTAGTGGAAGGCCTGTCAAGCACCTGCTCTGTGTGGGATGAGCAGCTGCCTTGCTGAATGTTGGAGGTCAGTGCAGATTAGTCTCATCGAACAAGACCATTTTGTATTAGATAAAGAAGCATTTGTTAGATGATCAGAAGGTCTGTTCTAATAGCTCTCTCCTCTGTGTCAGTTGAAAAGGAGTTTTTGCTTTATCAGTGATTAGATAACCAAAGCTATTATGGTGATTGCAAATTAACAGCAAATTAACTTCCTTTGAAGGAGCGGCCCTTGTCAGCAAGAGAGCGAAGGAGGCTGAAACAGTCTCGGGAGATGTTTCCCTCTGGTAACTTTTATGTTTACATGCTAACATTTTATGAATAAGTAGGCTAATAACTTCTTTGTGATGAAATTATAACTCGTTTGTTCTTCACTGCCATCTTCAGAAAGATGCACTAAGGGCCTAGTTCTGTGTTAAGTGAAAATTTCTGTTAACATGTCCATTTCTTTCTGCTGCTTAATCAGTTATATTCCCTTGTGTTCTGTGGTGATAACTTGTCTCTGAAATGTACATGAAACACAGAATATTCACCTTTCAGACAGAAGCTTCAATGCTTTCCCATAGCAGAATACCTACCTACCCACCTGTCTTCTGCCAGGTGATAGACTTATTCTTGGATGAGCATGAAACTAATTCAGAATACATGTGGCTAAGTTGTAAATATTGTAAAAATGTCACCCTTCCAGTGATTCCAGCGAGGCAGTTGTCAAATGGGGCAGTAGCTGAAGCAAAACCACATGTGGAAAATTGTGTTCAAGTTGCTCAGTCCTCATCAGATCCCAGTATTTCTCAGGTAAATGGAGTGGAAGAAACTCTCAGTCAATAAGGGTGCTCAGTGCTCTGTAAATACTTTGTATGTCCTGGGGGAGTACAGATGTCTAACCTACTTTGTTTGGCTAGATCAGTTTAACATTCCAGGCTTCTTGTGTATTTTCACTCCACTTTTCAGAGATGAAATCCAGGGATCCCTTGTTAATTGCTATGGGCTCTCTAAATTGCAGAATTTATTTTATTTTGGAAGGGAAAAAGTTTATCCTGAACTGTGCTTTGGTTACAGATCTGCTTTAAATTTCTATTAACAACACATTACCTGGTACATCTAATTTTGCTTTGTTCATGGTGTTCATATATTGAGGATAGCCTGGGTATTAAATTGTTTTTAGAATCTAAGATTACACCTTTTAAATATTACCAGGAGGAGTCTGTAAGAACATGCTTGTTAAATGTGTTCCTTCCACATAAGAACAGTAATTCATACCATATTACTAAATTACTTTCAGCTCTTAGAATTTTTGTTATTTATTCCCTCTTCACCTAGAAAAAGAGAGAAACCCATTGCCTGTCTGATGATGACTTGAGCTCTTCCACAAGCTCTACAGACAAGTCTGATGGTGATTCCAAGGAGAGGTATTTTGTTTAATATTGTGCAAGAGTTTTCAGTGCTTTATTAGACCTTGACTTGGAGTGGGGAAAAAAAATGGCTTTCACACTTTATCTCTACATAGTGAATGATTGAAGAAGTATGTGGTGGATTAAGGAAAAGAACCCCATTTAACTGTTGGCTTTCTGTGACTCTGCACTTTCCATGCCGAACTTTCTGGGACATGGGATTCTGTACCTCTGCCTTTTGTCAGCTGTAGCTTCACAGGAAACCAGTCTTCCAGCATCAAAGGACAAGCACTGTCAGGATACACTAAAAGCATGAGTTAAAAGGTGCCAATGTGCTTCCTTTCCACTGGGAGTGAGGCTGAATTTATTTCTGATTTTGTCAGTGTGAGCAGCTTCTCAAAAGAAGTCATTTGTTGTGTTACTGGAGGTGCAGTTGCAGAGTTGGCAGCAGCCAGTAGGATTGTGGACTTTTGCAGGGGGACAGGGCTCTGAGCCATTATTAGATGAAATATTGCTGGTGTTGCTAACAATAAAACTGCACCACAAGTAGTAATTTAACATGGAATACATACTAGGACCTCACTAACCTTACTGAAGGTCCTTGGAATGCAGGGTGGAAGTTGCATCATGAGTGGTGACTGAATTACATCTTCTCCCAGGAAGAGCAACGTGAATGAAATGAATGACTTGGTGCAGCTGATGACTTGGACGCTGAAAATGGACTCTAAGGAGAACTCTGAGTACTGTGTAACATCAGCTCAAGCCCCAGAGTTTAAACTCCACAAAAAGTATCGAGACACTTTGATTTTGCATGGAAAATCACCTGATGAATCAGAGGAATTAAACATTGAGGAGATTCCTTCAGGTCTGTTGCTCTGGAATTCTGTGGTAATACTTAGTCATCCCATATTCTTCTGCAGTGTATGAAAATTTTCTATGCTGAAAGTAATTGCTACTGTATTGATTTTTGTCTTTTATTTTAATAGATATGTTGTCAGTCCCTGACAAGATTAGGAGAATGGTTGAAATCCTAAGATCTGATGTGGTGCAAGGATTGGGAGTGAAACTTCTTGAGAAGGTGTACAGAATCATGGAAGACGATGATGAAGTGAAAAGAGAGGTGAATGTCTTTCCTAATGAAATGGTTTCATTTCTTTATAAACCTAGATAAATGAGCAGGGTCTTTACCCTAGTGATAAAGGACACACCTTGATTCCAAAAAGTCTTTATGTTGTCAAGGGCAGGCAGGGGCCTAAGTATGTTGTAATTTTCTGTCTTGCCCGTGCAGTATTTAATTTGTAACCTGTGAAGATCTGATGTATACTTTAAATTGTTGGGTAGGATTTGGAACTCTGGCCTTCAGACAACAAAGACTTTAATTTTTCTTACCTCTCACCTACATTGCCAAGTTTCCCATTCTGCTGTCAGTTGAGTGCTTTGGTATTTTTTTGTCAATATTTTGGTAGTTCCTGCTGCTTTTCAATGTCAGTAAGTTTTGTGTGTGTTCTGAACAGCTGCAGCTGCGGGAGCACATGGGAGACAAGTACGTGAGTTACAGCGCCAAGGCTCGCCACCTGAAATTTCTTGAAGAAAATGTGAAGCTCTGACCACAATCTTTTCCTTAGAGAAAAGGACTCTTTTATAGCCCATCTGACAGACTGGACCAGCTTACAAAGCACGTTTATCTGTTGATCTCCTTGGCTGGAGTAAGGAGGTGAACTTGCAGAAAACGTTAGTTTGTAGTAATATTTTTCATGTTAAAATGTGAACCAGGCTATCACTTTCTCAGAAAAGAAACTGTTAGTTTACTTTTTATTCTCTTAATGAAACTTTAAAAAGTTGCTTCTCATAGATGCACATAGGGATGGGTACCAAGTTTTGTATACTAAGCAGTGTCAAAAAAAATTATGTTTTGGTTTGGATTTGTCATAGCAAAAGGTTTTTGATATGGTCATGTAAATAGAGTAACAAAACCTCTGCCAAGGCTCTGGTGTGATAGGCTATAAGCTATTACATCAGATAGTTGTGAAAATTTAGCAGGAGAAAAAATTATAAATTTTTGTAGAACCAAAATGCTGTGAATTGCCAAGTCCAAGTGGTGAAGGGGGTGGCTGTACTGCTTTTAAGGAGAGACTCTGCCTTTGTGTTTCGCTGCTGAGGCAGTTGCCAAGGTGGTGGAAAGCATTTGATAACTGGATAAAGCAAGCCTGAAAACGTTTGAAAGGAATGCAGCCATGGTTACCGTGGTCCCAGCTGGAGAAATCCTTTTGCCTTACAAATACTAATTCCTTTCAGGAATGAAGTGCCCAAGAACAGAATCACTTAAAGAAATGTCTTAGCTTTTCCCATTCTTTGCATCCTGTCTTGCTACGCACACCAGGCATTGTTACGTACCATCCCTGCACAAAAAGCACATGTTCTTTTTAAAGGACAAAGAAGTCAAATAAATTGAATTTGTAAAATAAAATCCTGAATGAACAACCTGTCTCTCTTCCTGCCTGTAGCTGAAATACTGTAACCTGCAGCACCTGTGAGGGAGGTTAATGACATGAGAGTAGTAAAGAAATGCCCTACCTATGGGTCCTGCTGCCTCTCATGGACTAGGTGCTCAAGTTACAATGTTTCAAGAGCTATTGTATTTTACAGAGTCAAAATGTTACTTCCTCATCCCTGGGAAATTTATTTTAAACAAAAAATGCCACTCTGCAGTCTCCTAGAACAGTTCTTAGTGATTTTCAGAGCTGTGGGGTATGTACCCTTTCACAGGACTTGTTACAAGCTTCTTTTACACATGGTTAGAAATATTTCAGTAGAAGTCCAGCTGTATATTATCTTTTAGGCTGTGACAATAGCTTAACTGGACTTGATTTGATTTGCTGTGTTCCTTTGTACTAAAATACTTGAGGAAGATGTGACCTCAGTAGCCTTAGGTTATTTAAGTTTCTGCTGCTAAGAAGATGTTGAAACAGCCAGTACAACTTGTGCTGTCAGTAGAGGCTGTTGCTGACATTAAGAAAGTTCCTAGTGAAATGATCTTCAAACTGAAGTGTTAACCAGGAAAAATGTAAGTTACAGAAATTGCCTTACAGTGTTTAGACACATAGAATCATAGAATCAAAGTCATGATGTACTCTGCCAAAGAAGAGGTACCAGCTAGTCTGGAGGGGAAGAAATCCAGTATCGGAAAGCTACAGGGACGACAGGGAACAAATTTGTCTAAATTATCAGACAGGCCAGTTTGATACATTAACCAGCTGTGTAAGGCTTCTTTTAGAGGTGGCTGAGAGATGAGTGCACCACAGATGACTTTCATCAGGTATTTGCTTTACCCTTTGCCCATTCCTGTGTTCCCAGTGACTTCACTGAAACTCCAGACCAGATTCAAAGGCTTCGTGCTCTCTGCAGAGCTTGGAGTACTCATGACAGTATATACGAAGCACTAAGAAAAAACCCAGACACTAAGCCAAGAAGTATCTCTCACTGGAAATTCATTTAACAAAATTTAACAAAGTAACAGCATGAAGAACCGTAATTTTTAGCTTTTAGCATGTCTCTTTGGCTTTCTGTCTGCTGACTTCTTCTCTTCCGTTCCCGACTCCTGCACAGGCAGCCACTTGAGGGGGTTTCGGCGGTACATGGGCCATGGAGGGAGTGTCAGCTGGGAGACAAGGAATGAAGGCACAGCATGTAAATTGAGATGCTAAAGAGCTGTTTTGTAAGCTTGTTAGGAAAATCTTAAACCCTAACTGTTCTATCAGTTAGTCCTAAGAAAACTCATACAATTTCATACACAAAGGCACATGTGGCTATGCAATAGAGAGTGTAAACTGAAGTATGTGACTAAGGACCCCAGGTCGTTGCAAGGAGGAGGACAGCACCCACCCTGAAGAGAAAGGGATACCCCTGGACTCCCAAGGTGACACCATCAGCACCCCAGCACATCCCAACACTGCTGTGAGACCCTCTCCTTGCCTGGCATCATGGATAAGAAACTGTAGCCAGATTGACTCAGGGATGCTTAAGTAAGTAAGGAACAGATGGATGGTGGTGCTTTTCAAAGCAGCAGTGTGTGTGTGTGTGTGTGTGTGTGTGTGTGCTAAGTTGTGACTGGTCAAATCATGTTTATCTGAACTATTGAAAGGTGTAAGAACTATGTGTAAATCTGAATTGGGAGAGCCCCCAGTGGAATGGGACACCTCATGTGCACGAGTAAGGAATTACTCCTCTAATTCCATACTCTGCCTCCTTGCCTCTCTCCTCAGTCAAGCATGAGCCAGCTGCAAAATGTTTGAGACAAGCTCCTATTGCACAGGAAGCCTCACTGTCCTTTCTGTTATCGATGCTGCCAGCTGGACTTAACAGTAACAGTTAATTGAAATGAAAAATGAACTCAAAACCAGTATTTAATTGCAGTGTTCTCTGAAATCCTGCTAGCATTTCAGAAAAGGCACTTACTGGCTTGCAGAGCACTTTCTACAGATCAAAGGGAGTACAAACGTGTATGAACAGTCTGAATTACAAACATCAGTCTGTGCTGACAGCCCCTTAATTTAACAATTGTTCCAGGTTCAATAGTGCACATATTATCTGCTTTGGGGAAAAAAAAAATCCTTACCAAACACGATAAAGCAAATCCAGCCATAACTATGTAGACAGTCCATCCAAACTGTTCAGTGATGTATCCATAGATGAAACCAATTACCTGGGGAAAAAGTATATTAAAAAAAATCAAAATCTAAATGAAGAAAAACATTTCCCATGCCATGATTAAATTGTAGGGGGAAGTAGGAAAATACAGGTTTTTCAAAAGCATAGTTCCTCCACCTTTCTAACCTTCTTTTCAAAATTGCAGGCCAGTAATGAAAGTAAAACATGGGAAGAAGTCAAGTTTTAATGCATGGCAGCCCCTCTGATTTTGTCTAAAGCTTTTAGTAACCCCAAAAAATCAGGGAAAAAAATTGTTAAATCAGAAAACAAAATAGTCCTTTATGTTCTCACCCACAGTTCTACTATACTTACTGCAGAGACAAGAATGATTCCTTGAAAAATCTGTTCTGCTAATTTTTGGCCCTTGTAGTCCTGTGGAGAGAGACAATTTTTGGTCAGTTATTCAAAACACAAACCTGCCTGTTAAACTCTCAGGTCAGAGGCTACACTCAGCCTGAGATGGGATTCTTAGCTGCTTTGTTCAATTTTCAAACCTAGAATTACTTTTCTTACAGTGTCTGGGAACAGCTGCCCTGCAGGCTTGACCCACAGTCCCTGGAAACAGAAGCAAGTACTGCCTGTTCAGGGTTAGTAATGCACGTTCAAAATACCACTGTGATTAACATCACTTAGTAAAAGCTGTAACAGCACAGAAGAGAGTGTGCCTGAGGGGATACAGTGTGTGACACCTAGAGAGGATCCATCAATGCATATAAATGTCTCAAAGGTGGGTGCCAAGAGGATGGTGCCAGATTCTTTTCGGTGGTGCCCAGTGACAGGACAATGGCCATGAACTAGAACACAAGTTCCACCTCAACATGAGGAAGAACTTCCCTCTGAGAGTGGAACAGCTGCCCAGGGAGGGTGTGGAGTGTCCCTCTCTTGGGCTTTCCTGTGTCCCCTGCTCCAGGTGACGCTGCCTGGGCAGAGGGGTCGGACTGGCTGATCTCCAGAGGTCCCTTCCAACCCGACCTGTTCTTTGCTTGCATGACTTTAGGAAACCCGGCTCTCAGCGAGCACACGCCGCCTTCTGCCTTACAGCCCGGGCGAGAAAGCCCAGCGGGGTCCCCCGCACTGCTCTGCCTTATTTCCCCTTCCCAGCACGCTAAACCTGCCCTTCCCAGCCCTACCGGAATCACCCGCACCCACCCCCAGTCCTGGGGACACCCCAACCCGCGGGGGGGATACCCCAACCCGCGGGGGGGATACCCCAACCCCCGGGGGGATACCCCAACCCCCGAGGATACCCCAACCCCCGGGATACCCCAACCCCCGGGGGGATACCCCTACCCCCGAGGATACCCCTACCCCCGGGATACCCCAACCCCCGGGGGGATACCCCAACCCCCGAGGATACCCCAACCCCCGGGATACCCCAACCCGCGCCGGTGCCCCGGCCCGGCGGGGCCTCACTCACCATCTGCGTGGGGCTGGAGCGGAACACGCTCAGCATGGGGGCGGTG
>JAWWTY010000022.1:15624814-15668286 GCA_035222235.1 Margarornis squamiger | reverse complement strand
CCGCGGGGGGGAGACCCCAACCCGCGGGGGGGATACCCCAACCCCCGAGGAGACCCCCACCCCCGAGGATACCCCAACCCCCGGGATACCCCACCCCGCGCCGGTGCCGCGGCCCGGCGGGGCCTCACTCACCATCTGCGTGGGGATGGAGCGGAACACGCTCAGCATGGTGGCGGTGCCTCCCGGGCCTCCTCCTGCTGCTGCTGCTGCTGCTCCCGGTGCTCCTCAGGCCGGGCTATCCGGCGGGGCGGGTCCCGGCACGGCCCCGCGGTACCGGGGCTGCCCTGCGCTCCCTGGGCCGCGCTCCCTGCCCTGCGGTCCCGGCGCTCCGCGCGGCAGCGGAAAGAGCCCGCTGAGCTGGCCGGAAACCCGTCCCGGCCGCCCCGCCCCGAGCCGCGGGCATCGCCACCGCCGGCACCGCCACCATCGCCACCACCGCTCCCGGCCCCGCTCCCGGCCCGGCGCTGCCTCCTCTCCGCGGGACCCGGCGGGGGCGCCTCCTCCTCCGGCAGGTGCGGGGCCCGAGCCGCGGGATGCCTGGTGCGGGGCCGTGAGGGGCAGCGGGGCCGTGAGGGGGAGCCGTGAGGGGACAGCGGGTCTGTGAGGGACAGCGGGGCCGTGAGGGGACAGCGGGTCTGTGAGGGACAGCGGGGCCGTGAGGGGCAGCCGTGAGGGGACAGCGGGTCTGTGAGGGACAGCGGGGCCGTGAGGGGCAGCCGGCCCGGCGGGCGAGCAGCGCCGGTGGGTGTTTTGGTGTTTTGTGTGTTTTGGTGCGGGCCGTGCCCCTTGCAGGAGCCGCGGTGTCGGTGCCCCCAGCCCCGGCTGGAGAATCACAGAGTCAGCTGGGTTGGAAAAGACCTCATGGATCCCCGAGCCCAGCCCTGACCCAACACCACCCCCTTGTCTGCTAGACCAGGTGCCACATCCAGCCTCTTCTTAAACCCCTCCGGGGGCGGTGACTGCGCCACCTCCCCGGGCAGCCCATTCCAATGTCTGAGCGCTCTCTCTGTAAAGAATTTCTTCCTGATGTCCAGCCTAAACCTCCTCTGGCGCAGCTTAAGGCTGTGCCCTCTTGTCCTATTGCTGGTTCCTGGGACAGAGCCGGGCTCCCCGCTCCGGTCAGGGGGTCGTGGAGAGTGACCAGGTGCCCCCTGAGCCTCCCTTTCTGCAGGCTGAGCCCCCCCAGCTCCCTCAGCCTCTCACGGGCACAGGCTGTGTCTGGGAATGAATGGCCAAGTGCCCGTGTCCCTGAGACGTGGCGCTGTGCTGGGCAGGCACAGCCCGTGTCCCGCCCTTGCGGGGCCGTGCGGGGCTGGGCTTGGCTGTTCTCTCCTGGGGCAGAAATGCGGGGAAGGTGGTGGGCTCTGACACGTGCAGTGGTCACAGCACAGCCCGCGGTGTTTTAGTAGGGAGATTTCACAAGTCTGTCACCCTTTATGGAGTTTTGCACGTTCTGTGTGTTACCTGAGAGCTCTTTCACACTCTTACACTGCTCTTATTCTGATTTCACAGTCACCTTTACCCTTAAATAATGAACAAGCATGTTTGAATTTCTTACCAGAATTGCATCTATGTTGTATTTTTACCCTCTTCTATAACATGATGTTAATACCTTATTTCCTACTTCTGTAATATATTTCATGTGATGACACCTCAGCTGTTATATTCTGTGTAGAGAATGTAGTGGTTTTGAGAGGGTATAATGCTATTTGTTTAAATCTCCTGAACGCTACATCCTGACAAAACCTTGCAGTTGATTAAGTGCGGAAGGAAATGTATAATAATAAATCTTGTTGTTTAGATACTGCCAGTTCAGATAGTTAAATAAATTATTTCAACAGTAAAAAAACCCCGTAATTTTCCAGATCACTTCTGACTGGCAAAAGTGGTTTGGCATTTTTCTTTCTGTCAGTGAAGTGGCAAGATCTGTATGTCTCCTTTTTTTCTCCATGGGTAAGGGATGGGGGTTGTCCCCAACATAAGAAGGATGTGGACCTGTTTGAGGAGATCCAGAGCAGGGGCACAGAGCTGCTTGAGGGCTGGAGCCCCTCTGCTCTGGAGCCAAGCTGAGAGAGCTGGAGCTGTTCAGCCTGGAGAAGACAAGGCTCTGGGGAGACCTTTGAGCCCCTTCCAGTGCTTAAAGGGGCTTCAGGAGAGCTGGAGAGGACTTTGGACAAGGGCCTGGAGTGACAGAACAAGGGGGAATGGCATCTCACTAACAGAGAGGGCAGGGTTAGATGGGATGTTGGGATGGAATTCTCCCCTGTGAGGGTGGTGAGGCAGCAGCACAGCTTGCCCAGAGAAACTGTGGATGGTGTCCCTGCCCATGGCAGGGACTTGGAACCAGCTGATTTTGAAGGTCCCTTCTAACCCAAACCATTCTGTGATTCTGTGGTTGTAGTTAAGTACTTACTGATACCAATACTCACTTATTAAAGCATGCCATGCAGTTTTCTCTCTTGGAGAGAAGGAAACATTCACTGCATTTGACACAGAAACTGTTTTGATACTTCTGGTGATAGCGTGTATAGGCATACACTGGAAGTAGGAAATGACTGCTGTGGGTTTTTTTTCTTGCAGGTTTTCAGGAACCTTATGCTAATAAATAAAATAAGAGAAAAATGACACTAAGGAAAGGTATGTGCATATGTGTGCATCTAATTTTTTTAAGTATCTTTTGTATTTGAGTTTCTTTTTCTCTGCCCATACTGATGAACTCTTTTTCTTCTAAACTTTCAGTGAACATTTCCATCCTTATCGTGGCTGTTGTCATATTTTTGCTAGTTCTCCATCATAACTTCCTAAGCCTCAGTGACTTCTTGAAACGGGAATTGTCAGGTATGTTGGGGTTTATTTTAAGTTTTTAAAAAATATTATGTTTTTTAAGATTGGTGGGAAAGCACATGCTCTGGCCAGAGAGAGCTCACCACATGGTTTGGGTAAAGGGGAGGGGGAAGTCAGTGAGGCTGTAGACATGAAAAGCTCAGCCTCAGTTTCTTGTGCTCTGTGTGAATATGTGTGGCTAAATGTATGTATTTTTTTGTAATTGTGATGTTCTTCTGTTCATTAACATCTCAGATTCTTAAAAGCAGGTGCTCTGTTTTAAGGGTTTGATATTGGCAGGCTGTAATGCCCAGCTCAGCTGAGACACCAAGTGCTTGCATAGCAGAAATAATTGAAGGTGTTGGAAATTTTAGTGTGGTAATAATAACCTATAATAATAAAAATAAGTACATGATGCCATTTGTACTCCACAGATTCAAGTCCCTTAGGACTTCAGCCTATAGATTTCATCCCTGCAGCTCCCCAGAGGCTGGTAGATGAGAGCAACGATAAGGAGATTTCTGTGGTCATTGCAGCGTCGGATGAGAGGCTTGGGGGTGCAATTGCAGCCATGAACAGCATTTACCGTCACACCAGATCCAACGTGGTTTTCCACATTGTTACTCTGAATGATACAGTGGATCACTTGAGGTAATAATTGTCTTTTCATTGGATTCCCAAAGTTTTGTATCTCTGAGAAGAGAGCTGCCTTTCTTTCCCTGGAGCTGCACTCCTCTGACTTGCCTTCTGACCTGCTGCTGCTTATTGCAGCTTTTTGGCAAGGCTGCTGTGGGGAGTCCTACAGCCATTCCTTCTGGCAGAGTTTCAGAGATGGAGAACAGCCATCTTTTCCAGTGGGATTATATCCAGCCAGCGGGGTTGGAGTTTGTTGGGGAAAGGGTTGTAAAAGTCACTTCTGCATTTCATCAAGTAATTCAAAAGCTGGGAATCAAGTGTCTCTGTTTTTGTAGATTGTTCTTCGATCCTTTTATTTTTACCTACCTCTGTGCACAATGATGGTTTTTGTGAAGGACCTGTGATAACAGGACCACGTATTTCTAATAAAATAAGAAGCAACCTTGTACCTTCCACATGTGCCAGCTGTGCTGGCAGTGGGCACATCCCTGCAGCCACACAGGACACCACTGGCCTCAGCCATAGCTCACATCCCAGATGTGTTTGTGGGTAGGGAACTGAGTGGGCACATCAAAATCTGTGTCACTGTCAGTAGATCTCTTGCTTTTGATTTGATTTTGTCTCCTTAACAAGATCTGTGCCTTTCCCCTGTTCGCAGGCTGTGGTTAAGTGGCACTGCTCTGAAAAATATGAGATACCGAATTTTGGATTTTGACCCTCGTGTCTTAGAAGGGAAAGTACAAGTGGATCCTCAAAAGGCAGACACCTTCAAACCAGTGAGGATGCTGTTGATTACTCTTTGCAATTAGAGTTAATAGCACTATGTTTTGATGCTGGCTTTTAACACAACTAGAGATCAAAACCCCATCTGTTAGCATAGAAGGAATCTTTTATAACCAAATTCCTAAATTTCAGTAAAACTAAACTTCTAGCTAGTGAGAAATGCATTTGAATGTCTACACAGGCATGCTTAGTATCATTTTTTGCTGCTAGCTGCAGTGAAACACAGCATGTCAAGCATGGCAGCACCTTGGAGATACTACAGATACATGTGGAGAAATTCTAATACAGACACATTTTAAAGTTAATCAATACATAAATTCATAGAAAACCAGGAATTGATGGAACCTGTTTATTTTAAATCACTTGTAGGATACTGCTGCCTATTTCACTTCATTAATAGAAGTTGTCTTGGACATTAGTGCCATAGATAAGTGCCATAAGAATCAGTCATTGTCACATGTTTTGGGACAATTTTTCATTTAATTCTTCACTTCTCTCGCTTTCTTGTTCCCACAGTTGACCTTTGCAAGATTCTACTTGCCCAGCTTGGTACCTCATGCAGAGAAGGTCATCTATGTGGATGATGATGTAATAGTGCAAGGTATGGCACCTTTATTTGCTGCCACTGGCCTTTTGCTGAGGTCAGGATCCCATCTCTCACAGAACCCAAACACTTCAAGGAAAGATGGAAAAACTTTGTAAATATGAATGAATTGGGTTAAACCGAATGGTTTTATCTGCTGTAGCAGTGGCCTGAACAAAGCATAACTTGGCACTTAATGGATTGCTTTTGAATTTTCTGTGCTTATTTCCTTCTGCCAGATGATATTCTTGAACTTTACAACACTCCATTGAAACCTGGTCATGCAGCTGCATTTTCAGATGACTGTGACTCAACCACTAGCAAAGTTGCTGTCCGTGGAGCAGGCAATCAGGTCAGTTTGACTCAGTGGTAACAATATCACAGATTCCAGGCATTTGGAACCATTCTAAATGCTGTGAACCTAAAGGTGTGACTGTCCCTACCCAAACCAATTTATACTGATGTTTTTGTTACAAATGGCACCTGCAGTTTCTGTTAAGGCATAACGAAAGCACTTTGAATTTTTGCCATGCTTTACAATGAAGGCAATTCCCAGCATGGAACAGCAGGAGGTGTTAGAACATCAGAGAGAGAATTTTTCATTTGTGAATGTATGAAAAGTACGTTTTCTGAGACTGGTACAATATTAGTAATATGGTAATATGAAGACCATGTAGCATTCCTTAAAATATGTAGACCATATAATTAGATTTTTAAAATGTTACACCTCTTAAGGTTTATTTTTCTCATTTTAAAGGGATATTTGCTTTAACAACTTCAGCTTATGCCTGTCTGAGTTGTGCAGAATTTTTCTTTAAATAGGAATTTCACCGTATTTTAAACTAATGTCTACTCTCTTTTCCCCCCTCCCAGTATAATTACATTGGGTTTCTAGATTACAAAAAAGAAACCATCCGAAAGCTTGCCATGAAAGCCAACACCTGCTCTTTCAATCCAGGGGTTTTCATTGCCAATTTGACGGAATGGAAATTGCAAAACATCACTAAGCAACTGGAGAAGTGGATGGCACTTAATGTAGTGTAAGTACCCCCAGGCTGGGGTGGCAGCAGGTCAGGGCTGGGGTTGTGCTGGTGACATTTAACTGGTGGATGAAGGGCTGTGTGTATCTGTGGGTTCCTGTCACACTGCTGCAGGGGAAAAATCAACTGGTTTAGGGCCACTCCAGCATCCTTTTTCAACTTGTTTTCATCTTCCCTTCCAGAGAGGAACTTTACAGTAAGACTCTGGCTGGCAGCATCACAACACCTCCACTGCTGATTGTATTTTACAAGCAGCATTCCAGTATTGATCCCATGTGGAACGTCCGACACCTCGGTATGTATGAGGCATGTGTGATGCTGCTGTCCCAGTGTGGCTTTCCAGGCCTGTTGGTGATGCAGCAAATGGATCTTTGATTCCCCTCTTGTGTCCCTTGTTAAGCACAGCCTTGGAGTGCCTTCTTGGGGCTTGTGGGCCTGAGCCTGCATGGTCTTTTTTGAACTACTGGGGAGTAGTTCTTGAATTGACTTACAAAATACTTCTCATTTTCCACTGTATGTTGTATCTGAAGTGATTTGTTTGTTCCAAGACTGTTGATGAAACCCTAGTTTTGGGGAAGCTTTTTTTTGTTTTTTTCTCCTGATGAACAATACATAGGCTGATGGGTGTCTTAAAGAACTTGCATGTTAGGGCAGTGTATTAAAATAGATACTGAGAGAGATTAAAAGTGGCATTCGGTTGTACCTGATTGTTTTTCACTTTGCCCTTATTTCTTGCATGTTGGTGTTTCTGCTGCCTTTGTTTCAGGCACTAATGCTTCTTTTTCAATGAAAGGGTCTAGTGCTGGAAAAAGGTATTCTCCTCAGTTTGTGAAAGCTGCCAAGCTGCTCCATTGGAATGGACACTTCAAACCATGGGGAAGAACAGCTTCCTATGCTGAAGTCTGGGAGAAGTGGTATGTCCCTGACCCCACAGGCAAGTTCAACCTGATCCGCAGACACTCGGAGGCCTATGAAGCAAAGTAGAGTCCATTGGAATAACTGATGGTGATTTCTCAGGAACCTTTTGGAGCCAAGCAGAACATTTCTTTTCAGCCAGCTTGTATTACAGAGCTGTCCTTGCCTTCTGGAGCACGAGGTGATGCACGTACTCCGGTGCAGCTCTGAAGTGCACAGGTCCAAAGGAGGCTCATGTCACCTGGGTGACAGAGGATGCTACTCCAGCAGCACTACAGAAAGCAAGGGAGGATCTCCACAAACTGGCATTTTGGTTCAGATCATTTCAGTTGTGTTCTTCTGCGCTTTACTACAAGTTTTCTAGAGGAGGAGCGCTTTGTCAGTTACAGGAACCAAGTTTCTAAGAACAAGATACAAATTCAGTGGGTGCTTGCACCATGCAAATCTTGCACATCAATGTACTGTAATTAAGAGTTGCCTGGGGTTTATTCTGGCTTTGTTTTTTGTTGTTTTGCTATTCAGTGAAATAGTTCCCTCAACAACCCTTTCTTTCATGCATGAAATCTCCCAGCTATTTCTGTGTAAATTTTTCTTGGAGAATTCTGTGAAATTGAATCTTTTTTGAAAAATGAATTTTTCAAGTATTATTTCACTATGCAAAGTGGTTTTAACTGCCAGTGAACACTAAAACATTTTTGTAAAGTGGTGGATGAAACTGTTCAAAAATAAAGCTAATTGTAACATGTTGACTCAGCCTTGGGTAAATGGCTGCCTGTGCTGCAGGCAAAGTGTTTTGGATTGGCTTTTTATCATTGTACTGTGAAGTCTGAGTAGTAATTATTAGCTGATACATCCCCGCAGTGACTGTGCTGACTATTCCATGTAAAAGAAGTTAGAACTGAAGTTCCCTGTGTAAGATGTTTAGACAGAAGGCTCTGTGTTCATGCAAGGACAGCTGAGTGCTGCATGGTCTGACATACAGGGCTCCTTCATGACTATGAACGTGGTTTTAGTTCTGCTACAGGCTGAGCACAGTAGAGCAGCCTGATTGCACAGGGCAAAGTAAATGCTTTATATTTTCAAGCTGCTGGCCTGGTAGGACAGGTGTCACCAGGAAGTAACTTTTGTTCAAGAGCACTGTAAGAACAGGCACCTTGTTCCCCAGTGAAGGATTGGTAATGTAATCTGTTACCTTTCCCAGTGAAGATTCAGAATGGAAAGTAGTGCTTAAAGTATGATATGTTTAGTTGAAATAAGGAGTATTTTTTAGCTGCCCTTTGCATACTGAAGTTCTACAAGTTTTGCCAAAATATCATGAAAAGTTACTGGCTGAAGTCATGCTATAAGGGGACAGTCTTAGTAATCCTCTAGGAAAAGGAACTAAATTTTATGCCAGGATGAAAACTTACCTTGAAATTGAATTGCTTGAATGTGACTAAAATTAAACATTTACCATTGCTTTGCAATGAAAAAGACAAAGCATTTATCCTTTCATAAGACATCTTTTCATAAGACAAAGTGAACAGACTAACTCAGCATGTTAGGAATTTTTTAAAATAGACTTCAATACAGGAAATAAACTTCATGACTTAAACCTGAAAACCAGTCAGTTTCCTAGACCTGTATAAAGTCTGGAACCATCACTGGAGGTGCACTATTATATACATTATTTGACACAGCAACAATTGTGAGTCTTTGCAGCAGCTCTGGTATGCAGCATTCCTCCAGCTTCTGCTGCAACATGAGTCTTCGTGGCTGTTCTGAAAGCCAGTAATGAGTCTTCAAAAGTGCCTTCACACCTGATTGTTACACATAGTCTGTATTAAAGTCGTAGGCATCATCTTCCTCTACTGGCTTATCTAAGCTGAAGGACAGGGAAGTGGAATGTTCACCTTCTGAGAAAAGAAAATCATGTTAGTGAAACCAATGCAAGTGCTGAAGTACCAGAGACCAACCTTCGAGCCAGGGTTCTTAATACAGACCTGCCATCTGCTCTTCTGAATTTGTAGGGGTTGTTTGTTGTTTTCCAAGCTTTGCCTTCCTGGTGACCTGAACTTTGCTTTCCTGCAAGTCAAAGAGATCAGATGTGTGTTATTCAAACATCACTAATGAAATCTGCCATGCAAATGAAACCATACAGAGCTGATGACAGTGTGGATGCCCCCTTGTATAGCTGGTGAGAAACACACTGCTGAGGCAGTGACTTAGAACAATACTGTTTCCTTAATGAATGAAAATGGCCCAACCTTTACCTCAGGAGAGAGGCTTTTTGATGACACCTCATTTCTCCACAGTGCCTCATTTCACAGTAGGACACTGACTGGGTACTTGGTGTCAGGATCTAAACAGGTAGAAACCTTCATTTACCTCTTCGACATCATTTTCTTCTTCTTCCCCATCACCTTGATCATCATCGCTTTCTGTGAATTCCTCCTCCTCATCTTCTTCCTCTTCCTCCTCCTCTTCTTCCTCCTCCTCCTCAGCTCTTCCCCTGTTTTTCCACTTTGATCCTTCCTCTATCACTTTATTTTCCTCTATTGTCCCATTTGTCATGCCAGCAGACTGGAAAGTAATGCTGCTTGCTGGACTGGGGTATTTTAAAGCTGGCAAAAAACATAATAAATGTGTGTTATGTCCTTGTCAGACAGCACCAGGTGTAATGCCCACCCTGAGAGGACACAGCTTCGTCCTGCTACACACAGACAGCACGCCCACATAAGAGGGAAGAACAGAGCACAATTCTCTAAGACTGCCAGGAGCTGAAAACCTTGAATTTGAGTATAGGTAAGTTTACTGAGGTAGGTTTAGATTAGATATTAGGAAAAAATTCTTTTCTGTGGGGTGGTGAGGCACTGGAACAGGTTGGCCAGAGAAGCTGGGGATGCCCCATCCCTGGAAGTGTCCAAGGCCAGGCTGGAGCAACCTGGTCTAGTGGAAGGTGTCCCTGCCCATGGCAGGGGGGTGGAATGAGATGATCTTTTATGTCCCTTTCAACCCAAACCACTCTATGATTAATGGGAGTGTATTACAGTAACAGTCCTACCTTGAAGAGTGTTGCTGTTTTCTTCTTCTAGGTTCTTTAAATTAAAGCCCTCCTGCATTTCAGCTATTTTTTGTTCTGTAAGATATGGTGGTGGTGTCTGAGATCCTGGAGGTTGTGAGTGGTAGCTTGTTTTGCCTCTGGGAAAATAAAAATCAGCATTAAAAACCAACTAAACATAATATAGTTAAATCACTGTATTTAAAATAAAACCCAGAGCACAAAGCTCTCAAACTTCTCAATCTAAATACCCATGTACTATTATCTGTTTAACAGCAGTTTAACAGCTATTTAAATTTGACTCTGGAATTGTCAACAGTATTAAGGGGATTACCCACTCCTGAGAGGAAATGGCATACGCTGTCCCCACAAACCACTTGCCTGTAAAATCATGAGCTGTAAAAGCAGCTGAACCACCCAAGCAAGGGAAATATCACAGTTCGTTACACGGACTTGGTATTTGAAAGGAAGGCGTATTTCCCTACAGCCGTAAGTCAGTAAACTGGCTATGGAGCAATATGCAACAGGCTTTGACTCTTCTCATTTATCCTTCACTACTTTAGAAAATTATCCATGGATGGCATTGTCTACATCTGTTGGCCAATCCAGCTCTTTACCAAAGTAAAATGTGTGAGAAAGCACGGGAAAAAACCAGCCTCTCCTTTCTAAATGCTTTGCACAACTCAGAGTTCCTGCTGTGCTGGATTAGCAACATGAGAAAGGTGAGCAGCACAGAGCCAAGTTCACAGCATACATACCCTGTCCAGTCACAGAGCACCAATTTAGCTATATTTTCTATGTCAGGAACACCTCCCTTTTTCAGCATGCCCCTCTTCTGAGCAAGCAAAGATAAGAACTCTTCAGTGTTCCTGAAATCTGGCATACTATAGTGCATCATTACCTAGGGCAAAAGAAAAGAGCACATTCAGAGAGAGATACCCACCTTTCTCTGAGTTTTAGGAACAAAACAGCTAATCAATTTGCATTATAATGAGGACAAAGAGTATGTGAAGAGGTATTTTCCTCTGGCATGTCGGAATAAACATTACAAAGCCAAATGCCTTCTTCACCAACAAACTGATCTGCCTTCACCAAGACCAGTGGGTGTGGAGAGGCAGTGCACTGGTCTGTAAAAACAGTTATCACAGAACCAAACGGGAATTAGGCTTAGGTTAATTTGCTTGAAACCAGAGTGAAATCAGAGTTGGATCTGAAGTCTTCACTGTAACAATAGGATACAGAAAGAATATCATCATTTTTCACTCTCTGATACTGTCATGAGATCCTAAAAGCAGGGTTGTTTAAAAACCAGAAAAGTTATTGGGAAAACATTCTGGCTGTCAGGATCACAGCATGCTGTTCTGCCTGTTGTCTGTAAGGATGAAGGATCACATTTGGCATTGCCACTCTGCACAGTTAAGGGAAAGCAGTGCAAAAACTAATAGAATTAGCTAAAGTGAAAGGAACTTTCATTATTGGGCCTAAGAAACCTGAGAAGTCAAATGCAGAGATGTGGGAAAAGATGGAGCTCACCTGCTGCTTACTGCAGTGATTTATAATGGCATTTACTCCTTCAAGCACATCTGCTGAGCCTGATTCTTCAGTGTCTATGATACTTCTCAAGGCCAGAGCCAGGGCACTGTTGGAAGGATCTGCAATTATACTTGGACTGTCCAAAATCTTTGTCTGCTTATCAACGTGCACAATTTGCATGGACCTATTCAGAGAGAAAAGCACTGTGAGTGCATAACCCACAAGGAGTGGGAATGGTGAGGGATGCAAGACACAAAGCTCAGTGTTGGATTGAATGTACTTCATAGAGTCAGTTCCAGTGTTTTGTCATCATGTGCTTTGTGTAGGGCAGAAATCTAAAGGTACACAAGGAGGAAGTTTATACCCTCTGGTGAGAGCTGCATCACATAGACCAACATCTTTCATCCTGCAAACTGAAGTGTGCATTTAGAACTGCACATGGGCATACTTTGCCCCTGATGGGCTGAAATATAAACTCGAGGGAAGTGGAACACAACAAACAGGGAAAGGAACAGTTTTTATTAGACTCAACTTACTTGGTCACACCTCTTGCTATGCTAACATTGCAAGCACGCACTCCTTTCAGGCTGTTGATTATGCTGCTCTTTCCCACGTTAGGGAAACCTGAAAAAAAATCACATAAAGTTCAGTAAGTTAAGTAAGAGATCTCAGAAAACTCAGCCTCTGTATCACTGATCGAAACTGCCTCTTCCAAGTGTCTTTGCTAAGTGTGAGATCAGAGTTGGATCTGAAGTCTTCACTACAGCAGTAAGACAAAGTGTGTATCCTCATTTCTCACACTGATACACTGACTAGAAAGCCCCTTAGCAAACCACGTGTTAGCAGTTCTACCCAGGTTGTAGTACACGATCCTAAAACTTTATGGGAAGAGGAAATTCCTCCTGTCCCTCCAAACACACTCACCTACTACCCCAACCTGAATGGCTTTGTTTTGAGTCTTGCCATGCTCTTGAAGAAGTTTCAAAAGGCATTTGCTTCCAAAACATTGAGAGGTTTTTGATAAATCAACACGTGCACGTCTTTTTGTGAACTGTTCCTGCTGCAGGATTCAAAGGCAAAAAAAACCCATGGTCAGGAGCTATTTAGGAAGATAAAATATGTATACTTAGACTTATTGATCTACTGTAATTTCAACAGCAAGAATCCCTCCCCCACTGTACTGCAAAGCTCAGTTGAAGTGTAAAGGCATATCCATCAGTCACAGCAGTGTAATCAAACAAGGGGAAAAGGAATTTTAAAGAAGAAAGAGTTCAGTTTCTCAACATGTTTCAGCATGTGTGATTGCAAATACTTCTGAGACAGCCTGCAGTGCTCTTACCATGGTCTTGTCCTTCATCAGCGTTGCTGATTTAAAAGCAACTGTTGGAAACTCCTTCTTCAAATAATTCAGCCATTTCTCTAAGTTGTCCTTTGGCACTAAATCTGGAAAAAAAAGCAGTTCTTTCACTCCTGTGAATTTTAAATTGTCACTGTGTGTAGGAAATCTAATGTGGAATTAGAAATCAGGCCACATTTTGTCCATTTAGGATGTTTCTTTATGACAAATATTTGGCTGAAAATGCTACCAAAGCTCTGGGTATATCCCCCAAAGGCACCCAGTGTCTTATTTTCCTGCTTTGAGCAGAACTCATCACAGTTACATTTTTGGCCCCTGTATTAGGTTTTCAATGCTGTGGTCTTGCTAGAAGACTTTGCATTGTACAGAGTGATACTCTGTGAAGGATTATCTCACCATCCTTGCAAAGGCTACTCTAATATAAAGTTCCCTTTGCTCTTGTTGTTGCTTTTGGTATTTTCTTTTTTTTTTTTAGCTGCTGGTAACTCAGTATTTTCCAGCTTTTTTTAGTGAGCTCAGAGTTGGAACAAATGTCTTCAATGGAATCTCAGATTCCTTTAAAATCTTCTTCATAGCTCACTTACCACAGAGCCACACACTGACCAAGCAACACTTTGAGAAAACCTGTTTCTTACCAATTTTGTTCAGAACCAACAGCAGCTTTTTGTTTCCTCCAGAGCAAGTGACAGCTTGCTCCAGTTGGGGACACCGGCAGCCCATTGGATCTCTTGCATCTAAAACCTCCAGAACCACATCTGAGGCCTCAAGCACCTGGGTTAGGGAGAAGAGAAGACTCTCAAATAAGGCATCACAGAAACCACAGGACAACCCTGGAACAGCTGTGCCTTACAAAAGTTACTGTGTTGTAAACACACTCTGTTGTAAAATCCCTCACTTTAGTGTTGATGTTTATCACAGACAACCTTTATTACTCTTGTGCAGCTGCACAGTAATGCTAGAAAAGGAAAACAAGTAGTCTCTTTGATGACTGTTATCAAATTATATGAAAATAGCTGAAGCATTTCACCTTGTTGAGCTCCCTGCAGAACCATTTCTTTGAATTTTTATTCAGCTGTTTTTTAGTCTTTCCTTTAGATTTGCCAGAGGATTCCTGAAGGCAAATAAAACAAAAAGGAATGATTTAAGTAAGAATTAGTGTGTAATACCTGTGTGCATGTACAGCATGAAAATGTAACACACAACATGCTACTTGAATAGGTGCAGTTTCAGGATGAGCTCTATAAGCTTCAAAGAATCGAAATCATACAGGACACCCACCTTTCCTTCTGCTTTCTCCTTGGTTTTGGCTGCATTCTTTTTAGCTTCCAGCTTCCTCTTCTTTTCATGTTCTTTCTGCCTGTTGAGCTTCTGCTTTTGTTTCAACTCTTCAAGCTAATCGCAAACAGAACCCAAGTCAGATAAAACATCTTTAAATGTGGCAAGGTGTTCTTCCTCCCCATTTCCCTATTTCTCTCCCAAGTTCCTGAGACAGCTCAGTCAGAAGTCCCGGCTGTCCAAGTGACTCTAGGACACACTTTTTTGCATCCTACCCTGAAAAGAATTATGTTGCCTTCAACTGCCTCAAAACCAGACACAACCAGCCATTAGCTTGACCCCAAAATAACAGCTCTGCAGCAACTACTACAACTGATAAGGGTGCTGCTCCATGTCACATTCCTCCACACTGCAAACCTTATTTTCTGTATAATCACATCGTGCCAAGATTTAACCTTTAGCACTCTGATGGGACACGTGTATCTCAGCATCACAGGCAATTTGAATTACATTAGAAATTACTCTTCCAGCATCCTTTCATGTACAGTAAAGAAAACAGGGCTCAAAATAACAAAGCCAGTTGTTGCACATTGTACAACGCTGGAAATAAAGATATTATTTTTCAAAAGTATGTGCCTACCAGGACCATCTGCAGCCTCCCACAGCTGCACCTCTGGGTGCACACAAAGCTTCCTTAAAGACAGCAACAATCTCAGTTCTTGTCCTCTTTACCACAAACTGTATTTTACCCTCTGCTTTCTTTGCTCTGCTTCCCGTAGAAGCTCCTCTTTAAACGGGGCAGCACTGGGGACTCCAGGATCTTTCTTGGGCTTTTTGTGTCCACGTTTCTTGGCCTCCTTCCTGACCTTCCTGTGGTGTTCTCTGATCTGGAGACAGGAACAAGAATACTTTCTTAGTCTGAGTCCCCCCAAAAAAACCAGGTTAGAGTAGAAAATGCCACATTTCTGACTGGCCTGATGTGTTTTGATTGCATAATGTGCCATCACAAAGCTACACTTGAACACATACTAGCCCAAAATAATGCAAAATATAACGATGCAAAATAACCTACACTGGGAACCAAATTCCTCACTGTAGTCCAGGCTCTTTAACGTGCAATACAGCACCTCAATTGTGTATATATGTATGTGCATACATAAACCAAAATTCTATAAGGACATGGGAAAAGGCTTTTAGTGTTAGAGCAGTGAGCAGGGAGCTTTAACGAGCACCGCGCTGTGCCGGGGCTCACCTTCTTCTGGATCTTGTAGCGCTTGTGGCAGCTCAGCCTCTTGCTCGCCTTCCTCAGCTCTGCACCGCACCGCGCCCATCAGAGCATACCGGGGCCGCCGGGCACCGGCACCCCAGGGATCCCACCCGCCCGAGCTTCCGCCGCCGCCTTTCCCTAAATCCCCGGTGCCCCGATCCCCCAGTCCCCGGGGCCCCATTCCCCAGTCCCCGGGGCCCCATTCCACAGTCCCCGGGGCCCCATTCCACAGTCCCGGGGCCCCGTTCCCCCAGTCCCGGGGCCCCATTCCCCCAGTCCCGGGGCCCCATCCCACAGTCCCGGGGCCCCATTCCCCCAGTCCCGGGTCCCCAATCCCCCCTCCCGGTAACCTAATCTCCCCTCCCGGTGCCCGATCCCGCAGTCCCGGGGCCCCATTCCCCCATTCCGCAGTCCCGGGGCCCCATTCCCTCTCGCTCGCTCGGCCCCGGTTGGCCGCCATTCCCGCGGGGCCGGGCCGGGCCGCCTCCCTCCCGCGCCACCGCCCCCATAGCGCGGTCGGGCGCTACCCCCGGTTCCCGGTGCGCTATCCCTGGCTCCCCGTTCTCCCCCCGTGCCCGCTCCTCACTCGGTCTCCTCATGGCGCCGCCACGTGCTCCCGCCGCCGGGCCCCTGCCGTAAAGCGCGGCGTTGCTGCCCCGGCGGGGCGGGTGTCGCGCGGGCGGCGGCGCGCTTTGCGGCAGCGGAGCCGTGTGGGTGCGGGTGTCGGTGCGGGTGTCGGTGCGGGCGGGACCGGCGGGACGGGCCGGGCTGGGCCGGGCGGGCCGGGCCGGGCGGACCCCGCGCACCCCGCGCTGCCCGCGGCGCAGGAGCAGCAGCAGCAGCAGCAGGAGCAGGAGCGCAGCGGGGTGAGCGGCGCGGGCCGGAGCGGGGAGGCCGCTGCCTCCCTTTGTGTGGCGGCGCCGCCCGGCCGGGGCCCCCACAGCGCGGGGAGCGGGCCCGGGGCGGGCGGCGGGCCCGGGGACAGGCGGGGGGCTGCTGTGTGTGCCGCCCCTCCTCGGGGCGCTCCGGGGCAACTGCGGGGATGGCTCTTTGTTCCCGTCCCGGGTCCGGCGCGGCGGGCGCGGGGCGGTCCCTGTTCGTAGTGGTCCCTGTCTATAGCGGTCCCTGTTTACAGTGATGCCTGTTCGTAGTGATCCCTGTTCACGGTGGTCCCTGATTATGGTGGTCCCTGTTCGTAGTGGGCCCTGTTCTTAGTGTCCCTGTTTACAGTGATCCCTGTTCGTAGTGGTCCCTGTTGTTTACAATGCTCCCGGTTCACGGTGGTCCCTGTTTATAGTGATCCCTGGCGGCCGCCACCCTCCCTGCCCCGGCTTTCAGTGGCATCGGTAACCGGGCCAGTTCGGGCTGCCTTTCCCAAAGCCCGTGTTCCCCGTGCTGAATTTGCCCCGTTCGTGCCGGAATGTGGGAGACGCAGATAAGCCATAAATGCCACCCGCGGGGTCTCGGGGCTCGCAGCTCTTCCCTGCATGGAGAGAATGAGATGTGTGCAGGAATTCTTAGGCTTGTTGTGCCAGGTGTGTGAAACCTGCTCGTGTGGGGATGCTCGTGGTGCTCGCTCTGGGACAGCTTTGGGACAGACTCCCACCTGTTGTGTGTGTATGTAAGTCGGGAATGGCCAAAGCATTTCTTGTGGAGCTGTCTGTGCTCGTGTGACGTTTTTATGGGTGGTGGGAGCAATTTCTAAGGGCAGGAAGTGGCTCGTTTGTGTCGGTGTGAGTGGTGAGACCTCCGAGCCAGCTCACAAGCTGGCTTCACGGTCAGGCTGCCGAGGAAAGTCTGGGAGACAGGTTCTGAAGTGAAACAATATATTTCTGTGCTCACGAGCGTGGAGATCGAATGAGAAATTTGCATTCTGGAGCCTCACGTTCCTTAGGAGTTTTGCATAGGCATGTCTTCCACTGAGTGTTATAATGTTGTGCAGATGATACATGTTTTGCATAGTTATTAGAGGAGAAAAATGTGTTTTGGAGGCTGTGAACAGTGCTCGGGGTGTGTTGATCACACAAGAAGACACCACTGTCAGTGTATGGCTGAGAGAGGCAGGGGTCATGCCTCAGATAATGTATGTTTGCAGGCAGGTTCTGGTTGGGAGGTCCCCAAACCTTCATTTCAGGGTGGGATTGGACTGTGTACTTTTGGGTTCCTGGTTGAGCCAGAATTCTTTATTCCCATAGTCCTTTCTGCCGTTCCTCCACAACCGAGGGCTTGTGTTTCCTATCAGCACATCTGGTGTTGGCCATTCCAAAGTGTAGCCCTCAGATAGAGGTTGGAGGCAGTGCCAAAGCAAGAGGCTGGTTCTCCGGTCCCAAGATGAATTGCCTGCTAATAAGGCACAGAGTTTCTCTGCATGTCTGTTTTATGAAATTGTGCAGAGTCCTGAACAGGAAGAAGAATCTCTCTGGGATTTGATTGAAGGCAGTAGTTGGATAAACTGCACAAAAGCAAACATTTTGCCATAAAATGCTTCTGTATGTTTCATGTGGAATTTCTTGGGGGCAAAATTATGAGGCTTGGAGAATTCTTATAAATTGAAATAGAACATCTTTAGTGAGCCTGAATGACTGGTTTCTTAATATTGCTTAGTTCTGAGGATAAAAACCCACTCTGAAGAGTGATGGAGGTGCGTCATCACTATAGAATTTATTTAATGTTTCCTGACCTTAAGATTATTCTGTTATTGTTATAAGCACTATAGTACTTTGCATTCTGTAACTTTCACTGCTTTCTGTTTTTTTACTCTCAGGTCAGATATCACTTATGTTTACTCTCTGCTCTGCTTGATGAATCATGCTCTAGCAAGTGGCTGTGAAATCTGTAATATGTATTCAGGAACATTAGAGAAATGTATTTTTACTGTGAGGATGACAGAAGTGTCTGGCATTCTGTGTACAAAATTACTTTGTAGAGTTTCTGCTGGGCTAAAAAAAGTTACCTTCTGTTTCTTGGTTTTTTCCTCTCTCACTGTGATTATCCAAGTTATTCTTCGATTTTATTCTTTATCTATCTACTCTCAATTTTCTTCTCTCTCTCTTTCCTTTTTCTTGTCTTCCAGTTCTGACTGTACTAACACCATTATTGGTCTGCTACTCTTAGAGTGTCACCTTCTCCCAGTATCTGTCCTTGGCCATCAGACACTATGAGGAGACTGGCTTTTCGAGGTGCTGGTTCCACTCTGGTAAATCTGGTAAATTATTGATTGTGTCTCCATTCCTGTGCCTCAGCCTTTTGTTTTTCTTTTTCCTGACTGTTAATTATTGCTACCTTATTTGTCTCATTTTGTGCTGCCATACCTTGTAAATCAGCTGAGTAACATCAGCTTCCTTGAAGAAATCCCTTGATTTGGCTTGAAAATGGATATAGGCTGGGTCAGATGGATCTGTTCTGTCTTCAGCCTTTGAGATAGCCACAAATAAAGATATTTTTCTGATGCTGTCACTGGAAGTTGGGAAAGAGCCAACAACTTGTTCCATAAATTACCGTAGTTGTTGCATGGTGGTTATTCTTTTGTCACTGTTTGTGCTGGTAAATGGAAAACCATGGCTGAAAGAGAAGGTGGCTTTTTCTGCTTCTCAGTGATTGAGCCATTCATCCTCCACATGAAGTGGGAGGTCACATGGTGGTCTAGACCTTTTTTCCACTTGAATATAACACAAGGTATTCAGTAGCTCTTTTCATTTGTAATTTGTTTTCTTCCTGGTTTTGCTTATTTGTTTGGGGTTTTTTTGGTTTGTTGATCTGGTTGTTTTTTGGTTTGGTTTTTTTTTTAACATTTGTCATGGAATGATGTGTTTTTGCACCAGAACTGAACACGTGTTTCTGTACAGCTTTGTTGTTGAAAACAGTGGTTCTTGCTTAGTTGCCGTGCATGGGATGGGTATCAAAACGTAGATAGTTTAAGAACATGTTCTGCTAAGAGCTGCTAAATTCTTCTCCATCACTGCAAACCTTTACTCTTGGGAATTTTCACAAAGCTGGGGTTTGGATTATGGTTTAACAGACCTGTAGTGTATAGCAAACACAGGTAACTCATCCAAAGCACTGCCAGCTCTGTACTCAGCTCTCCCCAGAGGGTCTGGATGCAATGCCATGAGTTTAAGAACATGTCTCTTCATTATAGAAGAAGTTGGATTCCATGGGTTCCAAGAGGCGAAGAGCTACCTCGCCTTCCAGCAGCGTCAGCGGAGGAGACTTCGACGATGCCCATCACTCCACAAACACACCAGGTCCAAGCAGAAAGAGGAGGAGACTTTCCAATCTCCCAACTGTAGATCCTGTTAGTACCTTCTTATTATGCACACCTTTCTTTCTTGGGGATACTGTATCCCTGGCTGGGATTGTAAAATGGATGATCATACTTAGCACATGCACACTGGTTCTGAATCTGTTCCTGCCTTGGCTGAGCTTTTCTTAGGGGAACATTCAGCTTTGGTTTGATCTTTTCTCCCCAGTTTCATCTTTTTCTTTCCTGTTTTGCTTTTGTTGCTTTTCTTTTTTTTTTTTTTTTTTGCTGATGATTTTAGCAGATGAAAGCATGTTGGAGAAGGAGCTGAAATCGTAATTTGCAGGAGTTGAGAGCTGTGCCTGCATAGCAAACACAGAGAGGGATAACTGGGGAATGGCACAGGCAGTGGTTGCTCAAGTGTACAATGCTTCTGTTATGCCTCTGAGTTAGCAGTGTAATGTCAGTTAACTGCAGGGCAGAAGAACCCATCCTTGTCATAGTTGGCTGTAACTTGGAGAGAATTGTACTGAACTATTTTACATTTTGGGTGTTTTACTTAGCATTGAAATAAAGCTCCCTGGGTTCAAAAAATAAGTGAAAGTTCTGCATACCTGGCATACTTGTCAGGTATCCTGCTCATGTGAGAGGTGCTCCAGTTGCTTCTCACTTCTGCTTTAGAGCACACTGGATTGTCAGCTTGTCTTTCCCTTTTTAAGCAGGATTTGGTTTGTTGCCTCCACGAAATTTTCTCCTTTTTCATTCCTTTATTGTTCCTGCATTTCAGATTGCTGTATGCCATGAACTCTACAACACCATCAGAGATTACAAGGATGAGCAGGGCAGGCTCCTCTGTGAGCTGTTCATTAGGGCACCGAAGAGAAGGTAAGACCATGGTTCTGGTTAAACCTTGAACCTGAGATTTAATCAGGGAGTAAGGTGAAAATTGGTAGATATTTCAGCACTAATTTGTGAAAAATCTAAGCTGCATTTGTCATAGTTTCACACCAGTGTTTGATCCAAGTATTTGCTCTAATTATTCAATGGGACATGTGAACATTGGTGCCCTTTTTCAGGCAAAAACCCCACTGAATTTATTTGACACCTTCCTGAAACATCCCTGCCTTTGGTTATAAAATATTGTACATAAGTGGTGGAGTGTAATACTTAGGGCATAACTTGGAGATGTTAATAGAAGTGACCCTTGAAAATGCAGTAGATAATAAGTAAGAGACTGAAATTTATCTTAAACGTGGAAAATGGAGGATAATAAGAGAATGTATACAAAGTAAGGTAACAGACCACTGTGCAGATCTTTTAGCTGTAACAAAAATGTCTTGGAATTTTCTTTGTTTTATTTACTCATAGACATGTAGAAGCTTTAGTGCTGTGGTTTTGGTTGTACTCTTGGATTATAATGCCTGTTTTTGTCATTTCAACAGAAATCAGCCTGATTATTATGAAGTGGTTTCTCAGCCAATTGATTTAATGAAAATCCAACAAAAGCTAAAGATGGAGGAATATGATGACGTGAATGTGCTGACTGCTGATTTCCAGCTTCTCTTTAACAATGCAAAGGCTTACTATAAGGTGAGAAAAATACATGCAAAGGCCTACAGCAGGCTTACAGTAGGAGTGTTGGATCTTTCTCTTCCATTTGCCACTTATTTTTAAAAAAAAAAAAAGGCACATTGATGATCATGGTCAGTGGTGATAGATTGTGAGTGTATGTGATGATGTCTTTCATCAAGGGTGCAACCCCTATGGCTGTTCCCCTGAACTGGGTGTGTGTTTTATTTTAGATGTTAATGGCTTTTATTGCAGTTTCCCTAAGGAAGTGGGAAAAAATTGGATTAGTCTTGATTAATGAAAGACTGTGTTAAATCCATGAAACAGTGAAATTATATGTAGTAACTGAGATGATACAGCAAATCTGAACCTGCTGATATTGCCTTTCATATATCTTTGACTTTGGAGATTATCTTTCTGAATAACCCAGCAGGTGTAACCAGGTGACATTCAGAGAGGCAGGGTTTGTTTTGCTAATGTGTGTGTGCAGATTTTTGAAAAACAGATTTATGGATTAATGCATTTGTGCATTCTGCTAGTAGAGAAACTACAAAGATTTGTGTACTCTTGGAGCTTTGCAAGGCACTCACCATGAAAAAACCAACATAAATGGGTTTATGTATGAGGGAGAAGGACTTGATGGCGGGAAAGAATGATCAGTTTTACACAATGTGTGCTGCCTTTGCCTGCAGAGTAGAGGACTTAAAGTTATGACTGCATCATAAAAATCTTGCCTGTAGAATAGAAACAGGTATCTGTTATTCTAGGATGAAGGAATGTTGAAGCTTCCAGGCAGTTATGGAGTTGTGAGCTGGAGGTGGGGCACACAAACATAACCTTTTTTCTTCTTTTACCTTGCCCACACAGTTCCTTGGCACATAGAAACCAGGGACGGTGATTCGTTGTCAAGGTCTTTACTGCAGCAGGTGTTTTACTGGCAGTGCTAGAGCAGAACAGAAACCTTTGGGTTTTTAGTGTTTCAGTTCATGTCTCACCCTTGTGAGCATCTTGCAGAGGAAGGAAGGAGACTTGAGGAGCAGAATACCCTTAAAATCTGTTCTTCATAACAAACACTTGATCTGATGTGCTAAGAATATTTAAGCCTAATAAAGCAAGATTAAGAACACTTCTCATGTAGGTTTCTCATTTGTATTACAAGCTGTCAGAGATTGACAGAGTGAGGTAAGAAGAGTGCAATCAGCAGTAACATGGTGACATATCAGCAGGAATACCTGAAATAGAGCTTAAATGACAGAGGAAAGGGAAAGAAAAGTACTTGAGTCGCAAAGTTGTCTTTGTTCTGGCTGTTGTTCTTATGTAGTGATGTTAATAGGCACGTGCTTGCCTGCCATACCAACTCTATTTACAACAGTTAATTTTCTGAGGAACTCCTTTAGCTCTTCCAAAACATACAGCTGGAGCTGCACCCAGGTGGGAGCATGTTGTCAAGTCCTTTGGAATTTCCCAGTCAATGCTGAGTGTAAATCATTGCAGAGATATTGGCACATTTATTGACAGGCTTCTGTAGAAGTTGATTTTCAAGTGCCACACAGTGGCAGCAGTATTGGCTTAAATCACATTTCTAGCATACTGATGTTTAGTCTATTCTGAATACTGGTGATGTTGTGCTTCAACAAAACCTGGTGATTTCTCCAGATTCATCTAACTGGCTTGTCCAAGCCTCAGCCCAGGTAATTTTATTGCTGAGTTTTCTGAAAGACTTAAATACTTGGGGGTGATAGAGATTATATTTGGTAGTGCTTATTGCAATTCTTAACTTGTCTGTTGAAGAACAAGTGAAAAAGGAATTTCCCAGGTTTTCTGTTATTTACTTAATGTGTTTAATACCTGTCAACTAATAATTTATATGTTTCCTTCAGATGAGAACAATCTGAATTTTGACTGGAGTGTTTGATTTGTTGTTGCAGCCTGATTCTCCCGAGTATAAAGCTGCCTGCAAACTCTGGGAGCTGTATTTGCGCACAAAAAATGAATTTGTTCAGAAAGGTGACGCTGAGGAGGAAGATGATGATGAGGAAGGACACGACAATCAAGCAAATTCTGAATTAGTAAGTGTGGGCATGACAACTGCAGTTGGGGGAGGCCACGGCTGTGTCTGTCATTGAGTAATATTTTCACTGTTAAATCATGCCCCAAAGGGTATTTCTTATGCAAGGTTCTTAGCTAATAACTTCACAGCATTTTATGTGTGTTTCACTTTGCATAGCAGAAAAAGCTGTGAGATTTTCTGATAGGGGTAAAGCCTGGTTCTGGCTTAGTTGAAATAATATATGTGCTTAAGATTGTGCCAGTGCTGAGGTTTGCTGCAAGCAAGCTTTGCATCTGATGACATCATTTTCCAGCAAGTGGCCCATTCAGTTAGTGCAGCTGTTCCTGGAGTGGTTTATAAGCCAGCTGGGAGGAGAGGAAGTTTGGGCCTGTCTGGCTGGAGTGCTGTTGGGATGCATGTTTTCATTAACAGTGTGATGTGTGTCTGACACTCCGCAGTGTAAACCTGAAATTAAAGTTTCCTAATGCTTTATTTAAATGCATGAACAGTGTTCTCTTCAAAAGTTGCATCCATGTTTTGTAGCTGATTTTTTTCTGTCTTTGAAGTGTAAATTCCTATCTTTCAGTGCAACTTGAAGCACTCCACTGTGGCTGCTACTAAAACTTCTTGTGATTTCCTTTCTTACATTAGTCATCTCCAGGTTACCTGAAGGAAATTCTTGAACAACTTCTTGAAGCTATAGCTGTTGCCACAAACCCATCAGGACGTCTCATAAGTGAACTGTTTCAGAAACTCCCATCTAAA
Source organism: Margarornis squamiger (assembly GCA_035222235.1). NCBI lineage: Eukaryota > Metazoa > Chordata > Aves > Passeriformes > Furnariidae > Margarornis > Margarornis squamiger. The sequence continues at coordinate 15,644,410 of JAWWTY010000022.1, read as the reverse complement.
GTGGTGAGTATTTCCTAATATTGATTGTGTTCTAAGTTGGAAGCTTGGACATTTATGTAACTGATGTTATACTCATGATGGCCACGCTCAGGATGCAGTTCTTTGGTTCTGTCTCATCAGTGGCAAACTCCAGCTGTTGGCAGAGCTTCCCTCCCTTCTTTATTCTTACCCATCAGGGCTTGCCCTGTTCTGCCAGTTTAGGTAACTGGGTTTTTGGGGTTTTTTGCAGTTTTTAATCTTTTTAAGTATGTCTGATCCCGTTGTTCTGTTTCAGAACAGTGGTGTTCTGCTTCTGTGGTGGAAGAGTTTTATCCTTCAGAATAAACACTCTGAAGACCTTCACCATGTATTTGGCTTTCAGTCAGAACTGTTCCTTTCTGTTTAATCAGTTTATTGATGAATTACAGTTCCCTGTGTGTGCCTTAGCACCTGGCTTGTCCAGATTGAAGCCTAGTGCCACTGTTCTGATCCGCAATCCATCTAATAGCTTGTTGTGTGACAACAGCTTTGTGACTCTTTATATTAATACAAAAATGATTTTTGTTTTCCAGCAATATCCAGACTATTATGCAATAATAAAGGAACCTATAGATCTTAAAACTATTGCCCAAAGGATACAGGTATAGTATGAACATATTAATATGTCAGGGTTCAGATGTGTTTAACAGTAAGCATTCCAAAATTGTTAGAAGTCAGAATTAGTGGTGGTGGGAAAGGCAATGTGTTTTTCCTCTGCTTTTAAAAACTCTGCACACTGTGCTAGTTTAATATGCTGTCCTGGGTCAGAAGAAGTAGCTGTGTGGAAGCCCAAGCATTGTAAGCTGTGGTGTGCTGGCATTGAGCTGGAATATCTTGGGTTCCTTGATGTTTAATGGTTTAAAGCAGTTCCTTGGCACATACTGCCAGTGTGAAACACTGAGGCACTGGGGCTTGGTATATTATCATTATTATCATTATCATCACCTGCTTTTGTTCTGTGCTATAAATAGGTGTTTTGTACTGATGAGTTTTTCATCTTGCTGCTCCAGTAACTGGAGATACTGTTCTGTAACTTTAGCATATTGTGTGGTAGTGGGGGAAAAGACACAGACTAATTGAACTAGAGAATAAAGATAAAGCAGTGTTTTGTCAGAACTCTTCAAAATTAAGATAATAAGATCCATTAAGTATTTTTTCTATCTTTTTCTTGGAATTCGTAAGCTTTATGAGGACTTAGCATGCGTGCCTGTTACTATCTTTTTTTGATTACTTTTTCCAGATACTTACCTGTCCTCTCTATAAATACATTATCATTTTTCTATAAACATTCCCTTTATTCTACATGAATTCCCTTTGCTTTTCACTATTGACTTAGTTCTCATGCTGTCTGAAGGTTGCCACCTTAACCAGTTGTGGTTTTTATTGTATAGAATGGAACCTACAAAAGCATTCATGCCATGGCCAAGGATATAGATCTGCTGGCAAAGAATGCCAAAACCTACAATGAGCCTGGGTCACAAGTATTCAAGGTGGGTTTCAGTTCACACTTTGATTTGAGTTCAGGTTTTCTTTACTGCTCTCTGTGCTGGTTGACCCACAAATGGACCTTTAGCACAAGGCCCTCAAGACTCTGACTATTAGTGGCTTTTTCTTTTTTTATATTGCTTTTAGTAGAATTCTTTTCCCCCCTTCAGTTAAATGATTTTTTCCAATCAAATTTTATCTTGGGATATGAATTGCATGACTTCTTTTGGAGGAATGGAGGATCCCTGTACTTGTGGTTGAAGTCAAAATGGCTGAGACTACAGGTTCAAGTGACAGGGGTAATACTGAGCTGGGACCTCTTTCCACATTGCAGGAACTGGTCATGGTTTGCATCATCAGCTTCCAAACCAGAGTCATGCCTTCTTTGTCCTGTGAGCTGTTAGAACAATAGCTTTGTGACAGTTTATAGCAATACATAAATTATCTTTTTTTCCAACAGTATCCAGATTATTATGCAACAATAAAGGAGCCCACAGGTCTTAAAACTGTTGCCCAAAGGTCCTCTCCCTTTTAGCCATATTTTTGTGACCAAATTACACCTCCTATCTTTTTCATAGGTGTTTCACCAGCATTTTTTGTTCAGATTGTCACTTTGCTCTTTCCATGTAGTCTGGAACTAAGAATTGGCAAATGATTCCTTTGTGTGCTCTGCTTTTAAGGGCATTTTAGCAGGAGACCTTGTGTATGTATCACACTGTTATGTAAGTGGTTCCTGGACTTTCCCAACTGCATTTGTGTTTGGGTTGTAGTTTCAGTTCCTGGCAATGTTAGTCACTCTTGTAACCTCACTCAGAACTTGTCATTCTGAATTTCTGAGCTGTAACTCCAAGTATGGAGTCCAGGGGTGTTGACTGGAAGGGAACAAGCACTGTAAACCTTGGGACTGGTGGTCACTTTTTGATTGCAAAGGCACAGAAATTATTTGGCCAGTTTAGTTCACAGTGGTATTTGTATATATTTGCAAATTGTAGATTTTTTAGTTTTTAATATGTGACAAAAAACCAGCTCTAAGCTACTCAGCTGTTCTATTAGTTTTTTAAGGCCACTGTAGAATTGCAGTGTGGGTGTATTCCAGGCAGCCTTTGTTCTGTGCTTCATTTCTCCTGCAAAATTGTGTTATATCTAAATGTAACAACTCCATATTTGTTTGAGATTTGTAGACAGCTGGATATACCTGATTATAACATTCTTCACTTTCAGCAATAAACAAAAAAATTCTTTCAATTGACAGGATGCAAATGCGATTAAAAAGATATTTAATATGAAAAAGGCTGAAATTGAACACAGTGAGTTGGCCAAGTCAAGTCTCCGAATCAGGTACTGCAAATAGAGTTCTTTCTATAATCTCATATAAGAACCTCTGTAGACATTCCCTTAATTTTACTCTGCAGAATATAGTGGGAAATAATTGCTTGAAAACTTAGTATTTTGCTGTTTTAAAAGTTACGAATTATAAAATAGTTTTTGGAAGGAAGCTTTTTTATTGAGGTACTTCTGTGGTGAAATATTTCTGTGTTGTGCTTGATTATAAAAAGTAGTGTCAGTGGCTCTTTTATAACTTAAGCTACGGCCAATTCCCACCCCGGGTTTCTAAATTAATAACAGAAAAGGAATAGTGAGGAACAAGGTGCTTTATGAAAAGTACTGGATATTCCTGAACCTTTTTAGGAGCTGAAACATCAGAGCTAACAGTTAATTAGGTATAAGGTAGGGCAGAACCATAGGAACAGGACCTTGGGCAAAAGATATTTAGAGGGAAGTCCGCGTTGTATAAACTCTTACTTGAAAAGTGATTTTTGGCTGTGAGGAGAGGCACAGGATGCTCAACATCTGCACTTATTAATCAGTTATGAAACACAGATTTGGTCATGAACAGGCAGGTATAAAACTCTGTTGATAGCTCTGTTTGTTTCATGGAATGATTTTATTTAGGAAAAAGCATTTTCTGCCCGTGAAAATCCACAGTGTACAGAGAAGGGATGCAGTCCTTAGAAATGTTTCTTATCTGAAATACAATTAGATTTTTTCTTGCGTAAACCTTTTACTTACAGGCAGCATTCAAAAGTTGGTTTGGATATTATTTGACATTTGATATTACATTATCAGCTGTGTCATTTATATTAAAAAAAATAAAGCAACGTCTTGCAACTCATTCAGGGAATTGGGAAACTCTTACAAGGTGGACTCTCCTTATGTGTTTGAGCTGTTTACTGGTATTTGGTGCTGCAAAACAACTGCTGTTATTTCCTCCAAAGGTTTGTATGGTACAACTGGAAACTCTAGTGCTCCCTTACTTTGCTGAAAGGCACTTTAATTTCTTTTTGTGTAGGTGGTGTCAGTATTAAAAGTGTTGCCTGGGATTATTACATGTGAAAGAAAGGAAAGTTACCAGATTGATTTTTAGTGTTTGGCATTTTGAGATGTGGTTTTTCTGCTTGATTTGTTCAGCATCAGCTTCCTTCCCATTATTGGGTGAATCAATGTTGGAGCACATAAAACCATAAAAGCAAAAATACTATTAGGGAGTAATTGCTGACATACATTCTAATAATTTTCCTTCTTAAAACTTTGTGTACTGCCAGAAGACCTTGATTCTACAGACACTGAACATACATATGTGTTTACTTTGCAGTAACTAGAATTACATATAGGTGGAGAGGTTTTCTATTAAAATTGTGATTTTATTTTTCTCACTGTGGTGGCCATTGATGGAGCTCAGGGTGTCGTATTTAATTTTCAGGCTCAGCTATTTTTCTTCAAAATAAAGCGGATTCTGTAAGAAGGGATGACAGATAAATCACACTGGTATTTGTTGGTTGAATTCCTCTCTTGCACTGCCAACCCATTTCCTCTTCTCAACTACCTTATTCTAGATGTTCTCTTGTGTACTCTGTTCTCAATAGACCTGCAAATCCTGAAGTAATCTGTCAGAATAACTGACAGCTCCCTTCTTTGTCTTTCTAACTTGGTGGGGGAAAAAGTGATGCCTGAAGCAGGCTACCATGATATTGGGCTGCATGCAAAAAACATTGGGATGAGAGAAAAAGTACCATGGAAATCAAACCTGCTGTTCTGTATTTCACTGGTTGCCTTTTTTTTTTATTGAACCGTTATTCTTTTTTGTTTTTCTGATGAATCAGCTTCACAAAAACATTATTTTTTTATTTAAATTCCTGAATGTTTAATTGTCTTAAAGGGGGGCTCTCCTTTACCTATTGCTGATTATTGTAAAATCCCCTCATAAACTCACTTCAAGTTAATTTCCTGTATTTTTCTTCTCAATTTACATCTGTTGTTCTTTGTCACTGATGGATCAAACTCAAATTCATCGTAGTGCTACTAACCAAAGTTCTGTATGTTGCCCCTGTGTCAAAAATCATGTTTTTTACTGCAGAGCTCATTGTCTCCTTTGTCATACTAAACTGCTCTTTGTGGGTGCATTTAACTGTCCTCCCTTAAATAAAGTGGCAAAATTCAGTTGCCTGACAATATGCCCTGTCAAACCAACTTGACAGTGGCTTTGTTAAGTATTAATAAAACATAATTGGACCTGTATGACGAGCTTTATCTGGATGTTAAGAAACATTTTGTTGGTTGCTTCCACTGCTATTTAGGCTGAGCTGTGTGTACAGCTATTAATGCTTGAGCTAAACCTTCCTCTGACTTTAAAAACAAAATCCACATTAATGCTGGAGCACTGAATGGATCTCAGTATTAATTAACTTTCAGCTTCAAAACATACCTGTCTCTGAACTTTTTGGCTGATCTATCAAAGTGATTCTGTAAAAAGCTTTTTCCTTGCTGCATCTTTTCATGGGTCTAAGGTGGGCCTGTTTTTTTTCCTCCCCCTTTCCTTGGCTTGTCTCTTCTGCCTTAAGGACTGCATCAAATTTGGCTGCTTCCAAGCTGACAGGTCCTTCCTCACAGGGTAAAGGCAGTGTTGGGGATGAGAGAAATTCTTCTAACAAATATTATCGGTAAGTAAATTGTGCACTTGGAGGAAAAGCTGGGTCGTCGTCATGTGGAAGCTGAATTGTTGTTGGGTTGTTGTTTTGTTGTTGCTGTTGACAGTGCTCTTCAGTACTCAGATACTTCTGAGATTCAAATATATTTCAGTCAAGTATGATTTAATAAGTTACTTTGCTGTAGTTACTCTTCCATGTTTGGTATTATATTTAACATTTTAAAGCACGGGTTTTGAAATACTCTCTATGCAGTCATTTCCTTAGTAATGTTCTGAGGAACAATATGTTAAGCTTCCTTACAAAATAAAGCAGGCAAAACCTCCGATGGAACTGTTCTGTAAACCGAGAAAACATGTATTTGGTGGCTAAAAAGAAATAATAGTAAGGACTAAAGAATGGATGGTGGAAACCAATTAAGCCTATCAAAACAAGGTTGTACATTTGAGATGCATTTATGGCAAACTTCCTGAGCAGGCTGGGTTACTGGAGGCTTTCTAATCTCTTCTTTCAGTCACCAGTTGAGAATTTTGGTGTCTAACAGAGGTCTCTAGGCCACAGTCTCTGAGTTACTGTCTTGAAACAGTGCTGCTCCTGGCTCATTATTCCCTGTGTGTGTCCTCTGGAGCTGTGGCTTAGCACAAGGGTCTTTAAGGGAAGAGAATTTGTACAAAGTTGGTGTCACTTTCAGCAACTGGCCTGGTTTCAGGTGGAACAGTTAATTTTCTTCCTTGTACCTGGTATGATGCTGTGCTTTGGGTGAGAATGATGTTGGTAACACAGTGATGTGTTACTCCTTGCTGAGTGAGGAGAACATCCAGTCCTTCACACTGCCTGATGGGTGGGGTCAAACCCTCAGTGGGGCCTCAGCAATGGAAATGGGCAGGGAAAACCTGGTTGGGAAGGTACATCACATAGATGTCCATGTACCCAAGAGCTGGGCTGCTGAAGAACATCAGCACAGCCAGGGGGTGGGTCAGGATGCCGAGGCTGCAGTGGCTCAGGTGGATCTGGGCCGGCAATATTAAGGTGAATTACTTACAGCTCTGTGGGCACGTGGCACCCCAGGCCATCGGGGAAGAGATGCAGCATAGGTGGGCTTGTCATCAAGGTGTGCACTTACATGCCATGTCAGTGGTAGCACAATAAAAATTACCCAGGTTAATTAATGAAGAAGGACTTTGGATGAAAGAAGGCAAAGTGCAGCAGTGGCAGAACCAGAACTGGCTCCTGCAGCAACAGCCCAGCCCTACACACCAGCTCCTGCCCTGGGGGCTGCAGAGACAGATGGAGCCCAAAGTCATGGACTAAACTCAAGGGATGTCCTAGAAGGATGGCCCAGAGACTTGAGGGAATGACACCTGTGTGGGTATATCAAAAGATGAGAGAGTATATTTTGGAAAGTGAGGTACCTGGACATGCACAACAGCAACCCGTGTGCTTTTGCCCAGTCTTCACTTTGCTCCCACAGGACAAGGCTGAGCCCATCCCTGGAGGTGCCTGAAGAGCTGACCCAGTGAAAAAGGCAGAGAATGTCAGGCACAGCCTGTAGTACAGGTGTGAAATGCTGTGCCCCAGGTCGGGGACTAAAGAGAGGCAGAGAGGGATGCTGAAGTCTGTGTGACACTGTAGCCAGTGTGGATGCCGATTTACTCCATGCAGGAAACACAGGAAGCTGTTTGATGTACAGGCACTGTGTGTGCTGGAAATGCCTGAGGTGGGGATGGGGAATTCCTTCCTGTAGGCAAATCCCTATAAAACAGGATCAAATAACTTCTTGTCCTCCCCCTTCTCCCACAATTAAGCAAATACTCAAGTATACAAACTAGGACAGAAGATAGCAAGCCAGAGCTCCATTTTCTGACTGTGCTTGATGGACCAGCTCTTAAAATAGAGACAGGCAGGGTCAGTAGCAGTTTCTGTTATGAAAGGCTCCAGCGATTTCTTTGATAGCGTGGCTGTATTCCTGGTTGTGGAGGCATGAGTTTCACTGGTTTGCTTACACACTCTGGGTGGCTGTTAATGGTAAACATGATAACCTTTTCATTTTTTTTTTCATTTTCATGTTTTTTCCTTTTTTTTAATTTAAATTTCTTCCTTTTTCTCTTTTGTAGTAACAAAAGATCAGCCCAAGGGGATCGTTTATCAGCAATAACCATGGCATTGCAATATGGATCTGAAAGTGATGAGGATGCAGCTTTGGCTGGTAGGAACTGACATGTAGTTTCTCTGTTTTCTTGAATGAAAATGTTCAGAATACGCAAATCTGTAGAGCTCCTGATACATTCAAGTATATTTATTTCATAAATATTTGCACTCAGTGTGTAATTCCTTTAAATCTGAGGGTAGGCCAGACTTGCTGGCATGTTTTGAATTTTGTATGTGTTTCCAAGTATACTTACCCAAGCTTTAGGAAACTGTTGCTTGTGTTTGTTTCTTCTAATACAGAACAGGAGTTACTGGAGAAGGCTGTAAAAGAGACTGATAGTGCTGCAGTTGTTTTTGTACATATATTGTTATTGTCTTTTTTTTGTTGTTTACATTATTTCTGCATGGATGTTAAATGATGCATCTCTTCAATATACATTTTTGGGGCATTTATTTCACACCTGGTAATTGAACTGTACTCCCCACTGTTTTCCAGTGGGAGGATATGCTGTAAAATCTTTTGGAATTAAGATCTTGCTGCAAGCTCTCCTGTCTCTATTGCATTCACCTAGGAGGCAAAGTCAATTTTTTTGGCAGAGCTGTTACTCATTTTTGTTACATTTTCTGTCCCTTCAATATGCTACTTGGACACCCCTGTGCTTTCAGTCTCTGGCTGACAAGGGTTTTTATTTAAACCAAGTGGTATTTTTATTAGTTACTCTGCTGTCTCACCGTTTTCCCTTCCTCTAACACTGGTTAAAATAAATGAGAACTGAGCTGCACGACTGAACATGAACAGAACTTTCTCCTTCTTCATCCAGAGAACTGAATCTTCATGAGCTTCTTTGGTTGTAGCAGTTGCCTAAGCAATGAATGGTGTCTGTTTCCAACAGAGAGTTTATCCTCACAGTTGCAGATGGTGTCTTGGGGTGATGGAGCTTGTAGAAGCTTCTCAGCTCTGATGTTCTGGGCTGTGAGCACTTCTGCTTCTTACTCTTCATTACAAGTCTATAAAGGCAGGCACAGATAGTCATTATGTATTACTTTTGAATATATATTTAATTTTGTAAACAAAGGTATTTTGTTTATTCCTGTATCATTTAGAGATGTTTTAAGACTGAATGCTGCTTTTGGTTTTACTAGCAACTATTTTCAGTTAGACTTTGAGCATTCATTGTTGTTTAGGTGCTTTGGAACCACAGAGGAGACAGGGTTTGTTGCTGGCTGCCACATAGCAGAGTACAGCAATATACTTGACTAGATCCTTATTTTTTCTCTTTCATCAAAACAAGTTGTTCTGGTTTTTCTATTCTGTTTCTTACATTTTGGTGGACAACTCAGAACTGAACAACTGGAGTAAACAAACCAAACTGTCTGAGTAAACTAAAGTATAATCTGTTTTTGAAACTTCCTTTACCTGACAGCAGTCTCTTGGCTGTGAGCCACAGTCAGGTCGATGTGTTAGGTGCAGGAAAACACAGTGCTACCTCCTGAGTTACTCTCTCCAGCTCCTGCTTTGCAGGCTGCTGTAGTAGATGCTGAGCCATTAAGTGATACTCACTGGCATATATAGATACCTAAACAGGGTATTTTTGAGTGTCCTCCCTGAATCAGTAATGAACATCTTTGTTATATGTTTGCAAATCAGCCAATGCCCTGTGTGTGTTTTAGCTTTGCCTCTGACTGCTCTGGCAGGTCCCACACACTGACAGAGGGGGAATGGCAGCGCTGTGTTGTCACAATCTCAGTGTCCCCTGCCTTTGCCATCATTTCTATATGGCTTTACTGAACGTGGATAGAGAGCCTGGGGCAGTGCCAGCCTCCCCTGAGCAATAATGAAAATGCCAGCAGGAAATGTGGTGTGAGAGTTGGAGAACTGTGTTTGTGTAACTGAGTTACCCAGTGTCTCATCTACCAAGCTCTCCTTCAGACCAACTCAGAACAGGGGGAAAAGGGTGAATAATTTAACTCTAGCATGTGCAAAACCATGAAGATTTTATGTTATGCCTATCTGCAAAGTACAAATTACATGTGTTGCTAAGAAGTGTGGAAGGATTGGCCCTTTACTGCTTCCCATCCTCTATTTCCACTACCAGCATTTTTTCATTCCTGCTGTGTTTCTGTTGCTCATGCACTATTTCTCCTATTTTATCTGCAGCAAATATTAGCTTTTCATAGCATTTCTTTAATTTATCCTAATCCTGAAGCAAGATAACAGGAAAAGTTTGCTATAAAATTTGCAAATGAATTTTATACTAATGGTAGAATAATTCTAAAATATTTATTTCTTCATTTACTACATATATTAGAGGTGCACCTTCAGGCTTTAGTGTCAGTTTTTTCTGCTAAACGTCACAATTTTGTATTGAGCTGTGATTAACATGGTCTAAAAATTGCAATACCTAAATAAAGTGCCTTTTCTTCTTTTTCTCAGCTCAAGGCTTATTAGATATATTTGTTGTGCCCTTTTCTGAGGTATGAATCTGGCTGTCAGAGAGTGGCTGAACAGCCTCGATTGAGGGACTGTCTTTTCTTTTGGTTTAAACCTTTATTTGTCAAAACCCCCACTCTGAGTTGTCCTGCTGAGTTTCCCATTTTTCCTTTCTCCCTGTGCAGCTGCTGCTCGTTATGAGGAGGGAGAATCCGAAGCTGAGAGCATTACTTCCTTCATGGACACCTCTAATCCTCTTTACCAGCTTTATGACACAGTTAGGAGTTGCCGAAATAATCAGGGCCAGCTCATCTCTGAACCCTTTTTCCACTTGCCCTCCAAGAAAAAATACCCCGATTATTATCAGCAAATTAAAACACCCATTTCATTGCAGCAGATCAGGTAAGAAAACAGAATGCAAACTGTATCTGGTGTGAAACTGTTGTCTTTCCAGAATCCTCTCCTGTGGTCAAGCTGTCATTACCTAATGCATTAAATGCACCATCTTTGGTCTGCATCTGATTGCTGCCTGTTTCACCTCAGTCTGCATCACTCCTTTGATCTTCTTTTAGAGGTGGCTGCTGTTGGGTTTATTTTCCATGGAGTTGCATTTGGAATGGACCTGAAAGGTGCTACATCAATAATCTTGAAGGCCACATGTGCAGCAGAGATGAAAGCTTCTGCAAACCCCCCATTTTTCTCTTTCCTGGTTCCTGATAGCTTGATTACCTCTTATTGCCATGTGTTTTAAATTAATAGTCTTCAGCAATGTGAACTGTAGAAAAATGGTGGCAATTACGTTCCTTTTGTCTAGGTCACAGCGTGACTGTGGAGAATAATTATTTTCATTCATGGTGTAGCTGGTCTGGACTGAAATAAGCAGTTCACCATTTATAAACCTGTGAAACCATGAAAGGTTCATCAGCTGCCAGAGCACAGCTGTAAGATTAAAAGCCTGAGTGACATGAACAATATCTTTCTTTAGTGGCCCCAGATAAGCTGATATGATGGATACTCAGGGTCCTGAGTGCATTAATAGTCTTTAATGTGCTGACCAGCCTTGGGTGGCCCTGGCCTCCTGCTGGTCCTTCAGCTGGACCCTTACACTGTTCCTGTGTTTGTAATCCACTCTCATACACAGGTCTGTAAATTTTACTTACATCCTAATATGTTCCTCTAGACTTGGTGTAATTGTTGAATAAGCAGTGTCTTCTTAAATGAAAACCTAATAAAGCTGCTTTTTGATTTTTTAACTTGTCAGAGCGTGTTTTGCATGTGCTGGGGAACAATTCTGGAGCTGCCACACTGGTTATCTTATCCATCAGTGGTTTTAAAGCATTTTTTCTCATGTCTTAGTACAGCTGTTGGCTTGGCAAAGAAAGTGTCTTGCTTTGAATGAAGCACAAAATGTACTTGATGAGAAAAAAAAAAGGTGAAATTGAGAAGAACCATTGACAGATGTCAGGAAGCTTTTTGTCTGGACATACTTAAAAGTATTGGCTCAAATAATGTATAAACAGATTTAACTGGGGGAGGCTTTCTATTAAAAAGATCCTTGCTATCGGTTAGGGAAAAAATAATTTGCCATAGAGAGGCAGCTGCATTTGTGCTTTCCTCACAGTGTAGGCAGATTGCATCTGGCTGTGGGAGCAGTACAGAAATTCCACACAAGTGTATGAAGAACTGTAGAGAAAAATGATTTGACTTATTGCCTGAGAGTTTAGAAAATGAAAAGGGACAGACAGGCTTCTTGGAAACAGTGTTTGAAGCTCATTGAAGTACAATGTGTATGGTAGTCCAACTTCTTTCTGCAAATTCTGAAATGCAGCTGTTTATTAAATTACCACATAATCTTCACTTCTTACTATACCTGAAAAGCCCTGAGGTCATGCATGTATGTACTTAATTGATGTGCTGAACTGATGAACTGAAGCTGGCATGGTTGTACTGCCACTCATTGGGGGTGGAGAGGTTTCTTGGTGCTGGTGTTTTTTGTGGTTTGGGGGTTTTTTTTGAGATGTACATGCAAAGAGCATATCTTCTGTTTCCAGATGGGGACAGAAAAGTGAAGTGTCCTAGTGAAAAGCTAAAGGAGTTGGAGGCAAGCCTGCAATTCCTGTCTCATATCTGTCTGGCTTTGGCATCTGGCTGCCTAAGCTGTCCTGCCAGAACTGTGAAATGTGTGGCTGCTGCAAGTTTTACAGCTAGTCATGTATTTCAGGGGCTTTTGTGTGTGCTTAATGCAAGAAAAGTCTTAAAAAATATGTATGATTTTTAGATGGAGTGTGTGAGTGTGTTTTGTTGTAACGAGATGTATGTTTTACCTATCGCAGCCTCTCAGTCACTTTATGAGTGTTATGAACCTCAGTCATTTGACCTGAGTGCTGATCCCCAGCTGTTCTTGGATGTGGGAGGGAATCCTGCTGGTGGCATTAGTTTTCTCCTGGTTTTTCCTGACTTGCTGTCTGCAGAGTGACAGAATGAGCCCAGCTATGGCAGGGTGACCCAGAGCCAGGTGCCCAGGACTATATTCAGTGAGGTTTGGGGTATCTCCACAGGTGGAGACACCACATCCTTCCTGGGCAACCAGTGCCAGTGTTTGAACACCCTCACAGTAAAAACCACTTGTGTTCAGCTGAAATTTCCAGTGTTTCCATTTGCTCCCCTCACCTCTTGCCCAGTCAGTGGGCAGAGCTGAGGTGGGCCTGGCTGCCCCTTCATTCCCTCCACACACTGATGAGAATTCCCTGCCTCAAACAGGATGAAACTCAGAGCTGCAGAACAAGAAAATCCTACTTAAAAAGAAAGGCATGATACTGTGAAGGCCATGACTTTCATGTGTTGTAAAAGTGCCTGGCGTGGAGGTTACTTTGCAAACAACATTGCTGGGGAAAAAATCATTCTATAATTACAAATGGCCATAGGAATGGTCAGGAAATGCTGCAGGAGAATGTGTTCACTACGCAGTACACAAGTGCTAGACCCTGGCATGCTTACAGGAACTGTGTTCCTTATTAAATTTTACAGAATTAGGAAGTCTAATGCCTAAGGCAAGTGGGTCAGGCTGCTTTATATGAGAGGAGGAAGGTGTGCCAGGGAATTCCCTGGCAGCTGCTCTCCTGAAACATGTGTGGGAGCACAGGCACTGAAATTGGTGCCTTCACTGGCACATCCTGGTGTCTCGTGCTCCAGGGGTTGTAGTTGAGGTTTAAAATGTGCAGGGCTCTGGTGTAAAACAGTTGGGTTTGTGTGATGTCTGCTGTTTGGGGAACTGAAATGCTTTTTCCTAATGAATGTGCCACTTTCTGGACAATGGTCTGTGACAGAGGAATCTAAATGTTGCATTCCCCTGTACTGGGATGTGTTGAGGTGCTCCTGAAAGTGTGAGATTTCTGGTGGCTCTTGTTGCTTTTGGGTTAGTTATTAATTGCTTGAGTGGAGCTTACAGTAAATGTCATCACGTGGTCAAGCACATTTTGCCATGTAATTTAACCAGTTTTAGTAACCTGGCAAATAAAGGAGTGAAAATTATCTTGAAATAATGGAGCTGCTGCCTGGGTTAAAGTCTGAAGAGTTTCTAGAGCACTTCTGTGTTCCTGTTTGCTTAATTTATGCATGAGCCAATTGGGAAAATGTCCTCTGCAGAAAAAATGATGTCTCTGATATTTAGAATGCTTTGTACATTTTCACTGTTTCTGAGATCTAGCAGTTCTTTCATTCCTTTTGTCACTTAATATTTGTTGAATACTGTGTACTTTTAAATCTTCTGTTTGCATATCCAGTTTTCCTACCTTAACAAGTACTTTCAGTGCATATTGTTTGTAAGGCCTTTATAAAATCACAGGTTCAAGTAAACAATGTTCCCAACATATTTTATAAGACTGTTATGCTCAGTAGGACTTTTGTCAAATGCCTTCCCACACATTCTTTGTTTGTGGAGGTTTTTTTTCCTGAAGAGGCAGGACTAGCACTTCACCATTTCTGAATAACAGAAAGTAAGTTACATAACTGTTTTTAGCCGTGGGTTTGAATTGTTTCTGTAGGAAGTTTTTAGGCACAGTGTGTGTCTAATAAGATGGATCTTTTGATTACATGGAGAGAGTATCTCTCATCGTCAGTTCTTACAGATATTCCACCTGGAAGGGTTGATAGGTGTCCAGTGGACCTTTTAGGGAGATGAGTACCAGCTTACTGCATTTTTTTTTTTTTAGTTACTATTCTGATTTTGACCAAACTAAATGCCATGCCAGTGTTGTTTTGGACTTAGTGGCCTTATGAAACTGTAGCCTACTTTTTAAACTGTTTTTTTTCCTCATTTCACAAACATCATTATGTTTAAAAGGCTATTCTTCCAAGTTTTAGTCAATTGTGTCACTGTCCTTCATTTCACAGAAATTTGTCTTATTCAAAGGTATATAAATTTAATTTGTATTATGTTGGCAGTGACTTTCTGTAGAGCTATGAGTTTGGTTAATTTTAGCCTCACTTTGCTAACTAAACTGATGTTTATAGAAGCCTTTCCTTCCAAGATTGGTGACATGGCTTGTTAAAAATTTATTGTGAAGCTGCATTTCATACTGTAAAACCAGAAAAGTCACGACACTTGAGTTCTACTGAGTTTGAGTGTGATTAAATCTGTTCAAAGTACTGTGAATAACCTTCTTAATTAATCATCCTATTGTTTGCTGACAGCGAGTACATTGCAGAGGGTGGTAAGAGAGGAGGTTCTTTGCAGACTAGAACAGGATCACTCTTGTGCCTGTGCATTTTTCATTCTTCAATCTGTGGTTGGAAGTTGTCAGTCTTTCCAAACCATATGGTCTAAGTCTGGATTTTTACTTTAGTTGTTAGGCCTTTGCTGAACATGACTGTGAATGTGAGTTGTTTGCTTGCAGTCAGATGGCCTGCACCTTGATTATTTGGATAAACAAATGGTGGTGGTAGAAACAAGCTTGGGACTGAAAGATTTTATATGAAATGTATTTTGTGGGAGTGGTGATGCT
The DNA here is from genome assembly GCA_035222235.1 of Margarornis squamiger. Lineage (NCBI taxonomy): Eukaryota > Metazoa > Chordata > Aves > Passeriformes > Furnariidae > Margarornis > Margarornis squamiger. Next base: position 15,629,342 of record JAWWTY010000022.1, on the reverse strand, counting down.
GCGTTGAGCAGGTTCACATTGAGCCCCGTGCTGTAGAAACCAGACTGGGTTTAAAGGTGTGTGAGTGATGGATGGGCCAGGCAGGAGGGTGAAGAGGGAGTGTGGAGGAGGAGGAGGAGGAGAAGGAGTGGGCTTTGCAGCTGTGATGGGGTTTGGGATTTGTATTGTTGTAGATTAATATTCTCTGCTGTATGAGGTGTTGCAAGGCTTTATAAAGTTAGACCTTTCAGCACTTGTGCAAGGGAATACAAGAAAACACACAAAGATATTGGCAAACAGTGCACTGATTCATGTGTTTAGCATATTAAAAAATTACTTTTTTGTTGTTGATAATGCTCTTCTGACTTCATTTTCACACTTTGCATGTAGTACAAGTCAACACAAATGTATTTTTTTAAGCGAAGGCAAAAAATTGGAGGGGGTAAGATGAGAGTACTGGAGTGATCTCAGCAGGTCGTGCTTCTGCCTCCTCTGTAACATCTCCTTTGAGTATGAAAACAAGCCTTCAGTCTCCACAACTTCCAGAATTACTGAAACCATCTTTTGGGAGGACATATGTTTCCCTTACATAGTTGCAGTTGGAAGGTGTTGCCAGAGCGTCAGAAAGAAACATGTTTGTGGATTCAGATCTCTTTGGGTATTGGTTTGTCATGAAAATGAAGATGCCAAGGAACTCTTTTGCGCTGTGCAACTTGAGAAATATCTGATTGTTACTTCTCTTTGCAGAACCAAGCTGAAAAACCATGAATATGAAACTTTGGATCAGCTGGAGGCTGATCTGAATTTGATGTTTGAAAATGCCAAGCGCTACAACGTTCCCAATTCTGCCATCTATAAAAGAGTGTTGAAAATGCAGCAGGTTATGCAGGTATGTGGAGTGCAACAATCAAAATACTGCTCTGGAAGTGTCCAGCAGTGAGTTTGACTTTAGAAATTTTGGGGTTTTTTCAGGCAAAGAAGAAGGAGCTTGCTCGCAGAGACGACATTGAGGATGGGGACAGTATGATTTCTTCTGCTACATCTGATACTGGAAGCTCAAAAAGGAAAAGGTAGTTTTCCTTTTCCCTTTCCTCCTATAGTTCCTGCAGACCATGACACTGCTGCATCTTCTATTTGTTAAAGAGAATATTGAGCCATGGGGTTTTTTACCCTTAGCGTAAGGATTTGTAATTCTGAAACTTAACATCATTAAGTGTTGGTCCTGATTGATTCAAAATTATTTGCTGACTATTTTCTTATTTTGGATAGTTGTCAACATCAGTAAGTGGCATGGACACTGTAGTTGCACTGAATTGGGTGGTTTTTTTCAGTGGATTTCAGGATTTGTGTTTGGAGGTTGGTTTTGGTTTGGTTTTTTTAGCCTGGTGAGTGTAATACCTTCACAGGTTGTTAGCACTTACTGCTTCTCTTTTAGTGCTTCCCCACTCATGACTATTTATGTAGTTTGGGTAGCAATTTTAGAATATAATTAACACCATAGTTGAATGTATTTTTTGAAGTTTATAGTATTGCTCTACAAATATTTTTATTTAGTACAGTCTCCTGGCATAAGCATTTTCATTTTCCATTACCTGACCTCTACTTGAGGAGTTTTCATCATTAATGTTACAGGGCTGCTTCTTTCCCCTTCTGAATTTGCCCTTTTCAGTTCTTTACCCTTCAACAGCTGGGCCAGAGAGAATATTTGACAAATAGATAAACTGAGTATAGGTGGGTTACTCTGGATCCTGTAGCATAAACCAGTGATTTAAAATAGGCTCTTAGTGAGCAGAACGATGGTTTATGGAAAGTATTCTTTACAGTGAGAGCTGTCACATAATTAATATTAGTGATGCATTTCACTCCAGCAAGGGGTGGTTTCTCTAGTCTGCCTCGTGGTATCATTTGAAATAAGTTCCAGCTTCTGATAACATTATTGCAATAGTAGCAACAGCCAGTGCAAAGCTGTAATTCAGCATCTTTCTTTGGTGCTGCTTGTGACCTTCAGCTTCCTGTGTGTTTATTTCTTTGTTTTGTCAAAGTAACAGCAGTTGTGGCGGGGAGGGAGGGAATGAAATAGAGCATCAGCTAAGAGGCACTGAAGAGCAATCAAGTAAGTGCAACAATGTACACTCATAAAAATCTGCAGAGAGAAAATAGGAACATGGATTTAGGAGGTGGTAGAGCAAAGGGATGCTGGGAAGAAGAAATGTAGGGCAAAGGTAAGACAGACCACAGTACCAAGTAATCAGGAAGGAACAAATTGCCAAAATTGCTAGTTTTGTGATCTTCAGGCTCAAAGAGAAGTACTTACCTAATCAAACAAGTCAAATTGTCATTGATACCCTTTTAACCCCATGTTGCTTTTGATCAGCTTCTGTGAGACAGCACTGAAATGCTTCAAAGTAAAAGTCTGTCAGGCCTTGTCATCTAAGAGCAATAAAAAAGTTGTGTTCATAGGTAAGGGAAGTCAAAATAGTGTCTGAAGAGAACGTGAAAATGCTTCTGAGGTTGTCAGTTGAATACTTGTTATCCATTTCACTTGCTGAATGGTAGGAAGGAAAGGAAGGTTGTAAATGCTGCTGATGGCAGATGTGAAGCACTGAGGGGAATTCCAAAATGTTGCTGAAAAAGGAAGCTAATAACCCATGCAAAATTCATCCAGTTGGGAAAATAACAGTTACACAGACGAAAGTTGTTTGAATGTCTCCTTTTGAGTGTCAGATGCATGACCTGAATCTTGAGTGTTGGCAGGCCTTTTCCTATTTCTGCTTGGTTTTTGCTTTATCTACTGCCATTGAACTGAATGTTAAAACTTGGAAACATGGTCAAATGGGGAATTTGGCAGCATGGCTGTGTTCTGGCGTTGCTTATCTGCTAATGTGAACAGCTGAGCAACATTTCCCAGCAGTGATGATAATGCAAAAAAAAAGTCTTGAACGTATAGAAGGTGTATTTTGAATTTTCTTTGTTGTTAATTTTCATTAGTTGTTTTGCTGACCTCCCCAAGGAGCAAGAGGAGTCAGGTGTGAGGCTGGGCTGAATTAGGTGTATTTTAAATGGGGGACGAGAAGATCCAGGTGATGGAAAACCTGTGGTGCAGTTTGGTTTCTAACAAGTTGTACGGGGTTGCTTTGCACATTCTGCAGCTGAGTTTGTATTTTGACTTTACAGATAATATAGTCAAAATTACAACCAGCTGAAAAAGTCTCAAGGAATTTGCTGATTGGAAGCTTGTGTAAAATTGCTTTGTAATGAGTTTATTTGTGAGTGCAGTGGTACCTGAGCTGAGATTGTACGCTGTTAACAAAGCTTTCCTCTCCCTTCCCTGATTCATTGTAGACCATGTAGTATCTACAGTATGTAGTATGTACATGTAGTATGTACAGGAAGCCTCACAGAACTGTTTTTCTGATGTGTTTTGGCTGTGCTGTCCTGTTTCTTGAGACAACAGCTACACACAGGATGCCTGTGAGGTTTGTAGGGATAGCATGTGCCATTTCATACTTGGGTTTGCAGTTTTGGTGAGCTTTATTGACTTCGAACTTCATTGGGCTGTGATTGATAGATATTTAAATAGTTCTTTTTACTACATTCTTGATGTCTGTGTTTTCTTTTATCTGGTACTGAAGAAGGTGCAGAATTACCCTGAGATAAAGAGCTCAAGTCTTTGATATTCTGTATTCAGCAGAGGTAGGCATGAAGATACTGGCTGGAGGTTTTTCCCCTGCTTGCTCTGGATCCTGAGGTCTTGGATTCAGCTGCCTGGTCCTGACTGGTCAGTTCTCTCTGCAGCTGGAAGGTGCTTAAAGCTCCTTTGGACCTTTGCACTTCTGAAAACAAGTGATTTATTTTTATTTTTTTTATTCTGTAGAACACTCAAACTCAGGGTCAATGAGAGAAAAATCATATCTAAAAGTAGTTTCCTGCAGCAGCCTGCTGGTTATGATGCTGTCATTGTTTGCAAATTCTAGTGCCCTGTTTTAATGTTGAACTTCTTGTGTCTATTTAGGTCCTTCTGCTTGTTTCTTCATGGCGGAGATTAATGCCATTTTGATACTAGTGTTGGAAGTGGGGAAACGAGCCCCTGACATTTATTCTTCTCCTTTTTGTTCTTCCCCTTGACCTCACAGCAAAAAGAACATACGAAAGCAGCGGATGAAGATCTTGTACAACGCGGTTCTGGAAGCCCGAGAGCCGGGCACGGGCAGGCGGCTCTGTGACCTGTTCATGGTCAAGCCATCCAAAAAGGACTATCCAGACTATTACAAAATCATCTTGGAGCCAATGGACCTGAAGATGATCGAGCACAACATCCGCAACGACAAGTACGCGGCGGAAGAGGCCATGATCGAGGACATGAAGCTCATGTTCCGGAACGCGCGCCATTACAACGAGGAGGGCTCCCAGGTACTGCCCTGCTGCAGCAGGCACACCTGCCTGCTGCTTTGCACACAAAGAAGTCACATCAGAGTGCTTTAGCGTTGACTGTTCCTCACGTTTGTGGTGATTCGTTATGGGACTAAAACAGAAGCTCTCAGGACTTGGG
>JAWWTY010000022.1:15600666-15624714 GCA_035222235.1 Margarornis squamiger | reverse complement strand
GCTCTTCCGATCTTTGGAGAAGGGATGCCTTAGAAAGAAGCCTGCTTTGTTTTCATGGATGTGGGGGGTCAGACTAGGAGACCTGACTTGTTTAGCCCAGCAAAATGAAGCCGAAAGGAATACGTTTTTCATTTGCAAATATATTGTAGGGTGTGTCTCTATTCTGATGTTTCTCAGGCAGCAGACATGGAGTTGTGAAACAGGGTGGTGGTAAGAAAGCTGCAGCTGTTCCTAATGAGGAGCTTGAGCTGCTGCTGTAGAGAACTTCATGGTGAGGTTGCATTCGCTGGGATTGGCTTTGAAGACCCAGGAGGATTGTTCTAGTCCTTTGTACCGTGGTGGAATCACAGCAGTTCAAAGATCTTTGATTCTTCAGCAGAAGGGTTTGATGAGGGAGTTGATAAGACAGCTTTGTCTTTGGAATAGAAATGCAGCTCAGTTGGCTAATTTATTCAAGGATTTTAGCTCCCTGATTTAGATGGTGTTCTTTGGTTCTGCTTACCTGTGTAAGTCAGTCAAAAAGAAGGGCTTATTTCTCACATTTGCACCTTGACTAAAGTACTCGGTTTTGCTTCCAGCTTTTCCAAATTAACATTTACATGTTTCTTGGGGGCTAGTTCTAAGCTAGTCTAAACACAGTAGACTTTGTTTTGGTTGGGTTTTGATTACTTTACTGATTATAGGTGTACAATGATGCCCATATGCTGGAAAAGATCCTTAAAGAAAAAAGGAAAGAGCTGGGACCCTTGGCCGAAGATGATGATGTTGCATCCCCTAAACTAAAGCTAAGTAAGACAACCTTGTGCATTGCTTTGTCTCATTTCACCACTTACAAAACAGTGCAGATGAACAGATCTTCCTTCTAGAAGAGACATGTTCTGCACAGTTACACTGGTGTGCAAATTAGAATTGTATTTCCAAAATCGTGATGGCAATAGTATGTTTATGTGCCTGCAAAACAGAATTAAGTTGCTGCATATAGTGATTTCTAAGAAAAGGAATTTTGAGTGAGGAAAGAAAACTTAGGAATGGGTGGAATGAGCGTGACTTAGTCATGTAGTGTTATCCAAATGTTAGATATTGCATTATGTGCTCAGTCGCACTTCATTAGCAGAGTGAATGTGTGCTACAGCGATGGCTTACAAGTAAGGTGCTTCTCAAACTGAGCAAAGCTCTTAATTTCCCTGGTTAAATTTCTGGGATGGCCACAGAAGGATTAAAAAAAAAAAAAAAAAAGAGCTTTATTTGGAAAATTATTGAAAGCCACGAAAAACACAGAAGCGAAATGTCCTGTGTCTGTTCCTATAGCTGTGGCCCTTTCAAATGAGATTTGCCACTGCTCACATCTTAGGTCCCTTTAATATGTGTTGAGAACTCAACAAACTGAGAAGGATAAAACTGCACAGAAGGGCTTAAAGAGAATAACTCCACACAGTCCTCCTGAAAATTAAATGTGCAGCTCTTAGGTAGGGTGCAGGTGTAGAAAGCTCAGGCAGAGTCTGTGCAGTGCAGCGAGAGATCCTGATTGAATCAAAAGGCTAATCAGATTGATAATCCCATGGGAGGCCTTATTTTACATTTCACCTATAATAATCCTCTCTAATTTGGCATAAACATGTCACAAAGGAATCTGATGATATTTAGAATACTTAATTTTGGTGATAGCAAAACCTCTGTGATGACTGGATTTTTAGCAGGTGTAGAGAGAAATTCATGTAGAGCTGGCAGGACCAAACTGAGTTTAGAGGAGTTTGATAATGACATTAGGCAGGAAGAGATGTTCTCCATGCTTCAATCTGAAGACGCCTTTCCAGGTAGACCATGTAGTGATATGTGATTCTGTGTTTACCAAAAACAACCTTTTGAGAAAAATATTAATACAGTTGCTCATACCTTGAAATTGTTCTTCAATAAGCGATTCTCCAGTGGAAAGAAGATGGCCAAAGAAGCACCCAAGTTCTTGCTTTTGTCATTTTTCTTTTTTTCTATCTGTCACCTTAGGTAGAAAAAGTGGCATTTCTCCTAAAAAGTCGAAATACATGACTCCAATGCAGCAGAAGCTGAACGAGGTGTACGAGGCCGTGAAGAACTACACGGACAAGCGGGGCCGGCGGCTCAGCGCCATCTTCCTGCGGCTGCCGTCCCGCTCCGAGCTGCCTGACTACTATGTGACCATCAAAAAGCCCGTGGACATGGAAAAGATCAGGAGTCACATGATGGCAAATAAATACCAGGATATCGACTCCATGGTGGAGGACTTTGTGATGATGTTCAATAACGCCTGCACGTACAACGAGCCGGAGTCTTTGATTTATAAGGATGCCCTGGTCCTGCATAAAGTTTTGCTTGAAACACGGAGAGAAATAGAAGGAGATGAGGATTCTCATGTGCCCAACGTTACTTTGCTAATTCAGGAACTCATCCACAACCTTTTTGTATCTGTTATGAGCCACCAGGATGATGAGGGCAGGTGCTACAGCGACTCCTTAGCTGAGATTCCTGCTGTTGATCCCAACTTCCCGAATAAACCTCCTCTGACTTTTGATATTATCCGAAAAAATGTTGAAAATAATCGCTATAGGAGATTGGACTTGTTCCAGGAGAACATGTTTGAGGTACTGGAGAGGGCAAGGAGAATGAACAGGTGAGCAAACCCTTATTTTTCAGGAATCCTTTATCACATGAATTTTGCACGTTAATTTAGACAAAGGCTGAAGTTTTTTTAAGGTGTTTGCTTTCTTTCCTTGATATGGGTGTTCGGAAAGCTAAACCTCAAAATCTCTGTCATGTCTTCAGTGAAACGTTTGCTTTCATTTAAAACCAAGGAAAAAGTTAGGTTTCTGCCATGAGATAGTTTTGACACTAATCTTCTGAAGGAACACCTCATGAAAACCAGGTTCCTGCTGACTTCTAGATTGGAAAAATGAGAAGGAGGAGCTGCTCACTAACTGCTTGACTGGTGAATTCCTCTTTTGGAGCAATCACACTTAGATGAGCAAGCACAGAACCCTGTTAGGAGAGTGAAGCTTTAGTTTGTTCACTAAGTGTGGCAATTGATGGGTGTGTTCAGGCTCCTGTTTGACTCTGCACCAACTGTTTTTGCCCTGTTGTGCATGTTTTTGTACAGGACTGATTCGGAGATTTATGAGGATGCAGTTGAACTTCAGCAGTTCTTTATTAAAATTCGAGATGAGCTGTGTAAGAATGGGGAGATCCTTCTGTCTCCTGCTCTCAGCTACACCACCAAGCACCTTCACAACGACGTCGAGAAGGAAAAGAAGGAAAAGCTGCCCAAAGAAATAGAGGAGGATAAGCTCAAAAGGGAGGAGGAGAAGAGAGGTAGCTACTTCCTTGGCATTAATTTTGAATGTATTAATTGAAAACTGTCCCCACAGGTATTATGTGGGCTCTGCTGTTGCTGCAGCTTTGCCTGCTCAGGAGACCTCAATACTTATGAGAGATATATTTTGTTTTGGTCCTTATCAGCCAGACCGGAGGGCTTTTAAGAAAGAGGTGTAGGTAGTTAATAAATTAATGTAAATTCTTTAGTCAGAACACAGTGGGGTACCAGTATTCTTATTTTAAGGATATTGGAAAAGAAAAAATAGGTTTTTTACTTCAGCTTTCTGCTTATAATAAACTTAGCCCTGATAGTTTTGTTTCCTTTTGACAAATACTGGTTTTCTGAAGTGCTGATGGTGTTGTCTGTGATCATGCTGTTAACAGTGCTAAAGAAGGGATATCTAAGTGAGCCTCTTGTGTTTTCACTTGGCTGCTGTGAGGGTGAAGAGCAGTGGGCTTGCACTGTTTTGTGGGGCAAGAAACCAACTGCAAAGATCCTTCGTGTTTCACAGTTCTTGGCTGTCCCTGTCCATGCTCCATGGTGGAGCATGTCTAAGAGAATGAGTAAACCTCTCCAATTGCTTCTCCTTTCAGATGGCAGCAGAGCTGTTCGCTCTTTGCCCTTTAATTATCTTTCTAACATGGTTCCTCTTCCCCCTGATGTCAGCACCAGTAAACTCTGGCTACTCCATCCCCTCAGGGTGAGGGCACTGACATCGGGAGTCTTGGCAGTTGTGGAAATGTGACATTACTAACATCTGTCTTCCCCTTCTTGACATAAGAAGCTGAAAAGAGTGAAGATTCCTCTGGCTCAGCTGGGCTCTCCAGTTTGCATCGGACCTACAGCCAGGACTGCAGCTTCAAGAACAGCATGTACCATGTGGGGGATTACGTGTACGTGGAGCCTGCAGAAGCCAACCTGCAACCCCACATCGTCTGCATCGAGCGGCTCTGGGAGGACTCAGCTGGTAAGGATGTCTCTGCTGTGGGAAAACAGTATGGTGGAACTATTTTAAGCTTCCAGTTTGGGTAGATGTTATTGATTACATTTCCAGAACTCTGTGTGGATCAAGGAGTGTTTTTCTTGTTTCTGAGTTGCTTTTTTTCCAAAGGATATTGCAAATAGAAAGTTCTTGGATCAGCATGTGCTTTTCTTGTTGTTCATTTCTGCCTACCCTCAAATTGGGAGCATCCCAGAGGGTGGGGTTCTGAGTGGGATGGGCTCCTTGGAATTTAGGTGCAGGAGAACCAACCCTGGTTTTCTGTGCTGAGAAATCTTGGACCAAAGTTGGGCACATCTAATTGCAAATGTTCCTGAGGAAAACTTCTGTGGCAAGTTGAACTTGCCTTTGTTCAGTTTCAAAATTGAGCCAAATCTTGCATTTTTCTAGTCCAAATCAAGCCATAACAAATATATTTTTTCTGGGGGGGAAGTGAATAGCACTTTTTAGTCTGGTTCAGTCTACAGATTTTCTTAGATTTAGAAAAATAGTACATATTTGTAACTTCTTTATAAATCAGCGTTGACAACAACTTAAATTTGTTGCTGTGCAACGTGGAAGAAATAGTGCTGAGAAACCTTAAAACCAGTTATCTGAGATCAGGTGATTGTTGTGTAAACTTTCAAGATTTATTGATAAAAACCCAATTCCTCCTTTATTTTGCTGAGTCAGGTTTTACTGGGGAAAAAACAATTGGCAGGCTTTTTAAGCAACCTAGTTTTCTTTACCTGAAAAGTTTAATTAATATTTTCCTGTTTTAGAGCAGATTGCTCTCAGTATAAATGGCTACCTGGCTATTCGATTAATCAATCTGTAGTCGTTCTTTCTGGAGAATATGTAATTTTATACTTTTTCTTTCCATCTCCCTTCCCTTTCTTTTTGTTGTCTTCTGTTTTAAAGGAGAGAAATGGCTCTATGGCTGTTGGTTTTACCGACCAAATGAAACATTCCATCTTGCAACGCGAAAATTCTTGGAGAAAGAAGTTTTTAAAAGTGACTATTACAATAAAGTTCCTGTTAGCAAGATTTTAGGCAAATGTGTGGTCATGTTTGTCAAGGTGAGAACCTTTTCAGACTAATTTATTAAGCAAATTATATGATTTTTGCTGTTTTCTTGCAGAGCTGTAGATACTCTAACATAGAGACAATCTACTAATACTTAAATAAAAGAGGATTTGCTCCTGTGGGCTGTTTGTATTTTTCCTTTGGTTCATGAGATCTGTAGTTCACCCAGGTGATGGTGCTTCCCTGTGCTGCTTGGTTTGTAGATCCATGTTTATGATCACCCCCAGCTTGGTGATCATGTCTTTCCATGTCAAAGCTCAGAAATCTTGTAAAGGTGGTTTCAGGCTGCAGATCTTGTACTTGTTCCTGCACCAGTTTGGTAAATGAATAAATCCCAGCTCTTCTCACATGCCAACCTGAATTTAGCTTCTTCTCTAAGGGTGGGATTTCTTCTTGTTTGCTGTTATTTTTAGTAAAACCTGGATGCCAGACTGGAAGAAAAGAACTCAGTGGAAAGGCTCCTGATAGAAGGATGAAAAAAAAAGAAGCATGAAAGGGAGTTCACTGCGTGTCTGTGGGGGGTGTATGTGTGTTGCTGAAATACTTCATGTTTTTTCCTTCACTGTGCAGGAATATTTTAAACTGTGCCCTGAAAACTTCCGAGATGAGGATGTCTACGTGTGTGAGTCCCGCTACTCTGCGAAGACAAAGTCTTTTAAAAAGATTAAGCTGTGGACGATGCCCGTGAGCTCTGTGAGGTTTGTCCCACGGGACGTGCCCCTGCCTGTGGTCCGTGTTGCCTCTGTGTTTGCTAACACAGACAAAGTAGATGAGGAGAAACACACTGAAACACTGGAGGACAGTAAGGTGGGAGGAGGTATCCTTCACCTTGAAAAGGTATGTAAAGAGGAACAATGCTTGTGTTTGACAAATAACGAATGACAAAATGTTACGACTTGCGTTTTTCACAGCATTCAGACATAGTAAAATATAAATAAATACCACGTTTCTGTTATAAATCATGTTGTACACAGTTGTAAATGAACACAAACAAAATATAAATAGACTAGACAGCAAATAAACTGTGCACATATCTGTTAGATTTGACAGCCTCTTTCTTGGGATCATATAAAGGACTTGATCTGGGTTTTTTACCACTTCAGAAAATTACACTTTTACTGTAAAGCTTGTCTTAAGCATAAAGAACCTGTAGAACTAAAAGTCTAATTTTAGTTCATGGCAATGCAGAAATTCTTTATTATGTAGCATTTCAGTAAAATAGTTGGTAGTTAGGCAGCAGCAGATAATACATAAGATTCTGGTGTTTGTGACCTATTTGTGGTTGAAACTAAGTAGTGTATTGTCAAAATGCTTAAGAATATTCCTGTCCAACATACTGGATAAAATTGTTTATTTATTGTACTTAGAGTAATAAATAAATGTAATATGAACTTATTAAAACCAATGAAAATGAATTAATTTTATCTAAGCTAAACTTAGAGCCATAAAAATGAGAATAATAAAATATCATAAATCATAAAAAATAAATGCACTTTCCATTGAGCTCTTGGGCAGCCTGAGAACACAATACTCAGCACACTCATTGTCAGCTTTGATCAGACACTTAGTGTGTATTAATGTATTTATTCATATCATGAGAAAAGATGGAATTGCTTCTACTGAGGGAAAGAAAACTCACAGGGCCTTTTCCTTCCACACCCTGGGGAGGCAGCCTGTGTTCCATTGGCTTTCTGAAATCCCAGACTGAAAGATCAGATGAGGCACAGTGTGAGTTTTTACTAAAAGGCAGGAAATTAAATACAGCAAATGGGATGAATTTGCAAGCAATACATGGAGTGCTCTTATTACTATATAAGAGTTGAGCCATTAAATTTTTATGTGTTTTATCTTGGCCATATACTCAATTCTTGCCCCTTAAGCACGTTACTGAGCTTTAAATCATCTTAGTAAGGGGACAAGGCTTGGCTTGGCTAGTTAACTTTGAAGCAGTAGAACAAAAAAGACCTGTAAATTATTGTTCTGGCAAAATTACAGCTTTATGGAATAGGAAGGGCTGTGACAGACTCGGAGGGTGTCTTTGGCTTTTCAATTCCATATTTAAATTTGAAGGCTTTTGCCTGTGCAGGTCTGTTGATGTACTATTGCTACATTCTTCTGCAGGAGAAGGAAGATGTCCCAGTGGAAATGTCCAATGGAGAGCCTGGTTGCCATTACTTTGAGCAGCTCTGCTACAACGATATGTGGCTTAAGGTTGGGGACTGTGTCTTCATAAAGTCACACGGGCTGGTGCGACCTCGAGTGGGAAGGTTGGTACAACTGCTTTATGTGCAGTTTGGGGACTGAAAATAACCTGGACAAGAGATGGGCTGGGTGCAAAAGGTGTAAAATAGGATGGGGGAAAAAATCTTGTGAGTGAAAAGAAGTGGTACAAGCCCTTAATAGACTGAGGTGGAAGTTTAGCTGCCTAATAAAAACCTGGTACAGTTGTACAGGTGGAATAGGCTGTTCTTCTGTAGTAATTTTCCACTGCCAGTCTTGCTGAACAACCCAGTCCTGCCTTGTTTGGGAGGAATGGCCTTTTGTTCATGTCAGTGGTTTGGCTTCTTTGCAGGATCGAAAAGATGTGGGTGCGAGATGGAGCTGCGTATTTCTTTGGTCCAATCTTTATACACCCCGAGGAAACTGAACATGAACCAACTAAGATGTTCTACAAGAAGGAAGTGTTTCTGAGTAACCTGGAGGAGACCTGTCCAATGACTTGCATTTTGGGTAATTATTAACAACTTTATATCCAATGGATACGCTCTTCCCTACCCAATCTGAAGTGACTGATAGCTTTGTATAGGCTTTATTCCAAATATGGGTTTTTTCATATTGAGGGAGGGAGGAGAGGTTATGCAGAGGGCTTCTAATATGTATTCCTGTCTTAGGAACCTGTGGTGAGAATTTTCACTATAAGGAAGCTTTCTTAGAATAAGGGCTTTACATGTATGATAACAAAGTGAACATTGTCTGCAGCCAGAGAACAGAAAACTCCATTGTTCTTGCTTTTTAATGTAGTTATTCCAGTACATGTTACCTGGAAAGTTGAAAGGAGAAGGAGGAGGTTGAAATTTGGTTTGTTGCAGAAGATGATGGCTGTGTACTTTGTTTTGGAGTTCTCATGCTGTGATAAATAGAGTAACTGACAGTGGTTATGAGGGTTTGTTATTTGGGGGGTTTGCTATTTTGGGGGTTTCCTAGTGCTTTTAAAATAACCAAAAGCTGCATGAAGTTGCTGTAGCTTTCTTGAGTGGCACTATTGGATTAAAATATCGATCAGTGTATTTTCCATAGTTGTGCCAAATACCCGGAATCTTGGAGACAGGCTAAAAACTGGAGTTCCCACCCTTTTTACAAAAAGTCTGCGAGTGTGGCTGCTTTCTTACCCAGCTCTTTCATTTCTGCAGGCAAGTGTGTCGTTCTGTCATTCAAAGACTTCCTCTCCTGCAGACCAACAGAAATCTCCGAAAACGACGTTTTTCTTTGCGAGAGCCGCTACAACGAGAGCGACAAACAGATGAAGAAGTTCAAAGGGCTGAAGAGGTTTTCACTCTCTGCGAAAGTTGTAGATGATGAAATATACTATTTTAGGTAAAAATGTGGTGGGCATGAGGGAGTCTCTGCTGATTTGTGATGGGCTGACTCTGCTTGGCAGCTCAGCCCCCACCCAGCCACTTGCTCACTTCACCACAGTGGGATGGGGGAGAGAATCTGAAGGGCAAAAGGAGGAAAATCTCCTGGGTCAAGTTAAAAGACCATTGGATAAGTGAAGCAAAGCTACACACACAAACAAAGCAAAATAAGGAATTAATTCCCTACTTTCCATTGGCAGGTAGATGTTTAGCTGTTCCCTGGGAAGCAGGGCCTCAGCATTTGTAATGGTTACTTGGAAAGACCAACACCATAACCCCAAATGTGCCCCCATCCTCCTCCTTTCCTACAGCTTTTATTCCTGAGCACAGTGTCCTGCAATATGGAATATCACCTTTGGTCAGTTTGCATTTGCTATCCCACTTGTCTCCCCTCCCAAATTATTGCCCACCCCCAGCCTGCTCGGGGGGCAGAGTGGGAAAAGGCAGTGGACCTGAGGATGTGCCAACACTGTTCAACCATAATTACAGTGTGATGTGTTACCACCTCTGTCACCTCACAAGTGCAAAACACAGCCCCCCAGGGGCTGCTGTGCAGAGAATTAACCCCATCCCAGCCAGACCCAGGATAATAACTTCAATAAATAGAAGCTATAGTTGTAGGAGAGTAATTTCAACTAATCACACTCTTGGGAAGAAGTCCATGTAGATCAGTCTTTTCAGGTCTTAATACCACTGGATGTTTTCTTGTTCTTCTCCTGACTTTAGGAAAAAATACTAAGTTCTAACTTAATTTACATGTAAAATATAAGGAAGGTGTGGTGTTAACTGCCTTTTGTTACTGAAATTAAGTACTTGTTGCATTAAAATACACTTCTAATTCATAAAAAAAGTAAAATAAATCTTTCTAATGAGTGACTGAAATGAAACACTGGCCACGGACAAGGCGTGATTTCTGCTCAGGGTTCTGCAAGGAAGCACAGGCACATCCCGAGACACCATTGTTTCCATATTGTTCAATGATAAATGAAGAAAAGGTGGTTTTCTCCTCAGAAATACGTGCTTTCTCCTGTAAAGCATGAGTGTGTTCTCAGCTGCTTTTTTATCTTCCTCCTCTACCTTCCAGAAAACCCATAGTTCCTCAGAAGGAACCATCTCCACTACTGGAAAAGAAGATTCAGCAGCTGGAAGCAAAATTTGCTGAGTTGGAAGGAGGTGATGAGGACATGGAAGAGATGGGAGAAGAGGAAGGTGATATGACTGAAACACCTTCTATGCCTCAGCTTCAGGCCCCCTTAGCTAGTGATTTGGATATAATGCCTTATACTCCTCCACAGGTAAGGATTTTCCTTGAGGAAACTTTAAACCTTTATAGTCCACATTCTTTTCCCAATCCAAATGAAGAAAGAAACAGAAACATTTTCTCATATACACAGAATGGATTTATACTTTGGTTTACAAGCTACAGAATCCATTGCACAAAACAACTTTGGCATATCCCAAATGATGTGCAGGTGATAATATTTTTTTGAAATATTTTGAAGTTGAGGAAGACATGTTATTGTTATTATTTCTAACTAGTAGATTTTCTATGACCCGTGTGTGGTTATACACCACTTGAATTCATCATGAATCATTGCTGCTGCTTAACTAGGGACTTGAGATTCCATTCCCTCTTCCTGTGTCTCTTACCTAAGAATTCGTGTAAGTGAGTGTTGAAGCAGAGAGAGGAGCTGCTTTAACGGGAAATTGCCCTAAACAAAGAAACTGGATTGAGCCCTTTATCTGTCTCCCACGCTCCCACATCCAAGCTAATGCCACCAGCAGAGAGGCAGTGGCAACGACCTGCTGCAGCAGGAGCGAGTTGCAGACACTTCTGTAACCAGCACTCTGGATTTCTATGGCATTACATTGGCTGGGAAGTGCCAGCCTTGCTGGCAGCTGAAGAATGGATGTGGCCCTGGGATAGAAACACCTGTCTTGGGATGAAATGAAGAAGAGTTGCTCGAGTTGAAAGCTTTTGCTTGGTTTGAGCCTGGTGGTTTGCCATGTGGGCAAACCACCAAAGGCACTTTCCAGTGCAAGGCTGCTCTTGTTTTCACATGCTCAATTTCATAAGCAGCATGAAAACTCTTGCAGAGTATTGCAAATACAAGTGGAATTCTATTTAATAACTATTAAACCCCAGAAATTTTAAACTTTTCTTTTTTCTTCTGCTAACAAAGAAGCTCTTACAGCACCTAAGGATAAGAGGAGTCAAGGCAAGGGAATGTGTGGTGTTGTGGGGCCTGAGAGATAGGTGGGTGCTGCTCTCCTGCCACAGTCTGCTGTGGATTGAGTTGGACCTAAGAAAGAAAAAGATGTGCAGCTTCATCCTTTGCTTTAGCCATAGGACAGGGAAGAGGCATAAAGGGAGATCCTGGTTCATTTCTTTTTTTAACACATCAGAAACTGAATATGCAGGTAATCTGACTCAAGTGGAAAAGACTGTTCACTTGAAATGGGTGTATCAGAGATGGAAAAGAATGGAGAATACGAGAAGCAAGTTCAGAATTTTTATGGTTTCTCAAAGTCCTGTTTGCCTCTCCAAACCGATAGAGAGGCTTTTACTTTAAATTATTGTTACTGAACCTGTTTCAAGCACTATAAAGGCTGAAACAGCTAATAAATTTGTAGTTCCCTATTGCAGATGTACAGGAGGCCAAATACATAATTAGATTTCCCTATTTTTGATTTGAGAACTCTCCATCTGCCAGTGTGGGCTTACCCAAGGAGCCAGGATGGGATTTTATGTGCCCCATCCCAGAACCTGCAAGGAGTTTTCTTCACTTCCTTCAGACAAGTGCTGTCTTTAGGCTCATAATGACAAGTTTAAAGGTGCATTGCCGTTTCAAGTTAATACAGGGAAGTTTGGAATCATACAAGCGGGCCTCAGTTTATCCAGTGTTTGGCTTAAATTGATGAGCAAGACTTTCTGAGCATCTTGATACCATTTTGAAGCTTTACTTTTAGCTGAGAGAAGAGTTGAAGTGTGGGGACAAAGTGGGAGGTGGGAGTAGTAACATGGTCAGAATTCCAGGAGAGGAGGAAAACAGTTGAATACATTTTTCTTTCTCTTTTCTCCCCCACCAAATACTTGGAAACAATTACTTTTTTCAAGATGTGACAAATTTGTAATGTTTGGTGTATGAGAAAAGCCTTTTGAGGGTTTTGATATGGTGATACATTTATGTGTCTTCTCAATCAGAATATGGGTGAATTATGGTCTCCTGTGACAAAGAGGAGTGGAAGGAGCCTTCAGAAAGGGGGTTCCAGCTGTGGTATCTCAATGGTTATCAGCATAGGTTAGTTTTTTTGAGGGCTGGAAACATCAAATAGCTCTCCTCAGAAACATCCATGCTGGGAAAAGCAAAGGAACAGAATTTTTGTTACCCATCAACATAAGAATGTGATGTGAACCTGTTGTGCAGGTAAACAGTGCTCAGCAAAACTGGGCTTTGGGTTTTCCAGGGAGAAATGGCTCCTTATGTAATGATATAATGAGAGGTGAACACTCAAGAGAAAGGAAAGTCTGGCAGGAAAATTAGAGAGCATTTAGAAGATGAAACCAGGTAGAGTAGAGGTTTCAAAGGCTAAGGAGGAGATGGGCAAGCACTTTCCTAAAATGGCAAATAAAATATTTTACTCAACTTGTGTTGGCAATGTTTCTGAACAGCAAGTGGATGAAATCTGTGACATAACACAATTGCTTTTGTTCTCTTCTGGCCTTCTCTTTTGTACACTTGTGGTCATCACTGCTTTTTCTCACAGTCCACTCCCAAGTCTGTTAAGGGCAGCACCAAGAAGGAGGGATCAAAAAGGAAGATCAACATGAGTGGGTACATCTTATTTAGCAGCGAGATGAGAGCTGTGATTAAAGCTCAGCACCCAGACTACTCCTTTGGAGAGCTCAGCAGGCTTGTAGGAACTGAATGGAGAAACTTGGAAGCAACAAAGAAAGCAGAATATGAAGGTAAATAAAAGCTGAGATGCTAAACTCTTTTCTACCTTTTTTTCTTTCTCAACACGTTCATTACTGTTGTTCAGGTGACAGGTTTAATAAAGGAAGGTGTTTATGTTTGTGTTCTGGACTTACCTTAAAGAGAAGTTCATATTGAGAGGTGACTGAAGAGGAGCAAAGAGCATGTTTAAGTTACGTAGAGCACAACTGATAATGTGTCTTTGCCACAAATAACCAAATTAACAGAGACCAAGAGAAAGTAGAAGTAAAGGGACATGAAGCCCCTGAGCTGGAAGTCAGTTGGAGTAAGTTTTGTGAATGTTCCCTTAAACAAGGACCGGGGGGAATTTTGGACAAGAAGCTCTTGAGAGCTGTAGCAGCAGGTAAGAAAGACTTACAGTGGAACGGGAAAGAGTTCATTATTAACAGTGTTTAGAGTCCTAAGGGGCTTTGGTAGTGTGAAATCAAGGATACAGATTCTGTTATACTGTAAATATGACCTATTGTTCAGTCACAATATTACTCAACTGTTGTAACTG
Organism: Margarornis squamiger; assembly: GCA_035222235.1. Classification (NCBI taxonomy): domain Eukaryota; kingdom Metazoa; phylum Chordata; class Aves; order Passeriformes; family Furnariidae; genus Margarornis; species Margarornis squamiger. The sequence goes on along the minus strand of JAWWTY010000022.1, from coordinate 15,611,174 downwards.
ATTGTGCTGAGATATTTCATATCCTGAAGTAAACCTAGGAATATTTCAGAGTCATGAGATACTTTTAGACCTATCTTTTGTCCCTCTCCTCCCTTCTTTTCCTCAACTCCTTCCCTCCTTTCCTTCCTTCCCAGCTTTCCTTTCTTCTCCTCCCTCCTTTGCTTCCCAGCCTCCTTTGCTTCATTCCTTCCCTCCCTTCTGATAGTGGTCATTGTGTTTCAACTTGATTAGAATAGAATTGAGTTGGTCTTTAACAGCAAGCCCTTACCCAAGCCAAATATGTTGGCTTAACATCCACACTTATTTTTCTAGTTAATACCATGACAACACTATTAACTATTCTTTGATGCAATTTTATTGAAAGAAAATGCTACTTTGGAGAGGAACATTTCAACACCCTACAAAGTTAACAGCCCACTTAAGTTATAACTCTTTGAAAATTATATTTGATAGGTTTTCTGCATACTCATAACTTAAAGGCAGCTTTGATCTTCAGGCTGGAAGCTTGCATGCTGTCACTGTCCCCTCTCAGCCACCTCAGTCCTTCCTGAATTTTCTGTGGCATCTCTTTGCTCTTCTGGAGGGTCACACAGCACCCTTTGCCACGTGCAAGCCTTCTTTGCAAATGCTGCGAAGGGAAATGGTAATGCTCTTTCTTTGTGAGACTACTGGGGTCTTACTTTTTGCTGTAGTCGTTTCCTTTTACACCCTTTTAGGTGCATGTGGTGTCGTTTTATTGGCAGATCCCTCCTTGCAGCCTAGTCCTTCAGCAGTAGGATGGCTGGCACGTCCCTGCTTCCTCACTTAGAGCAGCTTGAGCTCCTGCACTTCGGCAGGAAGACACTGTTTGTCCACTGTGTTAATGACTGTCTATGTGCTTCCATTTTAATCTTCCTTCTCAACTAAATTTTTCCAAAGCTTTTGGGGTTTGAGCTGCAGTTTCCCTGGTTTGGTGTCTGCCCAGGTCTAGACTTACTTTTATTTGGTTTTGAGGGGTTGCGACGGGGTAACAAAGCGTCCAAACTGTGTACTTACCATGTGTGGAAGGAGAGAAACTTCACTCCTTCCACTGTGATGAGTCAAAATTCACCTTCTCTCTGGTGTGGACGTGCACCAGGGAGCTGAGAGTAGGCATGGTCTGACACCTCAGTGGAAAAGTGCCTTTCCATTTTCTGGTGAAAAGTAGTTTGTATTTTAAATGCATTTTGTCCCACTTCAAATTTCATTTGGTATATGTGCAGGGTATTAGTTTGTTTTTTTCTTTTGGTTTTTTTTAGCAATAATTGAGTAAAGAAGAGGCTGCGTTGGAGGTGCCTGCATGGCTAAATAAAGTAAAATAAAATAATGGATGGGATTGAGGAAAGGCCTGCCTTAAGGAAAAACTCTGTTCAGAGAAGAAGATCTCTTTCCTGTCTCTTGAGATGTGTTGTAAATGTTTGAATGATCTTAAGTCCTGGCCTAAGTGATTTGGGTTTAGTGTTGAGTGTTAAGGGGAATGCTCCAGGCTGAACTTTCAGACACCTCCTCCAGTTCCCTTTGGCAGTGTTATTCCATCTGTTAATTCCGTGGCAGTCAGGGCATGGATAGGGGCAAGGTAAAACTTAAGTACTGTCCTGGGTCAGGCCCTTCTTCAAACCTCAGCACTCTGAAGTCTGATAAAGCTGAACACTCCGCAGTAATTTCTCATTCATCAGAGTGTTTCCAGAACTTTTGCTTTGGTCTGACCTTTTTTTTTTGTGGCCAGAATTAGGTGAGAGTCAGAACAACTGCTTCATCTTTTCCCCAAATGCTTTCTGTGCTCTGGAGAGGATTGTCTCGTTCTACTTCAGGACCTACCTTTAAACCTCTTGTATATTTTGTGCTCGATCACATCTGAGTTGCCTGTAGTAAATGTAGGGGTTTCTCTGCGTCGTCATCTCTCCCTGGAATGACAGAAGTGGAAAGAGGGAAGGAAATGCCTTTGGAAATCAAACTGGCCTTTGAATGTATGGAGATAGAGCTACAAGCTGCACAAGCAGGTTCTAGAGGAGTCAAACGTGTGGGAGATGTTCATGTGCTAGAGAAAGTGAGTGACATGGGCAGGACGTGTAACTGAATCTCCTGGTTGAACTTCTTAGCCTTTGTTTAACAGGGGACCTTGATTGCTGTTTTAGTGGCAGTTTGCATCTTTCACCAGCTGCAAGAGAACTCATAGCCCTGCATTCACTGTTGTTAAAAATTGGTGGAGATGTGCCCTGCGTCTGTTTATTCTTTGTTGTTCCTCCTTGTGCCAGACTGACACAACGTTCAGAGTAAACAAATCAGGAACTTGCATGTCCCTGAAGCACCTGGAGTGGGCATTCAGTAAATGTCCTTTTTTTGTTTGCTTGGGTTTTGTTTTCTTTTTTCTTTCTTCTTCCCGTGACCCTTTGCCCTTCCCTTAATATTAAATTGTCCTCTGGTCAGATTACCCTGCAGTAGATCTTTTGTTCTTGCAGTCACAGTGAGAAACTTGATTGAGATAATGACCAGATTCATCGTACAAAGGACACACATGACCTCCAGTGAGCAGCACAATGTGAGTTAGACATCTTCAGCAAAAAAAACATAGCTCAAAGGGGACCAAACGGGGAAAATGAGAGAAAGAGGCAGAGAAAAATATTTTTGGTTTATCAAACTGCTGCTTGTTAATGTTCCAAAGGCTAAGGAGCAATCTACCCTAGGGAAACTTTACAAATGCTCCCCGATTTTGCCACCACTTTTCAGCTGCATCAGTAGTAAAATACATGGGGAGCCCAGAAATAAACAGGCCACTGGCTGGCACTGCTGTCTGCATCCATCCTTAGGGCATGTCTGGTAGACAGGGTGTTCAGTTCCCACAGCAGCTGGTGGCAGACCTGTGTGAGAGCTGCTGGCCTTGGCTGCAGCTGGTTGGGCTGAGCCAGTGGTGTCAAAACAGGGAATGTTTTGCCATGTTCTCCTAGTGCAGACCGAGCCTAGTGCTGGGCTGCTGCTTCGTGTTGGTAACACTGGTGTTATTATCATCAAATCTGTTCTTTTAACTTTTTTGAATTTTTATTTTATTATTTATTTTAATTTTTATTTTTTTTTAGAAAGAGATAAAACTTTGTGGAATATTTTTCATGAAAGGTTCTCTAAAAGTCTTAGCTGCAGCCACATGTAAATCAAATCATATGCTGTGTAGAAAGAGTCATCTGTTCTACTTTTATATTTGACTAAACTATGCCAGTGTTTTGACTAGTCCTTTTTTTTTTTTTTTTTTTTTTTAATGAAAAGATAATATTTTTAAATTGTGGGTTAAAAAAAAGAACTGAAAATCTAAAATGCTTTTACAGAGCGGGCAGCTAAAGTTGCTGAGCAGCAGGAGAGAGAGCGAGCAGCACAGCAGCAGAATTCCTCCCCCCGGGCAGGCACTCCTGTCGGGGCTCTTATGGGGGTGGTGCCGCCACCAACACCAATGGGAATGCTCAATCAGCAGTTGACACCCGTTGCAGGTAAAACGTAGGAGCTATGACCATTTTTTCCTCATCCACTTTATCAACCCCCTTCATAACTCTGAACACTCTCTTGGGTCACGTTGTTCTTGCGGAAGAATAAAACCCGAGCTCTTCCGTCTTCCTTCATGGCGAGCATACGTAGCGCAGGGGCAGCCTGGTAGCCAACGTTGCCTGCTCCAGGAGGGAGTGGCCTGTGGAAGGTGCAGGCAGGCAGGGCCTCCTGTGCAGTGGTCCTGTCCTGTTGGTGTGCAGTCCTGTTGATCCGCTCTGCCCCGCAGAGCTCACGTTTAGCCCCGCTGTGGCAGGAGGGCAGCGAGCCGAGTAGCCTTCTAGTGCATGCAGCATCTGTGGCAGTGGTGAAGCAGGAGGGACGTGACTGGGGGTTTTACTGTCAGGAAGGTGAGAGGCCAGCAGAATCTAACCCAGATGTTAAGTCCAAGCAAAAGCTTTGCAGAATTGCCTGTTGCAGGCACTGGTAAGCAGAGCAGAGCAGAATCTAGAGCCGTTGCAGAAACAAGGACAAAATGCCAACCTTGCTGGTTTTATCAGGTTATTTTTCAGAATAGAGCTGGGCTTGGAGAACTCTTCCACGAGGTCCCTGTTGCTGGGTGTTGTGCTCGTTGCCAGTTGTAATCCGGCTTGGTTTCATAGGGAGTATGCTCGGAGTAAGTATTTTCAGGATCAGATCTGAAGACAATGTAGTCCACCGAAGATTCTTATGTGGAAATCAGCCATACATGGGTGAGAAAATTAATTAGGTGTGACCTGATAGGTTGTTTTCCTTCCCCAACTTCCATTTAAAATAAATTGCTTCAGTCAAGGTCAAAATAGTGCCGAGTAGGTAAAACCGGGTATTTGGAGGGTTTTTGGTTTGAGTTTGGGGGGGTCTTTTTAACTTTCCCTTAAGACATTCCAATTATTCCATTATTCTTTTGTCATTTTTCTTTTTCTTTCTCATCTCACAGGCTGTGGCTGTATTTTAAGCTGCCAGCCTGAAGCGTTTTTCATCATGGTCTCTAAATCCCTTTTCAGTAAATAGGCTGCATGATTGTTTAACTGAAGACACATTCCTTAGTTGGTTCATGATCTCCAGGTTATAAGGCATTTATTTACACTGAGTTGCATTTTTTCTTTCATTTTTTTTCACTGTGTTCTTGATAATTTTCCTCTGAACTGTTTGCAATTGGTCTATGTTTGTGTGTGTGTGTACTGTCCATATATTAAGGGAAAAGAAAGGACTTCCCCAGTGCTGATCTCTCTTGTGAGTACTTTACCTCAATCTAGAGTATGTAGATATGTCATCCTCTTGTGGTTGTGTTTTCTTGGTTTGGTTCTTGGTTTTTTTGGCACTGAGTCACTTTTTCAGCTTTTGGAGGCAGGTGTGGATGGGCAGTAATACTTGCTATTACCACTTCCTTAAAACTTTCCCAAAAACGTGCATTCTGCAAACTACACACCTTACTTCCTGCAGCAGCCTCCTCAAGAGCAAACCTGCACTTCAGACCATGATCTTACTCAACCAGTTACACCTTCAAGTCTCTTCACTTTGGCACTGGGAAATACTTCCTTAAAGTAGATGATCGAGTGGATCTTTCTGAACTCTTTCTATTTTTGTGGCCCATTTGAAAAACAGTCTTTCATCTTTTGGTTTCCAAAGTCTTACTTAGAAGTATCTTGTTCTGTTGGGACTTCTTTGACATCCTCCTCCATCATTTGATTGCTTTTCTCTAGTTCAGAGAACTTCTCCTTCACGGAAGTTCACAGAACTTCTTTATGGGTCCAAGAAATCTGGATGCCTTCTGAGATGTTTCTTGTGGCACACAGTGCTTTAATGTCTTGTAAATTTAGGTATTACAGAAGTTTACTTAATCTTACGTTGTTATAGTAAAAAATGGGAGAACAAGTAATTTCGAAGACAAAAATCACAGTTGTGGGAGCTGGAAATAATCTGCCCATGTTTACTGGTTTAAAATGAAAGTTTGTAACTCATACATGGGGTAAGAGAGTGGCTGCTCTGACATGGAATGAGCTGCAGGAACTGATTTCTCATGGAGACATGATGACAAGTTTATTAGCACAGCCAGTTGTTAAAATATTTTAATTGAAAATGTGGAAATAAGCTTCCATGATTGATAAATATGGGTTTGATTCCTTGGAGGGTCTTTGGTTTGTATTCAAGCTTCAGAATGGCATGTAAATGCACTGAAGATGTGTCTGCAGCTCAGGGATCACTGGAAGTACCAGGCAGTGAAAGCCCTCTGTGCCCGGGAGGCTTTTGTTGGTTTCCTTCTTTAACTTTTTCCATTAGAAATACGGATTTCAGTGTTCATAAAGAAATACAGATGAGGCTTCAGATATTTGAAATAGGTACCTAAAGCGTATTTAACAGTCTAGGGGAGCTGTGGAAAATGAAGGTTTGAAGGAGATTAGTTCTTTATTCTCTTGGTGTTTTCTCCAAGGGGAAAAGCTTTTGGGATTTCAAGTTTCTCACCTTTGTAACATCCTGAGGCAGTGACAAATTTAGCTTGTATTTTGGAGCTGCTCGTTCTGTTTCCACACTGAGCTTGTGACAGCTTTGTTCTCAGTCAGAGCTGGTGAGAGTTTTTGGCCAGTCTTATTCCAGAAATCCCTGTTGTGAAAGTTTCTTTTATGAGTTACAGGGAGTGTGGCAAAGATTTGCTTGGTGGTTTCTTGGAACTGAGTGTAGAAGCCCCAGCGCATTTGCATTTCTAAACTGACTTCATCTCTCTAGACCTGCTTCTGTCCTCTGTCATCTTTTCATTGTCTTTCCAACCCCTTTCCTTACTTACCTGGCAATGCATCTGTTTCAGTTACACATTCCAGGGTCTAACAAACACAGTGCAGTGATATTGTGTAGGTTCACCTCATGGATAGCAGTGAAATCTGAACCAGAACCAGAAAAAGCTCCAAATTATCCTCCCTAACATGCAGAAAACTAAATCTATGAGCAGAAGCACAATACAGTCTTCTCAATGACTTTCCTATAAAGACACCTTGAAGATACAGACAGTGAAATTCTGTGAGGGGCTGCAGGTGCTCCTTTTAAGTCCTGTTACTTTTATGTAGTGCCATGAGTTTAAGTTACTGCAGCCCAGCACACCCAGGTTTGAAGTTTGTTACTGTCTTAGTTCATTCTGGAGATGGTTTAATCAAAATCACCCAGCACTGTATGTGAATGTTGTAGGGCTTTTGTGTGTCAATTTTGCATATGCACTGCAGAAAAACGTCTGGGTTTTTGTGTTTGTGGCCTCTGAGCCAGCCCACAGAGCAGGGCTGGCTGTGGAGCTGGCAAGCTAGTGTTGTGTTTGCAATCTGTATGCAGATGGCAGAGCTTTATGCTGTATTAAAACTGCTTGCATTAGTAACATTTAATTGTGGCTGAATTTATTCCTTGTGTTAACATAGCTGAGTATTCAGCATTTATTGCCCCGTGAGAAAACATACGAATACACTAAATACTAATTCATCAGAAGGACAGTGTTTCATATTTACAACTTTTTATTTTAATTTTTAGTTTGTGCTCATTTTTTCTTTTTGCAAGATACTAATTGTAGTATCGTCTTGCTGTACTAAAGGTGCTTTTTTTGTGTGTGTGTGTGTGTGTGTGTGTCAGTAGTGCATGTCATACTGTGTAGGTCATACTGCATGTTATTGATGCATGTTTGAAATTTGTTGTGTCCTTCAAGGCATGATAAGTGGCTATCCACCGGTGCTGCCACCTTTGCAGGGCCCAGTTGATGGCATTGTTAGCATGGGCAGCATGCAGCCACTTCACCCAGGGGTGCCCCCACCCCACCAACTTCCGCCAGGTATGCCAGGCATCCCAGGCATCCCACCACCCGGTAAGAACCTCATCCTCATTGCTCCTTATTTCATTGTCATGTACTTGCCGTTTAACCAGTTCTTACAGGAGTTCTCTGCAACTTGTTTTGGCGTGTGTGTTCAGCTGCAGCACACACTGCTGGGAATGGGGGGTGTGCACAGCGTGTTCAGCCAGCCCTCGGGGAAAGGGTGCTGGAGAAATGGGATGCTGCTCCAGCCAAAAAAACCTTGATAGCTGTGCTTGAGTTTATCAGAAGTGTGAAAAGCTGAAGTTGGCCTATCATATCCGTATGTCATTTGAAGAGCGCCCTCCCACTTTCTTTCTTATTTAAAGTGGGCTTATAAATTAAACTGATTGCTCCCGTTCCTTACCGAGCTCATTTTCAGTGTGTTAAAGTCAGACTGCACTGAAATGAACTCGGTCATGTAAGACCTCTTGGCACTGAGGTGTTACTGTAATACACTGTTCAGATTAAACCTTGCTGATAGAACAGTGACTGGAGACCTGTGGGAAAAAGGTGAATTCAGTAACCTATTGTGGCCAAATTTCGAATTGATTTTTGAGAGCATTTCTACTACACCTCAGCTATTTTTTGCCACACTTTTGATGAAAAGTGAGGCTGAATGAAACCAACATTTTTCCAGTGTTAATGCCATTAACATGTCTCCATTATTGGGGAAAGTATTACCTGCTGATCCTGTTTCCTGATGATGCTTTCAGTTTTTACCTCTGATAACTCATGTGCCTGTGTAAAAGATGTGCATCCCTCTGTTCAGCAGTTAAACAAGCTGTGGACAAAACAGTCTCATTTGTCTCCCCCTGCCCTCCTTGCAACTGTATTTATCAGAACCTCTGTTAAGGCATTTTATCTGTATGCAAGTTTTCTGGGTTGGGTTTTTTTTGGTTTGTTTGTTTGCCTGGTATTTTTTAAACCCATCAGTATTACACGTGCAGCTTGGCTGGAGTGTACAATTGCCCACAATGTCACCTAGAGGGAGTAGGACAACAGCCGTGTCTGGGAGCCTGTCCCTGACATTTAGCACACATCAGCCACTGCAACTGTGTGGGAGGTGAATCCAGGACAATGCATGTCTGTGAAGGGTTTTTCCCACTCTAGCAGGCTGTGTGGATGGTGTTTAAAAATGAGAGGATATGGGTTAGGGGAAAAAGAGTGCCTGGGAATGGAGGAGCACCCATGAAGTGGTGCTAAATTGGGCGGGGTGGGTAAGGGTGGATCCGTGCTCAGATGCTGGGAAGATGAGGGTGCCCTCCTCCAGATCTCTTCCCTTTGTACCAAAACCAATCCGTGCCATATTCCACACTTTGTGTTACCAGGGTTTTCCCCAACTTCTGACATGCTGTTAGTGCAGGTACATTTAAAATGGGGGCTGTGATCTAGTGGGAAATGCATTTGAAATATCTTTAGCGTGCAAAATGCAGTGGCATGGCCTTTGATCACTGATACAGAAATCATGCATTTACTTAATGTAAATTAAACTCTCAGGAAGAGCACAGTTAGTTTGCAGCTTTTCCAGTGAATTAATATGAGAAGTGGCACAAGCAGAAAGACAAGCAGCAGCACACATAACTTTCATTTTTTTCAGACCAAAGCATCTGTGTGTAAAATAATCAGGAACTGCATGACTCTCATTTAGATCTGTACATGTTTGTGTGTAAGACTGACGCTGTGCAGCAGGGAAAAGTCTCAATATGTTTGAGAAAAACAAACACCTTTTATTTGACATTTATTTCAAATGTTCATTGGCCTAGAAATGTATAAGTCTGTTGAAGCTTGACCTACAAGCTGTGTTTTATATTAGTAAGATCTAACAGAATTTGTGCAGTGACTTGGGTTTTATCCTGCTGTGACTTACTTTATAAAACTGAACACAAGGAAATGTTAAATGTTGCTAAAGCAAATCAGCATTTCCTTTCCTAGAGGATTACAGGAAGATCCTGCGAAGCTGAAGACATATATTAGAAATGAAAAGATTTAGTCAGGCAATCACTAAGTAATGTGAAAAAAAACCTGGAAAGCAAAAATTATTCACTTTGCCTTTCTCTGATTTAAATAATTCAACAGACCACACATACCAGTGTTTGGTAGTTTTGTCACGCTGGCTATTTTTTTATTTTTTTTCATTCAAAAACTTCTGAAGTTTTTTATTGGGGGAGAGGGGATATTTGAATGCTACACATCTGCCTGAAATAACTGTGAGCAGTGATATCAAAGTATAAATTCTTATTATTGAAGACCAAAATGGTATTTGTCACTGCTCTGAAATAAGACTAATTATTTTATATTTTGGAATATAGGTGTTATAGGCCAAAATGTGTCCCCCATGGTAGGCACTCCAGCACCCGGAGCAAGTCCTTTTGGACAACAGGTGAGTCATTTTTGCATTATTTGTGAGGCTCCAGGGCTCTGAATTAGCATTTGAACCCCATCCCAGTTAAGGCAAGTAGGGATGCACATAGGCTGTCCTAGGGAGAACAGAAAGGAAATGCACACTGAGGTATTTAGAACCAGTTAATATTTTACTCTCAGAGTGTATGCCTGTACTTGATGATTGAATTGTTATTACACTCATGAGGTTTATCCGGTGAGGTAACTTCTACAGAATAATCAAGGCAGTGTTTTGTTTTCCTTCTACTAAACTAAATTAAGTCATTTCCACACACTGTTAAACTGCTGATAATTTAGGTGTTGCATGCTCTGGTGATGCAGAGAGGGTGCTGTCCACTTTCTCAGCTGTTGAGGAGTGGGTAAAAACTGGTTTTAAATTTGTTTGCTCCCATATGTCACAAACCAATGAAGCAGATTTTCATTGGCAGTTCAGAATGTGTGAGTTTGGGTAACAGTGATGATCAGCTGTTCCCTCTCAGTGATTCATACAGATGAACTGTTCAGCACATTTCCAATTTTATTGACTAGATTTCTCTATCAAAAAGAGAAATGTGATTTTGGCTTTATTTGGTGTAAAGCAAGGGCGGGAGAGTGACTTTATACAGTGATAGGACAATGGAAAGGTGTTTTAAACTGAAAGAGGAGAGATTTAGATTAGATGTTAGGGAAAAGTTATTTATTCAGAGGCCCTGGCACAGGGTGCCCAGAGAAGCTGTGGCTGCCCCATCCCTGGAAGTGTCCAAGGTCAGGTTGGACAGGG
>JAWWTY010000022.1:15561978-15600566 GCA_035222235.1 Margarornis squamiger | reverse complement strand
CCCATCCCTGGAAGTGTCCAAGGTCAGGTTGGACAGGGCTTGGAGCAACCTGGGCTAGTGGAAGGTGTCCCTGCCCAGATAATCTTTAAGGCCCCTTCCAACCCAAACCTTTCTAGGAGTCTGTGAAAATCAGGAGCTCAGTGAGTAAGTAGTGAAATGTTTATGGCATGACACTGAGTTATTCCAGACCACAGATACCTGTGCTAAGGGTTCTCGGTACTATTAGTTAATCAGTGCTGGGAATTCTGTGCAAATGGGATTTTTGTTCTGCCTGGGATTTTTGCCTGACAGTGATTCTGTGGAAGTGTCCCAGACGTCCAAGGATCAGCATCAGTTTGGATCAGATATTTCAGAGTGAAACCCTGCACTTCACAGACCACACACTTTCCAATCAGATTGGAGAAAACATGAAATAAAAGGAAGATAAATGCTGTAATTAAGCTTAGTAGGAGAGAAGAGAAATGATGATAATAATCAGAGTGGGATACATAGATGAGATATATGAACAATGTCTGCTAAATATGCATGGGGTTGGTTTGCAGTTCCTCTGTCTGTGCATCTCAGTAGGCCCTGGCCAAGGTGGGCATCTCCAGGGACGTTTTCTTAGGCCTTTGCACATAACCCTATTGGAAGCTCCATTGTTTGAGGATGACCCTGAGGCTGGGCTGCTCCCTGTATCCCCCCAGCTGTGATCTCTCCATGGTTCTGTCATTGCAGATAGGAATCCTTGGCCCCCCAGGACAGCAGGCCCCCCCTCCGTACCCCGGGCAGAGCCCGGCGGCCCAGCCGGTCATGCAGCAGCCCACGACCCCCATGTTTGTCTCCCCTCCACCAAAGACACAGAGGCTCCTTCACTCTGAAGCCTACCTGAAATACATCGAGGGCCTTAGTGCTGAGTCAAACAGTATCAGCAAGTGGGACCAGACCCTTGCAGGTAAGGCTTTGGGTGCACCGGGATGTTTCCACCAGCACACGCTTCTTCATAACCATTATTTTGCCTTTATGGAAAATGCTAAATTGCTGTTTGGTTAATAAAGTATACACATGTAGTTAATTCTTAAAGACAGATCAACAGAATGAGAATATATGTTATCCACAGGGTAATTCTATCCGTGCTTTGTAACCCAAAGAATCCATTGTATGGGCTCAGACACTGAGAGCAAAAACTATACCGTACAGTTATATTTGCCTTTTTCTAGAGAAGTTGTAGCGAATACCAAATCCAGTGGCTAATGGGGCCGTTTTCTTGACTTCCCAGCACGGAGACGAGACGTGCACCTATCCAAGGAGCAGGAGAGCCGGCTCCCTTCCCACTGGCTGAAGAGCAAAGGGGCTCACACCACCATGGCCGATGCTTTGTGGCGCCTGCGAGACTTGATGCTGCGGGACACCCTCAACATCCGCCAGGCCTACAACATCGAGCACGTGTAGGCACAGCAGTGCTGCTCCCTGGGCACTCAGGAGCTCTGTGGGACAATAGCAGGTTTAGTTACTGGCTGGGGAGAGATAACCAACAATAATTTGTATTGCATTTTACTGTACATTGCAAGACCATTTTTATATAAGGACACTTTTAATAAGCATATTTCACTTTTTGTTATATTAAGTTGACTTTATCAAATACACAGATTTTTTGCATATGTTTCCTTTGTTTGAAAGGCGATTTCATAATTGGTTAAGTGTAGTCGAGGATTCATCTTTCTTATACTTTATTGCTGAGAATCTGATGCCATTGTTTTTATATAAAAAAAAAAAAAAGGAAAACAAAGTATTTACAGATTGATACAGTGGAATGTGAATTAGTCATAGTTTACATCTTAGAAGAATGTGTGTACCTGTGCTTGTGTGTGCTAGCCACTTCCAGCAGAACTCTCGCTCGGATGTGACCAGGGAGGATCTCTTAAAGGAAGCTGAAGGTAAGATGTGCTTTGGCACTAAGGAAAATTGGCATTTCAAAGTCAACACTGAGGCCGAGTGGGCACAGCAGCCACAGAAGTGCCCCTGTGGATGGGACAAGGGTGTCTCGACTGCTCGTGTTGTCCAGTCCTGTCCAGTTATTTAACTGTGTAGCCAAGGCCATTGTGATCCTAAATCAGTAACAGGATAGCTGTGCTGGCATGTCCTTGGAGGGGAAGTGTTTCATCTCCCAGGACCTGTGCTTGAGGGTTCTGCCCTGTCCCTGACCCCAAGCACTGGGGTGGGGAAGCTCCTTCCCTGTGGGATTGTGGCTGCAGGAGGAGAGGCAGTGCAGAACCTGGAACCAGCACAGGTCTTGGAAGGTAAGTTAGGGGAGAAAAGCTGAGTCGTTTTGTTAGTGAGGTTACGTGATGTTTCTGAAATTCACACATGTTCTGTTCCTGATTGGGCATTGTAAGACATTTTTGTATGCTTTCTTTAAGTGTATTCATTAACCTTAATGAAAGTTTTGCAATGCAAATTGGAGTGAAATTTGATGCTTAAATTAACTTGAAAGTAAAATACTGCTGTATGGAATGGTATGTGTAAGGTCAGCATACCGAGTGCATTGGAGAAATAGAGTAATAGAGAAGTTGCATTGCAGCCCTCAGAGGGTTTGGGGTTTTTCTTTTTTTTTAATCTAAATAAAGTAGGTATTGACTCTTCTTGCCAAATTTCAACGTTGTGGCTGCCTTCTGCTAAAGACTTGCCTGTCCTCAAAACTAACTGACCTTTTGGACTACAAAGTTACTTGTTTAAAGGTAAAACCTTTCATTTGTTTAATTTTAGAAAAAGCATTAATACTTCTGGATTGCATTAAGTAACTGGGAAAGCTCTATGAATTTGAAAAAAAAAGACAAATGTTGGCAGGACACTGCAACTCAGCCCAAAAGAAGTGATTTATTGATACACTTCATTTACTGCTACAGATGTTCATCATGTGGAAATGGGTTTTAAAGTCTAATAGTACGAAACATTTTCCTTTCAGTATATTTGGCAGAAGGTTAAATATTTTTCTTCAAATACTGGATATCTTGGGGTTTGTTTTGCTGATGTAATTAATTCTGACGAGGGAAGTGACACTTGCAAGTATAAGCTATGATTTCATTTTACTGGCCAATTCCTTTCCCTCTCCTATTGCAATTCTCCAGTCGTTGCACAAGCCCCCCCATGTAATTACAAATAGGCACTTAAGGACAGTTTAGGTCAGATGTGCAATGGATGGGAAGGAAATGGAACAACACAACAAAGAGGGAAATGACAGTTTGGAACTCTACAAGTAGCACACCCATGGTACAGAAATATTTACTGGCCTTTGTAAGTGACCAATTTTACTTCATAAAGTAGAAATTGAATAGTCTTAGACCACCCCCATGTATACAGTATCATTTGAAAATGTGTTTAAGTTACCATAGGTTTTGCAGTTTTTAGCCACAAAGACAGGACGTTGAAGCGAATCAGGCAGCAAATCCTAGTTTTTGAGCATTGGGAACTATCATGGATTGTACTAATACACCACCAGATTCTACTTCTCAGCATTAACAAAAATTACACCAAAGAAACTGGGATGAATTTTAATTAAATTATTGTTTTATTTATTTTTCTTTTGAGGACTGGATGGGACTCCTTGTGGAGCCTGTAGAACTCAGATGTTTAATTTATCTGAAGGTCAGTGATAAGCAGACTGCAGCACTGGCTCTCTCCTGCCGAGCAGCTGAATCCCTCCTTTCACTGCTCTTTCTGCCCCAGGAGCAAGAGATTGGAAGTGCAAACAAAACCTGGCTCCTCCCACAAGGCAGTGCAGAGCACTACCACTAAGCCACTGGGCTGGCCCTGATCAATTATTTTAAGCCTTATTTATTTCAAAATCGTATCTCCTCTCTCTACTGGAGGCATTTCAGTCGATTGCAGTGGAATTTAGGATATAATGGCTACAGTCTAGAATTCAAAACCAGCAAAAGAAACTTTTCTCACTCTGGTTTAAAAAAAAAAAAAAAAAAAGACAAAAAAAAAAGACATGTCTATCTGTCTCTTTGTGGGTGTTTGAACCCCTCATCTGTTTTTCACTGCCGTTCATTGTACTGGCGTAAACAAAAGTTTCATATTAAAATAAAAGTATGTGTGGGCAATGGTTGGCTTCTGTGAGAGTGGAAAATAGACTAAACTAGGACCGGTATTTTCATAAACCAGTTGGAGACGACTAATAATTGTTTGTTCTCTTCCTCAGTCCTTCCCTTCCATGAGAAAATTTACTGTTTGTGTAAAAATTCAAAGCGTTGATGTTGGTGACTTTTTTTCAGCATATGTTTTCAGACCTGGTTTATCCATGCTTGGCTTTTCATTAGATCTTGTACTCCTGAAGGCTGAGCTGCTAACCAGGTTTATAACATGTATGTACCATCACTTTGTTTACCTGAGTCTTTTTAATTTGAATAAAAATAGTTTGCAAAGTGTTTTGGATTAACTAGGTTTGAGTGTCCGTTAAGACTTCTGTTAGGATTTTATTTCAAGTAATTCTGGCTGTTGCTGACCCAGATTTTATGAAGTCCTTGGTGCATGTGTGTGGGTAAAATACCCTTTTCCTGTTGTCCTGTGTATTGCAAGACCTGCCTGTAGGTGGTAAGAACAGCTTAAGGTGATGCTGAAAATTGAGCCATAACAAGCATGAACAGTGAACCTTGGAAAATTTGTGCTGCACTGGGAGCCAACTCAGTGGGGATGATGATTCAGTCAGTCCCAGATGCCCCCATATTAATTGCTTTGAAAATAACCAGCAAGCCTTAATTTCATAGTAGAAGCTGATGTGCTTCAGGACTGTTTTCTGTGTAGCTGTTTAACAGAGGAAATTAGATCAGTAATGTGGGAAAAGCATCTCTTACACAATTAAGTTAGAAACAAGGATGGAAATTTTCTCTAATACAACAAACTGCAAGACAAGTTAAATGATAGGAACCTCTCAAGGTGCCTCTGACATAAAAATTACAAAGAGCTAAACAACCAGAACAGACAGCATTATATTTAATTAAGATGCATCCATGTCTTCAACTTAGGGGATAAATGCTGCCTCTCGTACAGGCTGCCAACTTCACAAACTTCCACCCTTCCAAAATTTCCTGTTGCAGTTGCCCAGATGAGACTAAGCCTAATCATCCTCCACATCTTGTTTGCTCAGTTCGAGATGCTAAAGATCAGCCAAATGCTGCAGATGCAGCAAATTGGAGTTTCAAAATGAGTGGGCACTCTGAGTCAGGAATGGGATCGGATTCACTGATACATGGGGGATTTTCTGATTAATAAAAGAAACCTCACATTCCTCTTGCTTACTGCATTTTCCAGCAAGTCTAATGTAACCTTCATATAAAGAAACAAAATGACAGCTGCTGCAGTGCAGTAGGCTCTGGTGATCCTGGATAAAGATATTCCCAGCGTCTGTCAGGCCTCGGAGGCACGACGTGGTCAGTCCTTCCTGTGCCAAGAGGGAACAGAAATCCAGTGGAGAAGCCTGGCCATGCAGATTATCATCTGCTGAAGGAAGCAGCAGGAGAGACCAGAAGAGAAATGGAGGAGAAGGCAGGGAATTACACAGCAACACCTGTAACCAGGTGAGGTGAGGTGAGGTGAGGCTGAGCACGACAAAAGCCTTGGGCAGGAACAGTGAAAGATGGTCAGTCCGTGAAGTCTGAGCAACTGTCTCTACAGGGAGTGTCCAAATTCAGCTTCCACTGGATGGTGTTTGGGAGGACTATAATTAATTGTCATCCTTAGTGTGATGCACCAACATCCACTAGTGATTGTAAGAAGTTCCTCAGGAGCAGTTACCCATCCTGCCAGTTGGAGATGTTTTGCCCCCTTCTCAGAAGGAGCTGGGACTGGCCATGCCAGAGTGCAGGTGCAGTTTTGGATCTGTGTATGAAGTTGAAAGTGAAACCTCACCTCCACTGAAGACAGGAAAAGTTTTGCTCCAAGAAAGAATTCACCAGGACATCAGATGACTCTTTTTTCCTTTTTGTACTCTTGAAAAGCTTGGACAGAACTGCCACCCTCTGTGCCAAGGATGAGTGCAGGCTGGGCACATGCATGCCTCCTTTCCCATAACTTCTTTCAGTTCTGCCCTGGCTCACCACAGGTTTTTCAGCAGGCAGCTGCATCTTTGTGTGCACAACCACAGGGAAACGACCAACAGATCCATTCTTTCTACAAGATTGTTCTGGGTTCGTGGTGAAATTGTCCCTTTAAATGTGGAGGGGTGAGCAGCACTGCTTGTACCTACACTGTTTGTTTACTGAGTTGAAAATTTCCATGCTCGGTATCTTGCTCTGAGTCCCACAATCCAGACAGCTTTCAGCAGGAATGCTTTGCTGTGTCTCGGGAGCTCCTGCAAAGCTGCTGATGGATGCCGAGCTGTGCTCTGGGCTGACACAGCTGAACTCCCTGCAGGAGGAGGGACGTGCTCAGCCCCAGAGCTGGCAGGGGCTCGGCAGGGCTGGAAGTGTGTTCCTGGCTCGCCCCTGCAGCACGGAGCAGCCACGTGGTGTTCCCAGTGCTGGCCCGAGCACCGAGCCAAGGGAGAGCTCTTGCTTCCTCCCCATTACCTTTGCCACAGCAGATGGAGGATGGGAAGGAAACAGGGATATGAGAGTCAGGAAGAGATTGCTGGAGAAGGCAAGGAGCACAGACTGGGAGTTGGCAGGGATAAACCTGCAAAACCAGGTGAAGACTGTGGTTGTTGACTGTTGGGTGTAGATTAAAATCAGTACTAACCCCATGAATGTGCTGGTTCTGAATGGGCTGAAACTCCTGAGTGGGGCCTTGTACCTATTCTTATTTCCAGCATTAGTGAGAGACTGGCAAAATGCAGGAATGCCAAAGGGTCAGCAATAGCAAACACAGTGTAGAACAGAGAACACAGCTCAGATTTCTAAATGTCAAGCTTCATATTCTGTCGTAACAGATTTGTGCTGTCTGAAATGGTTCAGTGCCAGCTTGGAGGAGGATTTTATTCCTGCAGTGGTCACAAAGATCAGTGACACCGGACTTTTTGTGAGTGACTGCAGCCTGGCTCCCTTTGTTTACCTGGCTGGAGACACCTGAGGGATCTTCCAGACGTGCCTGGCGCTCTCAGCTGCAAATGGGAAACAGTCGCTGCAAAACAAGTGAGAGGCCTGAAGTGAGAAACTGGACTTGGCTCACTGATGTCTGTGGGACACTCTGCTGCTGTTACAGGAGTGCTTCAGGGAAGCCACAGGAAGCTTTCACACCAGGCTCCCGAGTCCTGGGAAACACCTGGGGCACAGGGCTCTTCCTTGGAAAAAAACAGGTACTGAAAAACTTATTTGTTCTATGGAAACCAAGCACAAGAGTTCCAAGAGGTGCACGAAGTAAAAGCAGATGGAGCTAAAGCTCAGCAGTTTTCAAAATCTGGCTTTTTATTAATGCTTTATTCTTTAATGTATTGCTACAGTCAGGATTGACCTCAGTGTGATGATTTGTGACTGCAAAAAGCAGCTTGTGCATGAGTTTTTGAACTTGGGCTCTACCTTGCAATCGAAGTCAAAGGTTCTTACTTCTGAACTTGACTTCTCTACTTGACTTTCTTCCAAGTGCTTCACTTGCTGCCCAGTCAAAATACACAGTGGTAGTCACATCTTTAATTCTCTGCCAGTTCAGCTCCTGAAACACAAGCAGCACCAGTCCTTGGAAGGCACAACACAAAGCACAGTGGTTCGAGTACCTGCACTGTAACATCTTCGGAGCGTTCGGTCTCCTCAGCTGATGAGGACTTACAAAGGCTGTCAGGAGCTAGCACAGGAGCACAGGTAAGTGTAAGAACTCCCTCGGGTTTGTTTTGAGGCTGATCTAAAGAACTGCCTTCTTTGTGGCATCCTTGGCATTCACACATACCCTCAGAACAATGGTATTAATGTATGACCCTCCCTGCCACCTGCTGCAGTCACCAACACACTGCCACACCCGAGCCCCAGTGTCACTGTGCACAGCAGTCAGCCCTGCTGTCCTGCTTTGGGGGCAGGATCCTACACACAGGACTCGGGTTTGCCTGAGTTGCACTCTTTACCTGGTACACGTGTCAGACTTTTCTGCCAGGCTGAGCTCAGGTCACTGCTAGAGCAGCAACAAAGGGTGTTCCCGTTGTGGGCACGGGTGACTTTCCAAGCAGTGTGGGCTGAGCAAACACTGAGGACTGAGTCTGTGCTCCTTTTATCTAGTTAAAATTATGCCTCACTGCAAAGAAAACAAATCAGATGCCAAAGTGGTTTCTGTCAGTGCAACAGAAAGGAACTAAAAAGTACTATTTCCATTACGCTTCAGTGGGTGCAACATGTAACATTTCTTTCCCATCGGTCTTGTCACAAGAAGAGTGCTTCACTAAGCAAAGAAAAGCATTAGCCAAATTGTTGATTCAGTTTAGTTTATTTAGAAGTACTAAGTAAACATTAGTGGGAGATGCCCAAACACAACAAAATGTTCACTGTTGTACTTCATTTAAATATTTAAATATTAAAGATACAGAAGAAAAAACTTCCAAAGCCATGCGAGTATGTTACACAGACGTGTGGATCACAGTTCATCTTGCAGAGCCATCCCCCACCATCAGCGTGGCAGTAAAGCTGCTTTGGCACTGCTACAGTTAAAGCACTGGGACCTCCGCCTTGACACGTCTCAGCTAAACTTCACTCTTCTCCATCCTTGCCTCGTACTGTCTCTCAGAGCGTTTCCTACGGTAAACATCATCTGCAGAGAAAGAGGTTTTAGATTAGACTTTTCCCAGTGTAAGATGGTACTAAATGTGTGAACCCTGCCATCTCTTTTTAAACTGTTCAGGCAACAGGAAATTCAAGGCAACACAAATCCTTATTAGCCCTTAAAATAGCTCATGTTCTCCATACAGGCTAAAGTTCTTCCCGTCAGTCCTGATTAAATGTTTTTATAGGAAAACCAAGTTTCCAGTGCAATACAGTCATTTGCCTACTTTCTCATGAGGGTAATTAAAACCACAAATACCCCAACTAAATGAAGCAAAAGGGAAATTATAGGCACAAAGTCAATGCCTGAGGGCTGCCAGCTTGGCTTCAGTATTTTAGGCTTTTTTATATAAACAAAGCACAGGAAAATTCCTGTATTAATGGTCTTCCCAGTTGTCCCTCCTGCCTCCACTCTCCCCGATCACCCCTAAATATCCATCACCAAATAGAATCCCTCACTGACAAAAAAAAAAAAGATGTTATCAGTTTTGTACATGGTCACTTTGCTTGGATTATGGAGCAATAATAGGGTTAAAGGGCACAATGATTATTACTGCAGTATAGTATCATTAGGCATAGCAATTTATTTTTTTCAGGACAACAATGTAAAGGTAGCTGCTCTGTGTTTTCAAGCCTGACTTAGTTATTCCTTGGAACTGAACAACTGAAAATCCACAACAAACCCCTCAGCCCTGAGTAGAGAGGGAATTGTGATTGCTGTGGGTTTGTCAGTTCTGGAAACTCTTATCAAGCCATTTCATTGTACAGGAGACTCAACAAGATTTCCCATGAAAATCAGAATATTCCCATATACTGTTGAGTAATCTTTTTTCCGAAGTACACCTTTCTAGCAATGTTTATTAAAGGGACGAATGTCACTTTAGAAATAAACGCTTTAATTTATAGAAACTAAATGCCACTAGCCAAATTCTCGTGAGCCATTCTCTTATTTTAATTGTAAAAGTTACATTTCAGATGACCCCGCAGCTACAGTTAAATTCTGTCATATCTCATGAGTCTTTTTCTATATAAAAAAATCATCATTGAACCACAGAATAGTTTGCGGGATTGCTGTGAGGGGGTGCCCCCGCACTCACAGAAGGTCTCCTTGCCGATGCGCACGTTGATCATGAACCACTCCATGGCCCCTCCGAGCACGAAGAAGAAAGGCAGGAACCTGTAAACGCCGAAGCGCCGCTTCCCGGGGACCATCTGCAAGAGGCGCTTCAGCCTCCTGCTGACCAGCATGGCCGGGCGGCACCGGCACCTTGCCCTTCGCGGGCAGTGAAGAGAACAAGGTGAGGCGGGAGGGGGGCCGTGTGAGAGGAGAGGCGAGGCGCGGCGGGCCGTGCCGCGGTCACAGCGCGGCTCAGCCGGACATGGCTGCTATGGCGGCCCCTTACGGACCGCCCCCCCCAGCCCCCTGCGGCGGGAACGCGCGGCCAATCAGCGCCGCCAATCAGCGCCGCCAACCAATCAGCGCCGCCCCCGCGCATCAGCGCGGCCAATCAGCGCCGCCCCCGCGCCGCGCGCGCCCCCGCGCCCCTCACCTCCAGCACACGCGGAAGGACAAGGCGGCACACCACGTGATCACCCCCCCCCCCACACACACACAGAGAGAGCTCGCGGCGCCTCACCTGATTGGCCGGGGGCGGGTCCGGGGGGCGGGGCTTCGCCTGAGGGACCCCCGTGAGGGACCCCCGTGAGGGACCCCCGGCCGCGCCGCTCACACCGAGCTCTGGCCCGCCCGCGGAGCTCTGGCCCGCCCGGGTCCGACCCGCCCGAAGAGCTCTGGCCCGCCCGGGTCCGACCCTCCCGAGGAGCTCTGGCCCGCCCGGGTCCCGCCGCACCGCCCACCCAGGTCTGACCCGCCCAGGCCTGGCCCGCCCGGGTCCCGCCGAGCACCGCCCCGGCCCCTCCCCGGGCGGGCCTTGCCGCGGCCCGGCCCCTCGCCGGGGGTGCTGAGCGGCCGGCGGTGCCGGCGGTGCCGGGCAGCGGAGCGGAGGCTGCCCCAGGCTCCCCAGGCCGGGCCATGGCGGCGCTGGGCTCGGCGGCGCTGCGGAGGGGCGGTGCGGCCCCCCGGCTGCTCGCCCTGGCCGTGCCCGTGTGCTGCCAGGGCTGCCGCCGCCGCACGGACGGCGGGCACGGGGGGCACGGGCAGCCCCGCGAGCAGCAGCCGGCGAGCCCCGGCAGGATCGGCGGGCAGCCCGCCCCGGCCGAGGGCGCCGACACCAAGACCTACCTGTGGGCCAGGTACCACGAGATGAAAAAGCTGGTGTACGGTAAGGGGGCTGCCACGTCCCGCCGGGACCGGCCTTTTCCCTTCTGTTTGTTCCCTCTCCCCGCAGCCTCGGCGCCGTCCCCCGCGCTGCGGGGCTGGGGGTGTGCCCCTGGCTGTGCGGGGCTGGGAGCCTTCACCTCAGCGCTGATTTTAGGGAGCCGAAATCTGGTCTTCACCTTCCGCTCGCCATCCCGGGCTTCCCCCTGTGCACATCGCCCGCCGGGTCTCAGCCCCTGAGGACGTGCAGAGTGTGTGGGGTTGTTCACAGCCGGCCCCCTTAACGTGGGTATTGCCACGGCAGATGCTCTGAATGGAAGGCTTGTTGCCGCCTTCTCCAGTTTGCCGTTCCGTGGCATGCGGGTTCGCGATTGGACTAGGACAGAAAGGAATGCAGACTGAAGGAATGAGGAACCCAACTCGCCACTTGCAGAAGGATGAGTGCGGAGAGGATGCCACAGCTCCCAGGGTGTCTCCTGGTCCTGAGCTCAGTTTGTGTTCTAGATGTGATACCTTTTACTCATGAGTGCATACATGTTTCTGCTCCTCTGACCAAGAGGTTACCTGGCTCTGTTGGGTACTTGGAATTCTCACTAAGCGAGGAGAAAACTCAGACCACTTACCAAATCTGTCTGTGTGTAAAACAGGATTGCAGTGCTTTTGGCAGCAGCAGACCTCCGCTGTTTTAAAATTCTGTAAAAATAGCTTTTTTGGCATAAGGGCAGGGAACCTTTTCCTGTTGGTTTCTTGATTCTTGGAATTCTGAAGGTAAGCATTGTAGAGAGCCAGGAGTTTGTGCCTGCTGTTCAGTAGCCCTCCGTTAGCTTTGTTTGTCTAAGGGCTAGGATAAGGACGGCAGCCAGCCGTAGGCATCTGCAAGAACCATCTCCCTGTTCCGAGACTGGCAAGGTCTGTTATTCCTTCCTCCCCCACCTTTCAGTACACGGGACTTGACAAAAGATCTCCAATCCTTAATGATGCACAGATGTGAAGGAATTGTACGGGGTGCTGACAGAGGACTGTAGTTTTGTTAGTATCCTGCTCCAAGATTGAGTTATGGGTTTAGCCCTACTGCTGAAAGAAATTCCAACTCGCAGTGCTTGTAGTGCTGTTTGGACCTTAATATACTCAAAGGCGTTTTTGCTTTTCCATAATAGGATTGAAAGATAAATGCAGATGTGTTAATAGGCTGTGTCATGGTCTTTTGGCAAAATGCTCAGTTTACAACGTGACAGGCTGTGAAGTTTGTGTTCACATAACTCTGTTTGGATGCAAGATACACAGTTATTACTTGAGGTAGAGAACTAATCTGCAGGAGTAAATGCAAAATGAAGTCAGGTGAAGTAGCCCAGGTGTTGCAGAGCAGACTCTTTACAAACCTGCAGGTAGCCATTAGACGTGTTGAATAAAAAGGCCCTAGTTTGTTTAAAAAATAGCTCCCCAAACCAAAATTTCAAGACTGTGCTGTTAGTCAAGTCTTGTTGGGAAGAGAGAGAGTTTGTCCAAGTTGGTTTTAATTGTTGCATTGATGACTAAAGAGTTGTGCAAAATGTGGCATCAGTCTGTTCCTTTGGGCTTGATTTCTACCTCTAATATAAAAGTGAATGTCTGCTTGGGGTATGGATTTGAAAGCACCACCACGTCTCAGTGCTCATCAGCATTGAGTCTGGGCAGACTGCTGGTGCCACCTTCTTCCCTCTCTGAAACTGCACTTTGTTAAGTCCTTTGTCCTGTATTGTCAGTTTTTGCTATTGGTTTGGAGAGAGGTCTCTGCCAGGAGAATGTATTATGTGTTTTCAAACCAGTCCTTGCTTAGGACCGGCTCTACAGAGCATTGTTGTACTTTTGCACAGAGGGGATTCCAACGATAAGCGCTGACAGAGTTGGACAGGGCAGGGTGTGCAGGATGAGCCTCTGTGCAGTAAAGCTCAGTGTGGTGCAGGTTTGGTGACCAGAGCACAGGCACCAAAAGCTCTCAGCGTTGTATAAACACGTCTGTGCTCTGCCAGGCTCGAGGGGGGTTGATACAGACGACAGCACAACATTGCTACACAAAAGGTGCTGCTGAGGTAAAATCTCCCTTTAGCATTGGCTCAGGAGAAGCTGTTCTCTTCATTAGCCCCCCTGCCTTTTGTTACACTGACTATTAGGACCACATTTCGTTATCTGGAAAAATTTGAGTCTATTACTTCCATTTTATGGGCCTTTTTTTTTGTGTGTTTTCTCTGGTAAAAGGAAAAGTACAGTCACATTTATCAGGAGGGTTGCTATTGAGCGAGACTTGCTGTTTTGTGATCTGATAAGTGTCAAAGAAGGCCGATAAGCCCTCTCAGTGAGCTTTGAAGTTTTACACTCGAGGAAACATCCAGTCCTGTAACTCAATGGGACTGCCAAGCCAGTCAGGATTTGGCTGTAAGCGTGTTTGTTTTCATGTAAGTCTTTCAAACCTGTAAATATGGCTATAGTAACTCAGCTTTCCTAAAGAATCTTTACAATAACTGCAAACTTGTTGCCTCTGCATGACAAACTTGAGCATGGTTAAACGTGAGAACAACCAGAACTGGAAGAGTGACCAGTTATGTTAACTTCCCCATTCTGCTTTCTTAAATGTAAACATTTTTTCTTGCAAAGAACTATTATAGCATTTGTCTAGTGCCTTTGTGTATTTTTAAAATGTTGTTATGTAATGAAATGATATTTTTAATATTGCTTTTAGTTTGTGTAGATTTCGTTGGCTAAAAATCCCAACATATTTAGGCACAATGGTGTAAATTCAAGATTATGCTCTAAAGTGATTTTCAGCACTCTTTTAACATGCTTCTTCTGTCATTTAATGTTCTTTAAGTAGTATTTTCCTCTTCCTATCCTATTGGTAGAAGTATCTGCTTTGGTTCATTGGAGTGCTTTGCAGGAAATGGCACAAAACAACACTTCAAAGGGATAAAGAGGTGCTTGGAAGGGAGGAAAACTGGCAGTTTGTCTTTAGAAAGCAAGTCAGTGTGAGCAAGGGAAACTTTTTAATTCACGAAGAATATGGAGAATGGTGGCCATCTGCTTTCAGCATCCTTCTTTACCTTGCTTGTCTTACGAAGAAATTAGTGCACATTTCTTTTGGACCTCTGGGAGTGCAAAGGGTGTGAGTTGCCTTGTTTATGTATTGTTTTTCTTTACGTGCTGGGTCTGAGGCTGAGAGAAAAGCAGCATTTGCTGCGGGACGCTGTTGGTGCCCTGGGAGCTCAGGAAAGCAGGAGACGTGCTTGGCACCTCCTGCCCAGAGCGTTTTTCACATCAGAAGGGGCCATATGGTGTCTCTAGTTGTTGCTCACAGTTAATTACCTGCTCTTGTTTCCATCTCTGCTCTCATGTTGGGGATCGAGTGTTAACGCTTTCTAACAATGTGGGTTATTGCCTGGGAAGAGACACTTGTGCTCCCAGGAAGGTATTCTGATTTAAGCAGCTGTTCAGGTTCTCATAGTGGTAAAATGAAGGCGATGTTGGGTGTTTGCCTTGCATTTACACCCAGGTGTAAAAGATGCACGAGATCAAGCACGCTTTCTTGTGGCCTGCCTTTTTTGCTGAGTTTCATCATGTGCCATGGACATGCAGACACTTCCCTTAAAACCATCAGAGCTGCAAACCGGATCAAATTGTGCAAGTGTGCAGATTCCTGGGGCTGCATCTATTGCAGGAGCTGCTTTTCCCCCTGCCCCGCTGTCCTCAGATGTGCTCATGCTGGTTCTCCCTGAGGTCATACTTCCTGGGTGAAGTGCTGAGTAGACAGTGACTAACTGTGATATTGTCTGCATTTCCAGTTAGGACCCAGGTGGAAAGAATAGTTTGGATTATTATTCTTTTCTAATAACAAAAATGAAAACCAGCTTTGGTTCTATGGGGGATTTTTTTTTGCTCTAAATTTTCCTATCTGTCTAGCAATCTGTTATGGTGTCTTGGCAGAGGAAAAGCAGAAGCTATCATTCTTGAAAAATGGCATCTTCATGAGCTTCTGGAGGGTGTCTGTTTGTTTTGATTTGACAATTGCCAGGAAATCTGAGACAAAGATCCCTGGCAGATTACGTGCAGAATGTCAGCAGAGCAGCAGCGCCCAAGTCTGCAGGGAAGGACTTGATTAAGCACTCGGGATTGGTAACCACCCAGGTGGTTATCTTTAAAAGTAAAAAAACAACAAACAAGCAAAACGCCACAAAAAAGCAAACCAAACCCACAGTTAAACCAAACTCTTGAAACCTGGCTTAGTAAGTCCCAGGCAAGTTTGGGCTTTTGTACTGAAACTGATTTTGCATGTGCTCCCAGCTCCTGTCTCTTGGCTGTGATAGCTGGAACCTGCATGGAGAGTGGGTGAGCTTAAAGAGGAGATGAACACCCGCAGCTGTGGTGGGGAGCATTCTGCAAATGGTCATATGCAGAGTGAATCTCTAGACTGAAATTCAGAGCTTCCCTCCTTTCTAGATCAGTGACTTTGAAATTACTGTAAATTTAACATGTAGGATGATGATGTGGACATAGCAAGCTGTGAGTTGGTTTGGTGACAGTGATGTGTAATAGGAAATACAGCTTGGATATGTGGGGTGCTCCAGGAAGTGTATGTAGGGAACATGTTGTGGTGAGGCAATGGGGATAAAGCATTTTGCCTAGTGCGTGCATCCATTTCCAGCCTTTATGAGGTAAGAGAGAACATGCTGAATCAGTGATGAAATGTCTGATTGGGGTAAAATGACTGGGGCAAGAGGCTGTCAGAGAACAGCAGATGAGCTCTGTATGTTTGAGGCTGGCAGGGAGGAGCATGACTTCATCCAGAGGGTCTAAGTGTACTTCAGAAATCGTGCTGTTGGCACAGTTACTGCTTATGCTTCTGATCACAGATAGGACTCACTTGGTGAAGCTCGCACTACCCTCTCCTTGGCACAAAATCCCTTAGCTCTTCCTGATGGTGTTTTTACAAAAGTTGTGCCTGGCATATGTGATCGAATCCAAAAGGTTCTTATGTCCTCTATGAAAGAAGAGGTGGGGTCCAGGCAATGGTATTTTGTGTTGCTCTCAGACTATCAAAATGTGTTGTCCCAAATCTGTTAGCAAAAGGGGAATGTTGGAAGAGCTTGACCTCTGTGTAGGGATGCTCTAGCAGCAAGTGAGTGCATTTGTCACACAAAGTGTTTTCAGTAGAAGAGGAAAGCCCTGCACATTTGCCCTGAGATGTGGTTAGGGTCATGTAACCATTTTCCTTGTGAGGAAGAAAAATAACACCCTGCAAATCCCAGCATATGCTTAGAAAAAAGGTCTTCCCACAAGTTATCTAGAGGTAAGGACAGGAAGTGGAGCTCTGTTTGTTTATGGTGCAAAGAGCATTTATGATGAAAGGATGAAAGTTGTGATCATTTGAATCCTATTTACATTTACCATCCTTTAAAATCCCAGCTGAAAATACTCAGATTGTGTCCACTCTCTTCAGCCTCTTCCAGGAACTTTGCCACCATTGGAGCCACTCAAAGAGAGCTTTTGTTCCCGTGTAGCCAGTAAGTCAGTCCTCCTGCCTTAATACACTGCTTTATTTTCTAGTGATTCCTCTCCAGTTGATCTGGTGAATTGCATTTGAAGGTCAAATGAAGTGAGTTAGGAGAGAGGGATGACTGTGTTTTGTAACATACCCATTTGTTTTCTCCTGAAAAATAAATATTATGATATATTCGAATCCTGTTTCTTTGGCTACCGCTCTGAATGAATTAGTGCTCACAAGAGTACTTTGGATTTCTGTTATAATTCCAGGCAAAGTCTTTATTGGAAATGGTTTTGATCACTTTCTAATAATGTATTTTTTGTCCTACATTCAGATGAAACTTGGTTTTATACCAAGGGAGCACTAAAGAACCGGCACAGGGATTCTTGATAAAAGCTAAAAGTTAAGGTAGGAAAGGGAAAAAAAAAGTCCTACCCACTGATGCTGTGTATGATCTGGAAATGTCTGCACTTTTCCTATCATTCAAAGAGAAAATTACCAATCTTTGAGGAGGGAGGAAATGTCTCCTTCCCCTCTGTCCCTCAGTGTGGCTGTGACTAGGCAACTACCACAGGGAACTATTTTTATTGCTCTCTCTCATCTTGCAATGGACAGCTCTTGTGGAGTGGGAAGCCTGGGGAGGGTCTGTTCCTGCCTCTGCCATTGTAATGGGAGCTCTCCTCTCTGGACTAGCTCTGGAGAGGAATATACAGGTAGTTCAGCTGCTTTGTCACTTAACCCCATTTTCCCAGTGGTCTGGGGTTCAAAGTGTTATTCCCAAGCATCTTGAACAGTAACCCTGTTTTGACAAACCACAAGTGAGGGCTGAGCTCTTTCCACAGCTGTTTATCAGAGGAAAGCAGATAACTTGTTGCTATCAGTATTAGTGCTTCAAGAGAGTAGCTGAATGTGGGGTTTTTTTATGTATTGGTGTTTGTACAAAACCTTGTTTTATCCTGTCAATCTATAAAAAAATTAAAAAATCCTAATGGTACTTGCAGGATTTCTCTGTGAAGTCTGGCTGCTTCTGAGAGAAACAAAAAATGCCAAAAGACAAACCTCAACATTTCCAATTTGGAGTAATCTAGATTTCCCAAAGAGCAAAGTTTGCTTGCTTGAGTTGTGAGGGGCTCCTGTTTTCCCGGTGATGTGTCACAGCCACCTTCCCCATTGTGGAGCTGCAGCTGCTCTCAGCCAGAAATTTGACCCTTCAAAACCTCGGCTCTGCTTTGCTTCATGTAGGCCAGAGACCAGGAGACATTGTTTTGCAGCTTCCTGCCACAAAAGGTCGGTCTTACTGTGCAAGTGGGTAGAGAGCATCCTCACCAGATGCAGCCAGAGGTTTGCCAGAGGTTTCACAGTGTGGGTTTTTTAAGGGGGAGGATTATTTGAGTTAACAGCAGCAGCCTTTGGCAGCAGCTCTGTGCTCCTTTGCTGCTGCTATGTGGTATGTCCACACAGAAGCTAAAAGCCTAAATTTCAGTGATCCTCTCAGTTTCTCTAACCTCTCCTCTTTCCCTTCTCTTAGATCTCCTTCCACCAGGAGTCTGCAATCTCCTCAACCCCGCTGCGATCTACGCTAACAACGAGATCAGCCTGGGAGATGTGGAGATATATGGCTTTGACTACGACTACACATTAGCACAGTATTCTAATTTACTACACTCCATGATTTTCAACACTGCCAGAGACATCCTAATAGAACAATTCAAGGTAATGAAAGAATTTCCACTAAATTAAGCTTGCTGCTGTCTTTGCTATGCCCCAGACGTACTTGTTTTATTGAGATAAATTTCATGTTTCACAATCTCAGATTGCAGAAAATTCTCTCTGTCCATGGAATTCATTTCCTTTGAGACAATTTATCATGCTGTATATTCCTGAGATTTTAGAAACGTGGAGTGGGAGCCTTAGTCTAGAAAAGGTCTGGTCAGTTTTACTCAGCTATGGAAATAATGCCTACAGAATTGCTGGTTTGAGGTACACATGGTGGATAAACATGAACCATCGGCCAACACTGAAACTGTGCAGGACTTGATATGTGAAAGTTGATGTGGATGTCACACTATAGAATGTCCCAGAAAAGACACCCTGTGACTGCTTTGTGCACTTTTTTCTCATCAGGTTTTTCTGTGTAGAAGGGCTCTGCAGTGCAAGTCAATGCCAAATATATGCACTGAGTGAAGTTTACTAGAGGTTTCCTCACTGCCTGACTGAATCTGATTTTTTCATTAGTGTCCCTTAATGAGAGAAATTAGTTTTGGAGATCCTGATCCTTTGTCTTTCTCCACTTATCCACTTTCTTTGTTGAAGGGGCAAAATGAAGCCCACCTGTTCCTTAATCAGTTTATGCCTGGGCTGAGAGGACTTAATAGGACTAAGCCAACTCAGGTGAAATGATTTTGTTGATTAGCCAGTGCTCGTGCTCTAATGATGTTGCTGATTGTCTTCCCAGTACAGGTGCAATGATTTTGTTGATTAGCCAGTGCTCATGCTCTAATGATGTTGCTGATTGTCTTCCCAGTATCCAGAAGGGCTTGCGAAGTATGACTACATTCCCGGGTTTGCCATACGTGGACTTCACTATGATGTACAAAAGGTAAGCTGTACAAAGTTCATTCTCCTGGGCTTTGTCTTTCTTTGTTATGTTTTAGTGGAAATGTTTTCTTGTCATTGCTTGCAGTAATATCTATCACCAAATTACCAGTGAGTCCGGGTGGCTGCGCTTTTCCTTGCATGGGTTCTTCCCTAGGGAAAGATGTCTTTTGTGCTTGCCTGGCCTCTGGTAAACAGCCTTGCCAATTTCAAAGTCAGTTAATTCCACAGGCTAATTAATAGAAAACTGAGCTTGTTTGTGTGATCGTTTCTGTCTTTCAGGAAATTTAAACAACAAAACTGAATCTCGAATCTACAAGTACTTGCCGGGGGCAGAGGCATAATGTCTTACTCTAATAATAGAAATGACTTGTCAGAAGAATGCTTTAGGAAGCCTTCCCCGCCCCCCACCCCGAATAATAGGACTGCCTGGAAAAAGATCCAGGCTACTTGAGATGCATGCCTCTTAGGGGCACAGGCCAGCCAAGTGCAGGCATTAGCTTTAACCCTTTTCAGTGCTCTGGACTGATTCCCTGAAAGCCCCGTGCCCAGTGGTGTCATGCTGGCTCTGCAGCCAGGCACTCGGGTAGGAGCAGAGCAGACAGAGCTGCTTCATTGTAGTGGCTTTTCCTTATGCCTCTGGCTTTTCAAAGTAAAAAGTAGATGTGTGAGAAACAGAAGGTTCTTTCTCTTTTTAAATCTTTGGCTGGTGTATCAGAGAAGCACAGGCGAGTGGCCTGGCAAGGCACCCTTTCAGTGAGCAGAAGGTGAGCACTCTTTTTTCAGGATCAGAGTTTGCAAAACACATGGAAATCTGGGTAGTGCCTGCCCAAGGAAAACTTCAGCATATGTGCCTGCACTCCACAAAGTACTGGGAGGTCTGCCCACGATGTAACAAGCTGCACTGATACGGTATCCTGATGAAAGGAATTTGATGCTGTGTTCTTATGCAAGTTGCAGTGATGTGGGTTTAGTGTCAGACTGCTTTCCATGCCCAAGGACTTGTGTTACAGCTTCAGAATGATGAATGGAGGAGAAGGGATGACTCATGAGTAGGGAGTCTGATACAAAAAATGCAAAGAAAGCTCTGATGTTACCAGCCTAGTGTGCTTCAGTGTCGGAAGGGGAGGGGGAGAAGTAAGGGAAGAGCTCTTGTGTTAAGAAAATGTCTGGGTCCAGCTGTGCTCTAAACCAAACCTTGCCCACTTTAGTTCTGCTTAAGATAAATGTGGTGAGAAATAGATCTCTTGTGCACACAAAGCTCCTTTGGAATGTGTGTGCTTCTGGAAGGGAGATAAGAGGAGGCTGTCTTGAGTCACAGGAACATTGTTGCCCCTGTTTTTCAGCTGAGTCCATGCTCACAAACTGGAGTGTAACAGAGTTGGCTCATAGAAAGATGGCCTTTTGCCAGAGAGCCCAGTAAAAAGTCACAGTAAGCGTGTGTAAAAGAAGCTGTACAATAAGTGCTGCACAAAGTACACAGATGTGGAATGTTCATACTGAATTTTATTTTATAAATGTCATTTTTGTGGAACTTTAATAAGGTTTCAGTATAAATTGTAACAGTAACCCAGTTGTAACAGTAAATATCTATCCCTTATCACAGAGTCTTCTCATGAAGATTGATGCTTTCCATTATGTCCAGCTGGGGACAGCATATAGGTATGTCAGTTCTGAAAATCATTTTCTAAATATCCGTATATGCAAAGTTGGATTACTACATCTGAGTGTATGTTCATGGCACATGTTGGGTTTTTTCCTGAGCAGAGCACAGTCTCATCTGGCTTATCCTGTTTGCACTTGCTTCAAATGCTTACCTGGCATATAATTGCAGGGAGTTATTTTTTTTCTCAAGCATTTCAAGCCAAGTGTGGGTGGGAAGATCTGGAGCTTTTTTTAATGGTTAATGACACATCTGGTCACGTACACTGCGTGGTGTCTGAGCTGCAGCTGCAGCATGGCTGGGTTAACACTGGCAAAGGACTCCTTAGGATGTGCTTCACACACGGGCCTGCCTTCTCCAGGCAGGAGTGTATCCCAGCAGTGCTCTGCTGTGCCTTGGAGAGTGCTCTGGATGTGCAAATTAAATCTTATAGCAATGCAGACCTGGCAATAAAGTAATAATCCTTCAGATTCTGGGCTCACTTTAAGGCCTGGCTGCCCTATTTTTGCTTCTCCTTTGTTGTTCTCCAAGGAGAGCTGCGTGTGCTTTGGAATAGGTGGCCAGAACAGTGCAGAGGAAACTTTTCTCCAAAGAGCTGGTGGACTGGGAAAACACCTTGCCTCAGAGAGGAGTGGGGTTGGCGTGTAAGAAGTCATTTATAGATACCAGCAGCAAAGCTCCTGTAAATCCTGTGTTGTATTTCCTGAGCATGGAAGCCAGTGTGGGTTTTTTTCTTGATCTCTACCCTTGTGCTGTTAAGCTTCAGTTACAGTAAACACTCTGAGAATATTAAGAAGGGAGTTTCATAATCAGAGAGAATTGGCTTCTTTGAGTGCCAGCTTGGGATGTGGGGGAGAGTGGGGTTTGTACTGCCCCACAGTTTACTTCAGTGTCATAAAGAGATTTTTAGGAAAACACATTTAAGCTTCCCCCACCATGGTCCTTTTGTAACTATCCTTCTTGGAGTATCCTTTTCTTAAACTGTCCTTTGCTTTTGAGCACAGCTGAGGCAACGTTTATCTTCTCAGGGGCTGTACTATAACTGAGAAGGAAAGGAGAAAGGGAAAGTTGCTGACTGCTTGAGCAAACACCCATCAAAAATTGTGCAAGAGGCAAAACCTGCAGCAGTCAGATAACCTGATGTTTATGAACTGCACAGCTAAGACATACCCCTGATTTTGGTGTTTCAGGGGAAAAGAGCCATTTCTGTTGAATGGTCTTAGTGAAGAACTTGTTTTTCTTAGGGAAACTGAGTAAGGAAACCCGTTTTCAGAAAGCCCTTTTCCTGAACGTTTGGATTTGAGGCTGATAAACCTCGTGGTAGTTTACCAGGTGCTGCCAGTCATGTCCTGGGGCTGATTTGGTGGGGCAGTCCTGTCAGCATATTGACAGCAGAGAGAGAGAAGTCTCTGGCTGGATTCTCTGCTGGAATGTGGATCAAGCCCCTCGATTAACTTGTAGGAGCAAATAAGATATCTGAAGAATGTCTTGGGGAAGATTTTATGTGAATCTTAAGAGCTGTCAGGCTCTCTGGCTGTCTCCTTAGTGCAAGGGGAATTTGTGAGTTTTAGAAAAGAGCCCATTTTCCTCTTATTCTCTTTCTGTGCAGTTTGTAGCACTGTGCAGACTGGGCATTACTGACAAACTGTCGTTTGTTTGTGTCTAGAGGGCTCAAACCGGTGCCTGATGAAGAGGTGATCGAGCTCTACGGTGGGACGCAGCACATCCCCCTGTACCAGATGAGTGACTTCTATGGCAAGGTACTGTAAGCCCTTGGCTGCTGTAGTGCAGCAGCAGCTCTTTAACAGTTTGGAAAACAGAGTGAATTGTATGAACATGTAAATGACTCCAGGCTCCCTTGGAAAGGCTCGGTCCCTAGTGAGCTGCAGTGTGTGTTTTTGTTCTAGTGGGAATATGCCCCAGAGGTTATTTAGCAGTTTAGCATCTGAAAGACATCTGCAAAGCTTTCCTAAACACCAGGGCTATTGGCCTAGAGCTGAATGGCTTTGAAGACTGATAGAGAGATGTTCTCTGCTTCTTCCTTGGCCAAAGCTAGCTCCCAAGCTATCGGGGCAGCCTGCAGCGCTGGTGTGTGCCGCGAGTTTAGCTGTGCGGGAGGGGGCCTGTGTGTGTAGCAGCAGGGTGCTTGCAATGCCTTTCTCTCCTTGGCTTTGGGGAGGGTTTTTTCTTTCATGAAAAGGATCCCCCTCCACACCCCTCTGGCCTCCTCAGTGGATATTATTCATGGGGTTGGCGTCCCTGAGCGTTGAGGACAGTAAGGTACTGACACTGTTTGCAGGAGCTGTAGAAATCCTTTGATTACCTGAACTAGAGGAAGTTAAGAGAGATTTTCTTCCTCGAGTGTCTAATGTAGTGCAATGGGCAAGTGGGGCCTTCACATCCCTTTCCCTCAGAATTGCTTTGTCTCTTGCCCTTCGTTGCCTTAAGGGAAGCTGGAAAGAGAAGGGCACACTTCCTCTGGTAATACTCCTATGGGTCTGCTGTGTGAAGTCTCCAGAAAAGCCACTTCTTGATTTTTCTCTCTCTCGGGAACAATTAATCTGAGTGGTTGCTTTCCGAGTAAGTAAATACTCTGTTTAGTTTCTGCAAACTGCACTCCGTTAGCATCGGCTGTGCAACTCTCCTCCCTCCTGGCAAACCTGAGATGATTTCATCTTTCTTTTTAAATAATAGTAAACACAAAATCTGCTTGGAGTTGTGGCCTTCTGTAGGACCAGGTGCTTGGGCCAAGGTGCCTCTCAGTGCTGCTTTGTATGTACCAGGTGCTTTCTTCTGTTCTGTAGTTGGTATTGAAAAATTCAGTATAACATTGGGCCACAGAATTAGGGGTAGCAACTTGTTCTTTGTGAAGAGGTGAATCTCCTCTCCTGATGATGTAATGAACTCCATGAACTAATAGGTGGATCCCAAAGAGAACAAAAGTATTTACAACTAATGACATTTGCATCCAGCAGTGTCTGCTCAACCTGTGTCCCTAACACATTAGTGGGAAAGCTTCTGGGTTAGGATGGCTGCTGGTGTGGAGTGAACCTTTGGCAGGTATCCTGGATCTTGTCCTCTGCAGTCTGTCATGCTGGTATTGCTGTGTGGATAATAGGAAGGTCTGCCAGGTCACTGATTCCAGGCAACAAGACATAAGACAAGCTGAAGTGTGTGAATACTCTCCCGTAAGCCTTTTCTTGATCCTCTGTTAGTAGGAGTGGACAGCTTCTGGCAGCCCAACACCTGCAGTAGGTGGGCACAGATCCTGCCCAGGGTTAGACACTGCAGCTGCTGTAGCTTTCACTGGCAGAACTTGTGATGGCCTCTGATGAAGGTGGAGAACTCATGGGTGTTGTGGAAAAAGCATATGTAGCATTCTAAAAATATAGTCCAGTTTTCATCCTGACTTGTGTCACTATGTCTGCCTAAGGAAGTCAAGGCCACTAAAGGGATTAGGGGAAGGCTGGACTTGCCTTGTAGGAAAATGACACAAGGCACAAAAATTAAATTGGAGTTGGTAAGGTAAATCTGTGGTGTAACAATGAGCATTTAACTGCATCCTCTGTGCTTAAGGGATTGAAAGGTAGGGCAGGTCATTGCTCTGCTAAATCCCATACCTAGTTATTTCAGTAGGAACTACCTGTCTTTGTCCCTCTTGCTTCTTTCCCAGCATCCCTGAACAGGAAGGCTGTTTGCAGGAAATGTTGGTTTTGCTAGAGGGAGAAATGTTCCCTTAGCAACCAGACATCAAAATGGACAGAAGTGTTGAAAGGATTCAGTGAGTATCCCTAAGCAGCACTGCTCTGTGTGGCCCTTTGTGTTCTCTCCTGCTGTAGGTCAAGTTGTCCTATGCCGGATGAATGGAAACTGTGTAACTCTCAGCACACCGACATAGCTTTTGATTGCAGCAATTTTTTTGATAATACATCTCAGGCAAAATGCTGTTTGTTGTTCCTTTGCCCTTTCTACGTTGTCTTTCCTGACCCCAATTTGTGTTGCCCCAATACTGCCTTTAGATAGTGCTGCAGGGAGCGCTGGTCTTGTGCCACCCTCATTCGGCCAGACGAGATGGGAGGTGTTCTGTTGTCACATCCAGGCACAACAGAGCCACACGTTTGTCATTAAGGCAGCCTGTGTCCTGTCAGTCTCTACCATCTGTACCTTCTGTGGTCTGTTGGATGCTGCTTTCGTGTCTCTCACATAGCTACAATAAACGCCTTCTGGTGTGGGCCAGGATTATCCTAGAGAGTTGAACTTCCTGGCTCTCAGTCCTTGCTCGAAGCTCCCATGCACAGACATGATGTGATTTGCTTGGTGACCAGGTTCACTGAGAGGTCTGTGCACTTCCCAAATTGCTTTCCATATTCAAGACCTTGGTAACTGTCCCCGCTGTCTGATCTGGAACTCTTTTGATGAAAGGTGAAAAAACTAATCCCAGCTACATCTTGCCAGTGAGACTCACCATTGTCCTCTGCATGGGTGGTACATACATAATAAACAAGGTTTGTTTTATTGGAAGGCCTCCAAAGTTGGCTTTGGCCTGATGATAGGTTTGTCATTGATAGGCAATAATAATAATAGCAAATGAATGGGAGAGCTGCAGCCTTGCCTAATGCAAGGGGAGTTGTTCCTTGGTCAGGATTTAAGTGACTGCTGGGTGGGCTGAAGTTCTTTTTCCTCTTTGTGCCCACTCTGAGTTTTCTGTAGTGACTCAAGGGCAGATAGACATTGACAAATGGCTTGTGATAGTGATTCTTACATTGCCTTGTGAAACCCCACTGGGATGTGGTTGCAGCAGCTTTGGTGCCCTGTGTCCAGTATCAAAGCCTGGCTTAGATGAGTAGCAGGGCATCTTCAGCAAGGCTCATGGCTGCCCCTATAGCAGCGTTGTCTTTTGGCACCTGTATTGATCTCCAGAAGCCAGGTGGGAAGCAGAGGGGCGTGGGGTTCAAATCAGTGTCTGGGAGTGACTCCCCCTTCCTCCACCTTCACCCCGTGGTGTTAATGATGCTGGGTTTCTTTAATGATTTATGTGAAGGAGAGCCTCTCTTGTCAAGTGTTAATGCACTAGCTTAGTGTTGGAGTTGAGAAGGGAGGGCTGCTTGCTGAGTGGCTGGGACTTTCCACACTGATGTTTTTCTTTTTGTTAACCTGCAGTGTCTTGCAGATGGTACTGGGTGATACAAGTTTGTTTGTTGGCTTTGCTATTTCTTTTGAGTATTTTAGTTTAATGTGTCTCTTTCATTTTTTGCTTTCCAGGGCCCATCACTTAAGCAGTTTATGGACATTTTTTCTCTTCCTGAGATGACGCTGCTCTCTTCAGTCATTGATTACTTCATAACTCATGGCATTGAGTTTGACCAGGTGCATCTCTACAAGGACATATCTGTAAGTAAAATGTCACGTGCCCCACAGCTCGTACCACAGCAGAGCTGTGAGCACTGCAGCACCCAAACCCAAAGGGCTGGTAGTGAGCAGCCTGATATGACAGCACTTTAGATCAAAGCATTACCAGGGAATACTCAAAGCTGTGTTTTCAGGACATGCTTGGTTTCTGTCTGTACTACAGAGCTGGTGTTGCTGTACGTTAT
The DNA here is from genome assembly GCA_035222235.1 of Margarornis squamiger. Lineage (NCBI taxonomy): Eukaryota > Metazoa > Chordata > Aves > Passeriformes > Furnariidae > Margarornis > Margarornis squamiger. The sequence goes on along the minus strand of JAWWTY010000022.1, from coordinate 15,574,207 downwards.
CTTGTGCAGGAGTGCCAAGGCTGGTTAGGTTGAAGTTCCTTCCATGGGAAATAGGTCACAAAGTTTGTGTAAATGTTTTCTGGTTCTGCAGACTTTTAAGCTAGATTTTCCTCTTACTATCTCATTTTTCAAAGAAGCTTAGTCTGATCATGTACCAAACAGCTTACTTATCCAGTGATTGTTGTGAAACAACTGTCCTTGCCTGCTCTGGGAATCCACCTCTTCCCTTTGCAGCTGCAGAGTAGTCGGATCCTCTGAGGATGTTTTCCAGTGGGTGACTGTTGCTTTCCTGAGTCATTTACTCCAAGGTGCTAAGTGGCACTTGAAAGGGTGTGGGATTATCAGCGTTGTTCGGGGGATTGTCTGACTTCTTAGTTAATGCTGTAGACAAGGTGTAAGTGCTTGAGATTGCTGCTCTGGGTTAGTTAGGCTGACAGACAACACCTCTTCCAAGCCTTATTGCATTCCTTTTTCCACGGAGAAGGGTTTTTGATTTGTGCCTTCTGGGAAGCTTAGGCTCATCCGTTGGCTGTTCAGTCCTGTGAGGGAAATGCAGCTCCATGTCTGTGCTGGTGCCTTTGTGATGAGGATCCACCTGTCAGCTGGGCTGCAGCCAAGGATTGCAGCCTGTGTTCTGACCTTCTGGTGGTGCCTGATAGGAGCGTGCTGGCCTCTTTGCCACAAGTCCTTGACATGGTTTAGGGTGTTGGTAGTTGTTTTTGCTCTTGGGCTGGGGAGAATGGGAAGAGGGGATACACCTGAATCCTGAGGCTTTTTGTGAAAAGTGTCTTCTGAATCTTCTTTTGAGGTCAAAATGGATGTGTTTCTGATTGAAATCTAGAGAACACGGGGGTGACTGCCACAGCCTAATACATGCTCAGTACAGGGCAAATTGTGTGGTGAAACCCTCAGACTTCTGAGTGCTGATCCTGGCTTTGTCTTCACATCCTTTGCTGAGGGATGACTCCTTTCCCTGAGGAGTGACTGAGGCAGGCAGAGAAGAGAGCTGTGACAGAAAATCTGTGCCAAGGCCTGAAATCTGTACAGTAAAATAAGGGGCTGCCCTGTGCTCTACCAGAATTAGTTCTTGCTTGGTTTTTTTTGTACAGTGAGGATAAACAAATATTTTTGCAAAACTTATTCCTTTGCAGTAACCACGTGCAAGTGCAAAGAAGTGGTTTGTGGCCACGAGCAGAGATCCCTCTGTGCCTACAGGCGGGTGTCCCAGAGGGCTTGCCCAGCCCCAGCTGTCAGTGCAGCACTGGCTCACAGTGGGTTAAGATGAGTCTAAACCTCACACCCTCTGTAACTCTCAGTGGTGCTGCTGCTGCAGGGCTGTGTCTGGGGCAGGAGAAGTGCTACAGACACTGTGCTGAGTCAAAAGGGCAGCCCCTGAGGTAGTGGTAAAGGCTGCAGCTGACAGGCAATCCAGGCAGTCCCATCACACCAGTTTGGTCACCTGATATTTTAAAGAAAGAATGTACAGTTTGGAGGAGTTGCTTTGAGCCCTGTTTGATACCTCCTGAGGCTACCGAGATTTCACCTGTAGGAACCTTATAGATATTCCTTCTTTTTTTTTAATTCTTTTGCTTTTTGAGTGGCAAGGGTTTAAGGAAAGAGCAGGCTTGAATTTCTGAATTTTTCTCCTCTGTGAAGGTAGTTTCGACACAAATCCAAAGCAATGCTTACTTTAGTGCCAGTGCTGCTTAAGAGAAAGTTCTTTCCTTGTTAGAGCTCTTGCTCTTTGTTCAGATTCTTTCCAATAAGTCAATGAGATGTGACCTCTGCCTTTTTGCCATTTAAATCCCCATGGTGGAAAGAGACTCCTAAAACTCCACTTTGAAGTGGTAATGACTCCTCCTTCATCATCCCCATCTAAGTTATAAACTGTGGTTCTCTCACAGCTTTGCAGGACATGATTTTTTGGGGTCATGAGCAGATTTCACCAGCACTACCAGGTGTGACTGTGTGGTGGTGTGGGCAAGTGTGTAGCAATGTCAGTGGTGAGTGTGGGACTGCAATCTGAAAGGGCGACTCCCAAAGGGACGCACAGAGTGTGATGGGGATTTAAGGATCCTGGGGAAAGGCAGCATTTGTTTACCTCCATAAATTGTCAGAAGTGAAAACAGTACTGTTAAAACAAGCATTTGCATGTGCAGACACTGCAAATTGTGTTGCTGCTCTGGAAATGGTTTTGTGTGTCTAGCATATCTCGTTGGATGGAGACTTGGGCAGAATCTCAGTTGGGTGTGTCCAAAAATGTGTTGCATCTTGGCCTCTGGCTTGGAAAATAGAGGATATTTGGATGCCCTTCACAACATCTGTTTTAACTTGCCTCCCTCCCTGCTGTGTTTTGTGCCACCCTCCTAGTGGAAGCTTCTGCTCTGCCTGGGCCCACTGGCCACCAGGGACTGGGACCTGTGGCCCTCCTTGGCTCTCGGGGAGCATTTTGGAATCACAGCAGCTTTCCTCTGCTGCTGTTTGCCTCAGCCACACTCCTTGGGGTCACATTTGGCAGAGCTTCCACAGGCACAGGGAGGAAGAAAAGCCAGCTAGACTCTGGGCCAGTACGGTTTTGGGACAGTAAATGGTTTTGGAGTTGTACAGTCTTTAATGCCTTGGTACCAGTGTGTTTGCATATGCTGGTTTCCAGGAGCTGGGAGGAATTTGTGCTTTCGTAGATAAGTGTGAGGTTTCCCCCTGGTACTGCATCAGCTGAGCCAGCCACTGTGTCCTTCTTTTGGCCTGTTGGTGAGCCTTGCTGGGCGAGCTCTGCTGCTTAGCACTGATGGAGCTCTTGTTCATTCAGTAGCCAGGGGTGTATCGTTCCTCTGTTGGCCCTCAGGGGACACGGTAGGTTTGCATGCTGGGAAACAGCAATGCTGTCTGTAAAACTGACACTTTTTTCCCCTGCCCTTTTCTTTAGGATGCAATTAGAGATGTTCATGTGAAAGGAGTGATGTACAAATGGATTGAGAAGGATCTGGGTGAGTTAAATAGAGCTCTGATGCCAAATCTGTTTGGATGTGTCTTGTACTATGAGTGTTCTGGGTGAGATGACTGTGTTGGCCTTGCACAGTCACAGGAGTCAGGGGAACACAGAACTTACTGAAATACTTGATTGTGCCATGCCTGGAGGCAGGTGAGGGTAGAGTGGCATTCAAACCAAGTGGCATTTTGGGGGAGGTGGAGGATCTGTCTTCATGGAGGAAACAGCTACTTCATTCCTCATGTTTCTGTTTTCCTTCAGCTTGTAAGTGAGGGATGATGGCCCTTGGCATGATGTGAACGTGCAAAGGCATCATCTGGGAAGGCTTCCTGGTCATTCAGGGGAAAGGAAGCTTCTGGCAGCAGCATGGCCTGGAGTGGCTGTGCCAGTCCCTTGTGACAGTCAGGCATCAACCCTCTTTTTTGCCAGGCTTTTCAGTTCCTCAGTCTTTCTCTTTAGGTGGGACTGATGGGCATGAGGAAGGCCATTTTGTCACCATGGTGGTTCACTGCCTGCCTGCCTGAGGTGGATGCAACTCAGACCTTTTGCATCTTTAGCGGCACAGGGGCTGGGTTTGGTCCAGTTTTATAGAAATACAGTCATGACTAATGCCAAAATGTTTTGACTGATCCTCTTTTGTTCTGATATAGAACAGTATATTCTGCATGGGGATGAAATCTACGCTGTGCTGAACCGCCTGGTGAACCATAAGAAGAAACTCTTCCTCATCACAAACAGTCCCTTTAGCTTTGTGTGAGTACCATTATCACACATGGACAGGTCAGCAGGGCTCAGCAAGGGCTGTGCAGGGCAGCCCCTCCTCAGGGCCCCTGGAAGCTGTAGAGTGGGGGGGTTTGTGGCAATGGCCAGGGGGGCTCTCTGGGAACTGGTTGTGGTGAATGTTGCACCCCACAGTGCTCTCCACAGCACTGACTCTCACTTTTTGAAGAAAATACAAGACTGTGGCTGACCACAACAGCACAGGGCTGACACTTCGTATTACCTAGCAGTTCTTGCTGCATCACAGGCTTCTTTTGGCTTCCCATGGTGCAGGAGAAAGGGTGGGACAGCTTGAAACAAAGCCCACCACCAATTTTTCATGCAATGAGACAGCCTTAAGGGGTTCTTAAATCTCTATGCTTTCTTCTCTGTTACTGAAATGAGAGTAACTTTAGGCCAGACTGCTGTAAATATGTGATGTTGGGTGAAAGAGAGTACTGCACCTGTTAATTTTTCTGTTCCTGTGCCCTCAGGGACAAAGGAATGAAGCACATGGTTGGCAAGAACTGGCGGGACTTATTTGACATGGTCATTGTGCAGGCTGACAAGCCCAACTTCTTCACGGATCGCAGGAAGTACGTGTGAGGGCAGAGCTCTGCTGCTGTGTGGGGCCCTCCCTGCAGCCAACAGCTCCTTCTGCCTTCCCACAGAGTGCTGGTTTGCTGAGCATAATGTAGGCCCAGCAGGCATCCAGCCCTCTGCTGTCCTCTCAGGTGCTCCCTGAGGAGGCAAAAATGGACCACTGTGGGAGTAAGTGCATAGCATGTGTGGAGCCAGCCAGAAAGTGTGTTTTTAAAACTGGCTGTTTAATCCTCGTGAGTTTTCTCATGGACTGGACTGAACTTGGATTTTTAGGGGCTATAATGTACTTTAAATACTTAGAAAGAAGTGGAGTGGTGTGCATGAGAGCTGGCTGTTCCTTGGCTCTAGGTCTAGAGTGTGACAAAATCCTTTTCCTGTTCCCCGAGCAAGTATCTGTGTGGTTTGTTTCTTGAGGTTTTTTGAGGGGGTTGTTTAGTTACTGGATCCATGCTGTTTGGTAATTGGCAGCTCTGGAAGCCTTTGTACGTGGCAGCTGAGTTTTGTGGTCAGTTAGGGCTGCCAAGGGACTAGTTGATAGACAGGCTGCTGTCCTCACTTTGCTCTTTGGATTCTTTGCTTTGGGAACTTGTGTCTGCTTTGTTTCTTCAACTTATGACTGACCAGAAATTACTGCCCTTGAGGGATCAGTGTGTTCTTTCCTTTGTATGTATTTTCCTCCCCTATTTCCCAGGCCACTGTTATAAACAGGAGTATAAGGTTTTCTAAGCTGTGCTGACCTAGTAAAGATTTCCTTCATGGGCTGCTGGTGAACTGCCTTACAAACACAGCCTGGAGTGATGATGATCTGGCCCTCTAGGAGATAAAACCTGTGGTTGCCTGGTGCCTAAGATCCACTCATGTAGTGGGCCATGGAATGACATGGCAAGCCCTGAGGAATATGAGGAGCCAGCTAGGGTCAGCTGCTGAGATCAGCGTGGGGACTGCCTTCCATCCGCTCTGCAGGCTTGCTGTATCCTCTCAGGACATTGGCTGGGCTGGGGTGTAGCCAGGTTGGAACAGGACACAAAGTGGTTCAGGGCAAAGCCTTCTGGGCCTTAGCATTTCAGAGGATTTCAGAGGGAGTCATTATTGTTAGTATTTTCCTCCCCTGTGTATGTGAAAGCAAGAAGAGTTAGGGATTTTGGCATGAAATGGTTAGAGTCAATGGAAGCATTTTAAAAAGATATTTATTTCCCTTTCACACTTTCTCTTCCCCTGAGAAAATAGTTCTGAAGGCTCAGAAGGTCACTTAGAGCTCATGTGGAGCTTTTATTTCGAGTTGTTACATAGGTAAACAAGTTTCCTGATTCAAATGTTCTGGTTGCTGGGTAACAATCACCAAAAATCAAAAGGAGTTGACATCTCTCCTCTTTTTTTCCCCAGACCTTTTCGAAAACTGGATGATAAAGGCTCACTGCAGTGGGACAAAATAAACCAGCTGGAGAAAGGAAAGATCTACAAAGAGGTAAAGTGAATGGGTGCATAAGGGGTGTGAAGCAAGAGTCTGAAATGGTGGGGATTTATAAGACCCCTGCAGTTTTGGAAATCACTGGAAAAGTCTGGAAATTATTGGAAAACCTGCAAATCTGCTTAGTCAGGGTGAGGGGAAATGATGGGCTCTTCTGTAGGGCACTTGGTGTGTGTTTGGATGTTTGAAAAGTGAAAAACAAGTCCTTGAAAAGAGCACATGTGCAGTTAGAGGGTGTTTGTAAGAAGCCACGCTCTGGGCTCTGTGCTGTGCTGGCTGGGGGCAGTGGGAGACCCCTCTGGCCCCTGTGAGCTCTTGCTGGCCTGGTAGGACACTGTCCCTCAGAATGCTTCCAGTGTGGGCTTGGCAATAGGAATGGAGACACAGGGACAAGGGAGAAAGGCAGAACAGGGCCAGGTAACTTAAGATGTGGGGTTCCCTTTCTGCCCAAGGGAACCTGTGCTGAGTTATCTCTGCCAGGCTGAGTTTTTCTCTGCTGCTGCCCTGTTTGTGAGATGGGGTGGGAGGGAAACATCCTCTCCATGTGTAGCAGGGGTCAGTGAATGTCCCTGCCCTCAGGTACAGGGAAACCTTCATCCAGGGTTTCTGCACAGCCCACAGTGCAGTTTTGTCTTAGTCTGGTCCTGGTCCTGAAATTCTCATCCTGGAGAGGCTTCCAAGTGTGTGGTAGTTCCAGCTAAGAAGGGCTAAGAAGGCACAGCTCTCTGAAATCTGATGTGTATGCAAAGATTTTCCACATCTCGCTCCAAGTTGTCCTCCATTAGGTTGGCAAAGGTGGACTTGGGGAGGAGGGAATAGAGAAACAAGGGTGATCAAACAGGGTACAAAGCCTGGCTCCTGACACTGCCCTTCCTCATCCAGAGGATGAGCTGTTGCTCTGGTGAACTTGCTGCCCTGGGTGTTGTCCTTGCAGCTGGGCTGTCCCCTGAGACGAGTTGCCTCTGGCTTTAGGACAGTTTGTTCTGGGTTATGTGAGCTGTCTGATCCCACGGGAAGAAGCTGTTAGTGAGATCGCAGTCAAGTAGCTGGGACCTGACCTGTGGTAGAAAAGTGGGTCATGTCCTTGAATGGAGTGGTTGGGAAGCCTCTGGCCTGTCCAGTGGGTCTGCCAGGAGCTGGGATAGTGTTCCATCCTCTGCCAGGAGCTGGGAACATGCAAGTACAGCTCATTCCCAGTGGGCTAGCAGCTCCCTCAGGAGAAAAGGTGCACCTTGACTTTTTCTTTCTAGAGTTAATTGCTGAATTAAATCCTGCTCTTGACCACCTACATCTTGTGGCTACAGGTTGCTCAGCCAAGTGAATGGTGCAGTGAGGAAGGGAAGACATGAGGGAGGAAGGAGGGATGGGATAGGCTTTTGTTCTCCTCTCCAGTTCTCCCCCAACCATGATGTTTCTCCCAGTGCATCAAGGTTGCTGCCTAGCTGTGGTTCTTGGGATGTGATAGTGTGTATCCTGGTTGTAGCCCAACCTGTCTCCAGGACTTTTGGTTTCTTGGAGTGCCACAATATGGTTCCTCCTGGCAAGTGTTAGTGGACATGGACCTTGCTGTGGGGATCCCACAGATGGGACCTCAGGGATTGGGGGTTTGCCCTGGGGACGGGGAAGTTCAAGTGATGCTCTCTAGTCCCTCTGTTCCAATAGATGTGGTGTTTTCTCTTTGTGGCACTTACGTACTCCCATCCCTTCCCTGGTCTGCTGTCTCAGGAGGGGAGGAGGACACAGATCCTGGAGGTCACCTGACAGGTCTATGGCTCAGTGGAGCTCCAAGCACAAGTTTCCTGGCTGTCAGGTTCACTGTGGTTTGAAGTGACTGGAGCACAGGAAAAGGACTATCCTCCTCCCAAGGCTGTGGTCTGCTTCCTTGCTCTGCCAGTGGATTCCTGAGCAACCCTCGTGTGAGCAGCAATGCCATGTCCAAGAAATGCAGAGGCTTGTCCATTCCTGTGTTTCTGTGCTGTTAAGGGAAGTCTGCTCCTTCAGCAGGAGGCCCAGCACCCTGGGTCTGAGGACCCTTAGCCACGGGTACAGCTGCCAGAGGCCAAATGCTGCCAGCTGCTGTGGGAGCTGCCTTGTGTTTGGGGGTTTTCTGTCCGGGCAGGTGCTGGCTCTCCTGGTATGGCTGGAGGAGTTGCTGCTGAATGGCTGCACGTTTGCACTGACTGCTTGGGCTGCGCTGCTGGCATTGAGGGAGTCTTTTCCTTTCCTAGTGTGTTTTGTTTCTGTTGTGACTCACGTGGAAAACTTGTGTGGAAATGGAAGAGTAGTCCCTGAAGTGTCCTTGGTGTCTGGATGGATGTTTGGAAAGCCTTAGAAGCTGCTTGGTGCTGTGCTTGAGCTGGTGCTTTGGGATTTGGTTTGTTTTACTTAGCTGTGAATCTGTGCAAGCTGCCTGACTTTTTGGCTTGGTTAAACAATTCCTGAACATGTGGGTGTCGCTAATCTTTGGGGTTGGGATGGGGGTCAGTGAGGTAGAACAGACTCAAGTGCTCCTGGCTCCTAAAGCTTTCCCTGGCAGTGTTCACCTTGCCTCTGGTGCACCCTGTGAGGTGAAAGTGTTATCACCTGAGCCCAGAACACATGGGTTCTGCCCATCCTCAGGCTTTAGGTGTCTCATGGCCTCTAGACTACCTTCCCTTGTTGCCTTTTCAGTCCATGTTGTTCTCTTGGCTTGCTGTGCCCTTGAGTGCAGAATTTGTAAAACTGCCTGTTTGTAAAAACTCTTTGGAAGAGTTTTGCCTTTTTCTGCAGCCTGAGAAAAGCTGAGGGATGTCTAGGGGGGTTGTCACATGGGAGGAAAGTGGGGAAGGACAGAAACCTTTAGGGGGTGTAGGTGGTGAGGGAGCCAGGAGGTTGATAGCCTGAGAGTGCTCACAGGTGCATGTGGTAAGCTGTAACCATGGCTCTCTCTGCACTCCTGTCACTTGCAGGGTAACCTGTTTGATTTCCTGAGGCTGACGGGCTGGCGCGGGTCGAAAGTGCTCTACTTTGGTGACCATCTGTACAGTGACCTTGCGGTGAGTGAAATGTCTCTGCGCTCCAGTGAGGTGGGAGGAAGCCCCTGTGGCTGGGCTGGAGATGAGGCAGGGCCTGGTCAGAGTGCTGAGGTCTGTGCTGTGCTGGGTGCTCTGCAGGCTGTTGGGGCACACACAGGACACACAAGCTTTCCCATGCTGCTGTCGGGCAGAGGCAAGCCCCACATTTCTGGGTGATTCACAGCTGATCCTGGTGGCCAGGAGATGGTTGTTACCAGCATGGGCCATGGATGGCTGTCCCCTGAGAATCCAAAATGGGAACAGGACCACTCTTCTAGGAACCAGGGTTATGTTTGGCTTTCAGGCTCTATGTTGAATTCCTGGTTGTTTTTTCACCCTGACCTCCAGGACCTCATGCTGCGTCATGGCTGGAGGACCGGAGCCATCGTTCCTGAACTGGAGACGGAGATCCGGATCATAAACACAGAGCAGTACATGCACTCCCTGACCTGGCAGCAGGCTCTCACAGGGCTGCTGGAGAGAATGCAGGTAAACAGCTCCTGCCTGAGCAGGACAGGTCCTGTGCTGCCTTCTGACTGCATTTTGGGCTTAGCATGGGGATGGGGGCACACACCATCTTGCCTAGCTCTCAAAAGTACCTCATCCTCCTCCTGGTGCCATGGGCTCTGTGTTTGTGAGTTCCTGTGGAAACTGGGGGGAGCTGAGGTGTGGCCTGCAGGAATGATGTACACAGTGCTTTCTGCTGCTGTCTTTGCAGATGTATCAGGATGCAGAGTCAAAGCAAGTATTGCTGGAGTGGATGAAGGAACGACAGGAGATCAGGTGAGTGCTCATGTGGTCTTTCAGGCCTGCATTGAGTCTGTTCTGTAACCTGCTTTGGGGACAGTGGTGCTGCACCTGTTGGATTCTGCTCTTCCCTGGTGTCACTTGCCTCAGGTTGGAGGTGATGCACCAGTGCAGGCCTGAGCCTGGGAGCTGGACTGGTTTGAAGGCAGGGTGAGAAAGGGCAGTGCTGGGAGGGTTGGTGGGCTGTCTGCTACTGCAGCTCCTGGCACTGTCCGTAACAGGAAGGATAAGAGTGCACTGAATACTCATCATTAGGGTAAACCCCTAATGGGGCTGGAGTGAGGTGGCCCAGGGCTAAGGGAGTGGAGGGGGAAGAATCTGTGACCACAGTTTTATCTGCAGAGCACCATCTCCTTCCTCTCAGGTCGCTGACGAAGAACCTGTTCAACCCCCAGTTTGGAAGCATCTTCCGCACCTTCCACAACCCCACGTACTTCTCTCGCCGGCTGGTGCGCTTCTCTGACATCTACATGGCCTCCATCAGCTGCCTGCTCAACTACGACGTGAACTTCACCTTCTACCCCCGGCGCACCCCTCTGCAGCACGAGGCTCCGCTCTGGATGGACCAGCTCTGCACGGGCTGCATGAAGACCCCCTTCCTGGAGGAGATGGTGCACATCCGCTGAGGGGCCGGGCAGAGCAGGCAGCAGCACCTCTGTCCACCACTAAAGGGCGTTTGACACTTGCGTACGTGTGTAGGTGGTGTGTTTGTATTTTCCCTTCACTGGCTCCATCCCTTTCCCTGAGGTGCATGTTCTGAGCTGTAAGTGAGTGGCAGGGAGCCCTCTCTGGGAGCAGGTGAGATGGAGAACCTGTGCTGGTGGTGGGACACAGCCACCCCCTGCTCTGTGCGCTGCTCTGTGCGCTGCTCTGTGTCTGAGCCCCACGTCTCCAGTGCTTGGTGAGCGTAATCCACAGGAGGGTGACAAGATGTGTCAGCTGTCTGGATAGCCAGGGACTGCAGTGTGAGTCATTCCACAGGTGGGCAGGGAGGGGTCAGGGCTGCCAGCTGGGCAACTAGTAAAGCAGCAGCAGTGTTACCTGTCCAGAACTGGTACCAGCAGCCCTCAGCCCATTCCTGTTCCCCACCAGACTGGTCTGTCCAGCGGGGGACTCTGGTATGGAACTGTGCAGGATGTGCAAGCTGTGGGAGTAGGTCACAGGGTCTAAAGGTAAGTGTTGAGTGACACACCTGGTTTTTGAGTGAGCTCAGGGCCGTGCATTTTTGGTTTGGTGCTAGGGGACATCAGTATTGTGGCAGTTGATGTGGGGTGGTCTGTTGTGAGTTGCAGAGGGTGTGTTTGATCCTTTAGGAAAAGTGCAGGAGTGGCAGCAGAGGTGATGGCCCTTCTCCCTGTTGGCAGAGCTGTGGCCTAAGGTGGATGGAGGGGCTGCTGAGGATGTGCAAGGAGGGTGCAAGTGTGAAGTGCTCCTGGGTGTGATGGGTCATTTGCAGATGGCAACAAGGGTGATGGTGCCAGAGGTGACAACACAGGTTCGTCAGTGTTGAGGTGACAGCAAGGAGAGAGGGAACAGAGAATGGAGACACGTCCTGTGCTGAGTCTGGAACTGAGTGACTGCAGCCTGTCTGTGCAGCAGGTAAGGGCTCTGGGATCAGCACTTTCTGAGCACTGGGCTGCAGGTGTCAGTGTGGAAACAGCCAGGGAGAGGAACCAGGAAGGCCCCCGGCCAGGAGCTCTGACTCGGAGAAAAGTGCTGAAGTACCACGTCTGTCAGCAGCCCTCAGGGGGAGTCTCACACACACACCAGAGGTCTCTCCTCCTGCCCAGTCCTCCCTGGTGCTGTGCCAGGCTGGCCTGTCAGTCTGTCACTTGTGTCTCACTGCCTTGTCTTTGTGCCACGTTCAGGATGCCTTGCTCTCGACTCAGGGGCCTGACAATCACTATTAACATGGCTGCTCTAATCAAACACCTGTAGTAGGTGCATGTGGCATTTGTCTCTGCTGTGTGTAGTGTGTAGCTCAATAAATGGCTGCAGCATGTGTAACTAACTGACTAACCAGCTCGCTGTGGGGCAGCCAGTGGGGCCAGGGGGTGTGGGGGGCACTGACTGACCGGTGTGTCTCGTACCTGACTGCAGGGCAGGGGGAGGGTACGGGAGCCAGGGCTGCTGTGCTGTGGGGCCGTCACACACAGCACTGCAGGAGAGGGGGCTGCCAGTCCTGGGGGGACGGAATGGAGCCCTGGGAGGGCCTGAACGGAGCCTGGGGGGCTGAACGGAGCCCTGGGAGGGGCTGGACGGAGCCCGGGGGAGCTGAATGGAGCCCTGGGCGGGGCTGACCAGAGCCTGGGGGGCTGGATGGAGCCCTGAAGGGAGCCTGGGGGGCTGGACGGAGCCCTGGACGGAGCCCTGGGAGGGGCTGGACGGAGCCCTGGACGGAGCCCTGGGAGGGGCTGGACGGAGCCCTGAATGGAGCCTGGGGAGCTGGACGGAGGCCTGGGAGGGGCTGGACGGAGCCTGGGGAGCGGAACGGAGCCCGGGCGAGCGGACTGGAGCCCTGAAGGGAGCCGGGGGGGCTGGACGGAGCCC
>JAWWTY010000022.1:15471866-15560305 GCA_035222235.1 Margarornis squamiger | reverse complement strand
CAGACCCCACAGCCAGACCCCCTCCCAGGCCGCTCCCTCCCGCGCCAGCCCCGCACACGCACCTGGAAATACCCGAACTGCCCCAGCTGCCGCCGCCTCCTCACGCAGTAGTAGGCGCCGCCGGCCCCCGCGGCCACGGCCAGCGCGCAGCACAGCGCCGACAGCGTGCCCGTGGCCACGGGGCCCGCGCCCTGCACCGCTCCGTTCACCTGCCCCCAGACAGCGCCCCGTCACACCCTGCCCCGGCCTGGCACACCCCAAACGGGCCACACCGCAGGGCAGAGGGGACTTGGGCACCTCGTCCCTGTTCCCAGCCCCGCTGCCAGCTGTTCCGGCACAGACTCACCTGGCCAAGGCGAACGACGGGCGGTGGGATCCTCAGGGGCTCTGCAATCGCGTGAATGATGCCATTGAAAGCCATGATGTCCCACTCCACGATCATCGTGTCATTGATCCCCTTGGCATCCTAGGGCACAGGACACAGATGGTGTCACTTCTCACCTCCCTGTCTCAGGAGAGATGTGCTGAAAACGTGTGGGTTTGGGTTTTTATCCTCTTCTGAGGTTAAACCTACTGATTGCTCTGTAGTGTTTCCCCCTGGGAGGTCTGATATGTGGAGGTCATATCCTGACTGGGACGGGATGATGGTGCCCGAGGTGAGGTTGAAGCTGAAGAGGACGACATTGCTGGATGACACATGGAGCTTCAGTTCTTCTCCTGTCAGAGTCTGAAAATGCAGCAGTGTGCAGGGATGAGAAACAGCTGGGCTGGTCTCACCCCTTCCCTGCTGCTGTGCAGCACCCCTGGCCCAGCCACTCCAAGGCCACAGGCAGCTCTATTTGTGCGTAACACAGCACAGAACTACAATGCAGAGCAGGGGGGAATTGCCAATTGTCAAAGCTCAGCTGGAGAAGACTGAGCAACTTGACCTCAATGGCGCTTCTGAAGGAGTGGTTGCACTGGAGACCTACACTGGTCCCCTCTGACCCCCATACCTCCTTCTTCCCTGAACTATTTCACACCATCATGCAGCTTTGGCAACACCTCTGGCTGTGATAGCTCATCCCATGTATTCAAGTGGCTGCTCATCTCTGCTTGCTTACCTCGTTGTCTGCAAAGCCAGAATTCAGAGGGACAAAGACAGTTTTGGGAGCAGAGTCATCAGACAAATACTTGAAAAAATCCAGTCCTTCTTCTGTGTCATTGGCAAAATTGAGCAACATCTGGAAAAGATGGGAGATCTTCCCCATCAGCACACTGCTGGCAGTGCAACGGTGCCACCTTCCCCAGCCCAGGAACACCCAGCCTTGCAAAGGAAACTCCTCAGTGTTTGTCCTCTCTACCCCATACACAGACCAAACCTCCCCTCCTCCCTCTTATGGCTCATCCCTCCCTCTGCCTTGTAGCCAGCTGCTGGCTGCTGAAGAGGCAGGAGCGCATCCCTTACGGAATAGAAGGTGGAGAAGCGGTCATTGTCTGCCAGCACATCGGGGAGTTTCCCACTGCACCAGTACCCATCTCCCACGAACCCATCACGGCAGGTGCAAGTCAGATCTGCAAAGGAAAACCAAGATGTGGCTTCACTCACCAGTGTTGGTTACACCAACCAGCCTGCCCTTGACTTCTGGATACCCCTCAGCACGTTCCCTGAGGGCACAGGGAGAGGAGGATGTGCCTGCCCGTGCCTCATGCTCCAAGGGCAGCTGTGCCTGCTCTTGTGCCCAACAGGACTGTCCCCAGGCAACGTGCTGGTGCCACTCACCCTTCTCCCGGTAGCAGAACGCATCCCAGGTCTCGCTCAGGTTGCTTCTAGAGCCATAGTCCACAATGCCCACGTGGCTGGACCCGCAGCTGGGGTTGGGGTAGGCTGTGGGGTATCCAGCTGTGCCATTGTCCAGCCAACCCACCAAGCACAGATGGAATCCCATCTACCAGAGAAAAATCAATGATTAGATTAAAAATAATATCTCTTGTCTGAGTTTTTTGCCCTGATGCACATTCCTTGTTGTGCAGCCTTATCCAACATTCCCCCAACACCGAAAGGGTTGGGCACTGCCACAAATCTCCCCCCAGTGTGACTGGAAGCCCCACCAGCCCTCCTGGTTTCATGGCTGTAGATGGAACAAACAGAGCCTGGCTGAGGGGATGAGGGATCACCCAGGGAGAAGCACTGCCTGTCCCAGCCCCATAAGGCAACAGGGCCAGCCCTGCCCTGACCTGCTGTGCTGCCGAGAGCTGCCGGAACGTGGCCAGGGAAGCGCCTTCTGCAGCACAGGCCTCCTGAGCCTGCTCGTAGGTGAAGTCGTACTTTTTTCGGGGTGACTGCAGGTGAAACACGCCCATGGTCTTATCTGCAAAACACCAAGGCCCAGGAGCATCAGCACAGCAAAGACTGAGTCACCTCCCTGGGCAGCCACGTGGGTCCCTGTGTGAGCACAGGCAGCACTGCTGGCAGAGGCTGGGATGTGGACATGGCACAAGAGAGGGAGAGGCTTCCTCTGAGCTTCTTGCCCTCCACAATGGAGTTAGTGCTTCCTGGCAGTGCAACCCACCAGATGTCATGTCACATCACATGGGAGCAGGCAAGGATGCCTTGTCCTCCCATGTAACACGGAGGGAAAAGGGGAATGTCCCCATCCCCTTGCCCATCCCACCCTCCAGCTCTCCCGAGGGATGCCCCAGCCAGAAGGTGAAGGAAGAGGGAGCGTGACCTCACCATGGAAGTGCAGGTCGGTGCAGATGGCCTCCCGATGGCACTGCCCGTTGTCTCCCAGGCACCGGTCCGTGGGGGGCACAACCTCTTCCAGGCACTGGATCCCATCACCGATGTAGCCCCGCTTGCACTCACAGCGCCGCTCGTTCTGCAGCACAAAGAGAGGGTGGCATTTCTGTGAGTGCAAACAGATGCCAACTGGGGATCCTTGTATCCCTGTGAAGACGGGAATGAGCCTTCAGAAAGCCTCTGCAGCCTGCTGGGACTCTGACAGAGCTATGAAAGGCCACATGGCCTCTGTCCTACCCCACACCCAGAAAATGCCACACTGTCTCCTTGTCACATGCTGTCTGAGCTGAGCTGTGAGGTACGTGGCTCCTGATTCTTGCCCTACAGCATGATCCCAGTCCCCTCTTCTGGCCTGCAGTGATCTGCTTTGGTTCCTCTGCAAAAACAGTCCCTCAAGCACTGTCCTTGAGGGACCACCCCAGATTCCCCAAGAACAGCCCAGAAATGCCACAACTTACACCCCTTAGACAGAGGAATGGAGACAATTGGCCTCAGCCTAACACCCCCCAGACCTTCCCCACAGCCAGGCAGCAGAGCAGACCAAGGGCGTGGCCCCTGTGTGGGGGTAAGGACCTGCAGCACAAGCACAGCAGCGGAGGGGACCGGAGGGGAGGGGCAGGGGACACTGTCACATCACTGTCTTCCAGCAGCCTGAAGCATCCCAGGGCAGCCACCTGGGATGGCACACAGATCCCCCCAGCCCAGGGCACACTCACGGGGCCGGTGCTGATGCAGGAGGCGTGCTGGCTGCAGTCCCCGTTCCTGCCGTCCGCACACCTGTCTATGGGCTCGCACACGTAGCCGTCGCCGCTGTACCCGGGATCGCAGGCACAGGAGACGTTCACACCCTGCTGGGAGCACTGAGCCTGCCGGGCACAGCCCCCGTTGTCCTGGCTGCACATGTCGATTACTGCAGGAGTGGGGAAGTACTGGCTTAACTACAACACCCCCGAGGTGTCCCAGGGTTGGTCTGGCACCCCTGCCAGTGGTCATCCCCATGTGGGCATCAGGAGATGGTCACCTGTTGCCTTGCCATGTTTCCAGCTTTCCCCTTGGCTCACTGCCCCTCCAGCCCAGCCCCCGTGGCCCCCCATACCTGAGCACATCCTCCCGTCCCCCTCGTAGTGCAGGTTGCATTCGCAGAGGTTGCCGGCGCGGCACACGGCCTGGGGGTGGCACGGTGGGGAGCAGGTGGGTGTCACCACTGAAACCACAATACACACGGATCAGGGTGACCTCAGGGCTCACACACGGGTCAGGGTAATCTAAAGGCTGTGACACAGGCACAGCTGCCATCACCACCCGTGTCCCAAACCTCCTGCCCCACACTCCCACTCACTCCCTCTCCCTGTTCTCTTCTGCAGGTGCCTTGTCCAAACAGAAAGGGCTATTACTCCATCAGATACACCTCAGGCCTTCACCTCAGGCTCAAACTCTTCTTGGAGCACCTCTGAGCTCCAGTGAACATTTCCTCCTCCTCACCACCCAACCCTTATGAAATTCAACAGATCTCAGGATGAGCCTCACAACTGAGAGCTTGTTTTTGAAGATACTTCTGACTGGCTGCTTAAACTACCCAGCTACTGGAAAAGCAGCCATAGGGCAGCAGGTCCCAGGGAGTGGCAGGTGGTGGGGTTTGGCATCCCTCACCTATTCTGATTTCACAGTGGTCTCCAGTCCAGCCCTCGGCACAGAAGCAGAAGCCATCGCCGTGCAGCCCCGCGTTGCACACGCCATTCTCAGTGCAGTTACACTCTGTGAGGAAGGGATGAACACACCATCACAGCACCTGCCTTGGTTGCAGGGGAAGGCCACACTTGGGCCATGGGACAGCCACGTGGCACAAATGTGGCATGAGTGGGCAGGTATGAAGGTGGGCACGCAGCACACACAGCCCTTCCTGTCACTGCCAGCCCTGTCCCTCTCTGTAACGTGCACCCTCCTTCACAGAGGAGGGGAAGCCCCTGCACCCACAAACCCCCATCACTCCTCTCTCCTGGGCATTTCTGGAAATGTGTTTCTCACTGAATCCCTGCAAACATTCAGCTGTCAAAAACATTCCTGGAGACCGCATAAGGCCCAGTTTGGGATGGGAGGATGGAGGACTCTCTTTTCCTTCCCTTTGATTTTGTCTCCCATGGGCACAGGCCCCTGCTGAGCAGGTCCCAGGAGATGCAATTTCTGTACAGGGTCTGTCCATCACAACTTACGTGTCTCCCAGCACAAAATACACCTTAATGCTTTCTGCCAGCCTGGGGTGCTCAGCTGTGGCTGCCCCTGTGGCCCCATCACAGAGGTGAGGCCATCAGCAGCCTGGCTGCACCGGCCCCATCTCCCAGCACGTGCCATCCAGCCTTGCCCAAGTACAGCTGGATTACTGGCTGTCCAGCAAGACCCCAGGGAGGGACGTCCCCATCCCCAGAGGTCTGACCTGAGCACTGTGGGGTCTGTGGCAGCACTGACTCCCACACTGTCAGCTGCAAGGGGGTCAGCCCAGCACCCACCCCCTCGCCAAGCAGCAGCAGGGGGCACAGCCACCTCTGCAGCCCCAGCCCCGTACCTCGGCACTCGGGGCCGTATCTGTCGGGCGCGCACAGCTCGCAGCTGGTCCCGATGAAGGCCTGGCTGCAGTTGCATCTCCCCGAGCCACCGATGTTGTCATCACAGGTCCCACGGTTATTGCACGGCGCCTCCAGCCCTCCTGGACACACTGCAAGGGGGGCACCTTAGTGAGGCTGAGGGGACAAAGTGACCCTGAGCCTGTACACCAGGTGTCACCTGAGCTGCCACTTACAGGGTGCTCAGACCTCAGACAGCTCAGCAGTCTGGGCAGTGAGTGCTGGGGACATCCCATGGCAGTAAACCTTTGGAACAGGGGCAAAAGGGTCAAATTTGGCATAGCTTCCAGCCTGGGAAGACCCTCTGCTGCCATGTGCTGGGTCTGCACCCCACACTAACCAGGCACCAAGGATGTGAAAGCTGCCCATGCACAGAGTGCAGATAGCAGGGAATGGTTGAGCACTGGCAATGTCCAGGGGTGAGTGACATGTCTTGACAGCCACCCCCAGCACCCCCGTGCCCAGGGCTCTCCATGGGGATAAGAGGTTTCCAAGGAAAGGGAATTCCCTGTTATGATATGGTCCACACACACTCCCAGAGGATTGTTCCCTGCACCCTCTATGGACTGGGGCTCCCTGCCTGGGGTTTTGCCCACCCTTCTCCTGGGAAGCACGTTCATGGATGCAAAATGTCTGTGTTGAACCAGTAATGCCACCTTCCCACAGGACAAAGGGCTGGGGCGGGAAAGGCTCTTACCCCGACAGTCTCGGCCATAGTGGTTGGCACAGCACTGCGGGATCCACTGGCTGGAAACGCAGCTCCTCCTGCAGCCTCGTCTCAGAGGCCCCCTGGAAGAGAAGTGTCTCCTGAAGGGGTCCCACGGGGAGTGTGGCCACGACGGCCGCAACAGGGAGTTGCGGTGAAGCAGGAAAGTGTTCCTCAGCAGGTGGTTTCCATAATAGTAGCAGCGCCTGGTTTCCCCCTGTGACGGAACAGGCAAAACACAGAGTTTGCCACATTGGCCACTGACAACTCACCTTGACTTTTCTTGTGCCACTCATTCAGTTTTATGACGAGTAACAGAGGCTTCCTAACATGCAATGGGGCTGGTGGCAGAGGAGCCACAGATGAACTTCAGGGATGTGCCAGGAGCCCACAGTGAGAATGGGGTACAACCACTGCCTCCCAAGGCTGCTGTCCAGGGGATCCCCAATTCCCCCCCAAGTGGCCAGGCTGAGCTCTTTTGCTGTAAAGCACCCAGAGCCACCCCCAGTGCTGGAGGGACCCCTGCAGCCACTGTCACCCATAAAAAAGTGACAAGCAAAGACCAGTGGAGCCCCCATGGGACTCTGTGCCTTGGGGTAAGGCATGGACAACATGACCAAGCCAAGGGACTCGCCACATGCAGGTGGGCCTTCATTTGGCTCCTAAA
Organism: Margarornis squamiger; assembly: GCA_035222235.1. NCBI lineage: Eukaryota > Metazoa > Chordata > Aves > Passeriformes > Furnariidae > Margarornis > Margarornis squamiger. The sequence goes on along the minus strand of JAWWTY010000022.1, from coordinate 15,553,532 downwards.
ACATCAGGGGCACGTGGGGATTGTCATCAGTCCCCTAAGAGGCATCCTTGGTGACAAAGCTGTGAGCTTTACCCGTTGAACGGAGCCAGCAGGGCAGGGTGGCTCGAAGCCACAGAGTCCACAGCTCTCTGTAGATCCCTGTGGAGGGGAGAAAGAAACCTCACAACAACTCAACACGTGCTGCTGCCTCTCCCGGCTGCTCAGAGCTTTGCCAAGGAAAAGGAGCAAGCCATCCCAGCATCCCTCTTCCCAGGCATGGGACTGCATGGGTGGCATGGATCCTCACTGACCTCATCACAAGTGCTTACCTGCAGCTCAACAAAGCTGAACTTATCACACCGAGATCCCAGATCTGGTGGCTCCAACAGTCTATCAATGCCATAAGCAATGCCCCCATTGAATTCCATATGCCTCTGGATGATGGTGGCATCGCCGTTCCCCAACAGAATCTCCCCCTGAAAGAGGAAGAAAGCATCACGTATTCAAGCATATTCTACATCCATTCACCACCCAAAAGTTGCCCATTTTTGGCTGCCATGACTTTTTAATCACCCCAAGAATTCTCCAAAATCTGCGTGCTCATGTCCCAGACCACCCTTCCGGAATAACACTTTTCATGGCCATGTCTCCTAAGGATGTCCAACATGTGGCAAGGTTGTGGCCACCAGGGGAGTGACTTTGCAACCATGTCATGGTGGCGTGTGTGAAAGTACCACACACCTCCACAATTCCCTGAGAGCTGGACACAACATCTGGAGCCTCTCTACAGCTCAGCTGTAGGCAGGGGAAGGGGGTGTCCCAGCCTGCAAACACCCCAGCTCGGTGTTCAGTCCCTGCCAGAAACACCAGTTGCTCCATGGCCATGCTCAGGGACACTTGCGCTGTGGAAGCCAAGCCCAGCACTGCCAACACTCACCACGTGGGTTTTGCTGCAGCTGAAGGAGACGGTGGAGCCGTGCATGGTCCGTATGGTTTCGACTTGAGGCACGTTACCAGCAACAATCTAAGGGGAAAAGAAGAATGTGAAGGGAGAGACAGGAAAAACTGGCAGCTCATACTAATGGGATGCTGCCTGGTGAGGACAGGGGTCAGCAGCCACACTCAGAGGAGTGTGATGTGGCAGTATGTGAAGCCAGTGTGGGTGGCACAGCATAACTATGCTGGGTTGGTCCCACACTCCTGTGCTGCAAGAGACCAATGTGTGAAAGCAGGCCCTGGTTTTGCTCTGCTGGACTTTTCCCTCATTCAAGAGAGCCTGTTTGTGAGCCTTGCATTGAAACCCAGAATCACAGAATCAACTAGGTTGGAAAAGACCTCTGAGATCATCAAGTCCAATCTTTGACCCAACACCACCTTGCCTACTAGATCATGGCACCAAGTGCCCCATCCAGTCTCTTCCTAAACACCTCCAGGAACAGTGACCCCACCACATCCTTGGGCAGCCCTTTCCAATGTCTGATCACTCTCTCCATAAAGAATTTCTTTCTAATGCCCAACCTAAACTTCCCCTGGTACAGCTTAAGACTGTGCCCTCTTGCCCTATTGCTGGCTGCCTGGGAAAAGAGAGCAACCCCCACCTGGCTGCACCCTCCTCTCAGGGAACTGTAGAGAGCAACGTGGCCTCTGCAGGAAGCTCCTAACAGAAGGTTTCAACTCAGCCCCCAAAGATCCGTGATGAAGCTGTAGCTGCCTCACATGCTCAAACTCTGGGTCTTCTCTAGACAGCAGATACCCTGCGTGTTCTACAGCAGCAATAATTTGGCAGGGTCACTCTGACATAACCATAGGCCTCAGGAGGCAGGAGGCTGTGTGCTGTCACATTTACCTTTGTGTCCCTGATCATGTGTGCCTTGAGGTAGGAGGCCAGCACGTCCCGGTGCTCCCTGCGGTACAGGTACTTCTGCCTGTCCTCCGGGAGGGCGTTGAAGGCGGCGTCCGTGGGCCACAGCATGGTGAAGGGTCTGTGCAGGGGGTCATTCACCAGGGGCAGCAGCTCTGCATCCTGTCCCAGACAACAGGGCATACAAAGGAAAAGCCACAAGCCCCAAAGTGAACGTGCAAATGCACAAACCACCTCCCCAGAGAGCAGCCCAGGTCAGGTCACTCACCTGCAGCAGCTTGCTGTAAATGCTGTACCCAAAGGCCTCTGCCACCTCTGTGATGTTCTGCTGCAGAGGGAGGAAAGCAAGCAACTGTCACTTAGGGTTCCCCCTCCAGGAGCAGCAACACAGTGGAGAAACCAGACAGTTAACAACTAGAGCAGCTAAACACAAGTTTATCTGTGTCACCAACTAGAGCAGCTACACCAACTACAGACAAGTTTATCTCTGTCACCATCATGGTGATATTTGGCCTGGAAAGGGCTGGCATTTGGCAGCCCCTGCTTTTCTGATTCATCCTGGACAGATGCTGCTATGACAGGAGCTGGGATGAATTCCAGCACCCTGTTGAGCTGTACAGAAAATGTGCTATCTTCTGTAAAATGCAGGATCTATAAGCTCCTAGTTCTTGCTTGAGGAGTACCAGAGAGGCATTGGCAATCTCACGCTACAATCTGCTCTGTGTTGGAAAAGGAGTGTAATCGTTGGCATGGGACATGATTCCCATACCTACATCCAGTACTGTTGTTCCCTAGTGATGGATAAGGCTCCTTCTGTTCCAAATATGGCTATGCCACAGATGCTCTCACCTTCACAAGCCAAATCCATGCCCTCAGACAACCCCTACACAGGCAGGAACAGGGAGGAAGAGCAGCCCACGCAGCCCTGTGCTGAGGCAGCACTGCTGGGAGAGAGATCCTGGCCCTGTCCTCACCACAGCAGGGCACAGTCAGAGCTTCAGCCTTACCCGTGAGAGCTTGGAGGAAATGTTACGGTCCACCAGGTCACTTGGAATGAGGATCTTGTTGATGAAATGAATGACCCCGTTCACACCAATGATGTCACTCGTGACCACCTTGGCTTCCCCGTTGAGGGAGATGCTATTCTGCGGGAGAGGGGATGTGATGGGGCATTCACAGCCACAACACTGCCCTCTGAGCTGTCTCTGAGCCCTGGGCAAGCCACAATGGCTTCAAACGACAGCAGAAGGGACATCCTGACCAATGGGACAGGGAAAGGAATTACCTCATTCACCGTGATCTTTATTTTGTGACCAGATAAAGATGTGAGGGACTGCTGGGCTTCCAGGTCACTGGAGAGCAATTTCTGGCAACCCACCATATGGTAGCGAAGCAGGTCCCGGAGGAGACCTCTGCTCTTCCACTCCTCAAACTACAGACAGAAAACACAGGTCACACTGGTGCACTTTGCCTCCCAGCCCTGATGAGGGAGACCTGGGTTGCCCAAGGCCCCTCTGACTCATCCCTGCAGGAAAGCCAGTCCCTCCAAAACACGGGGAATGCACAAAACAATTTCAGAGCTTTAGGAAATTTCAACCAGCTTGACAAAACCAGCATTTAGGTTCTTTGAGGAAGGACTAATGACCACATTGGCCTCAAGGAAATGATGCCTGGGATATATGATCTTTGGGAATTGTTCCTTTATTGGATGTATGGGAGCCCATGAGGAAGAGGTTGGGACTAGTGGTGTGAAACTGCATGGCAGGACTTGTCAGTGATGGGATTAGGATATTCCATTACACTGACACCAAAAAGTTGTTGGTTAAGAAGCCAGTTCACAGAGTCAGGAATAGGGATCTCTCCGTCCACAGGTCTCCACTTGTCCCAAATATCCCACTTGCTTGCAATAGTAGGAAGGGAAATAGAATGGCAGGGCCTGGGGCACAGAGAAGGAATAAGAGGTCTTTGTCACAGATGCTTGGAAACCTTGCTGTTACCAGCCCCCAAAACAGCCATAAATTCACCATACATCACTGATCTGGCAGAGCCCCATGAGATAAGCCCTCCAGTAAGGGTCTCTTTACAACAGGAGCCATGTCCACCCCTGCCTAGTCTGTCTCCTTAGGGAGATGCCTCCAAACTTCTGCTCTTACACTGATGGAGGATGGGGGATGCCTTTAACCCTCCACGGTGCAGCCCCTTTGCTTCAATTCACTGGGCAGAACAGTCCCAGAGGGGACATTTTCACAACTGGAGCTGTCAAACCTAACAGAGATTGGGATGGGAGGACACTTACTGTTGTAGTGTTTCCTATGAAATCTGTCTGAGGGACGAAGACAGTGAAAGGCCCTGCCCCACTGAGTTCTTTGATGCTTTCTGCCTGTGTTAGAAAAGCATTTGTGTGATGGGAAATAGAAAACATGGTTCCAGTTAGCAAGACTCTTTGCAGAAAAGTGGTATTTACTATACAGAGACAAGGACAAGGCTGTTTGTTACCAACCTGTATCATCTTAAAGAACATGGATGAGTCTGGAATCCTTCCAAGCTCCTTAAACAGAGAGAAACAACTGGTGTTAGCAGAGTCCCTTCCACTTGCTCCTCCCCAGCCAGCAGAGTGACCTGTTCCACTCCAGGTCACTCTCCCATCCTTATGAGACACCAGTTCTCCTGACACATCATAGTGATCTTCCTCCCTCCCTCCCGCCCCAGAACTGCAGGCACAGAGGGCATGGATGTTACAGTGACCTCTGCCTGCACCATTCACATCACAAATGCTGCGGGATGGTGTGGACAGAGATGGAAGCTGGCTGGTTCTGTAGCACCTGTCTCATAGGTAATTGCCCTGTGCTCATGAGAGCCTTGGGTGCTTCACAAAACCTCTGCTTTAACCTCACTGTGCTGCCACTATCAGTTCTGGGGTTCTGTCCGGAGGGCAGACACACCTTGGCATGGCAAACTCCTTGTCCTTACCACACTAACTTTCAATAAGAGCAGAAGTGCACAACAGTCCATCTCATTTCTCCTGGCTCTGCTGTGGGGGTGACAGATTTTAATTGTCTCTAACTGAAAAGGTCACCAGATTGCCCAAGTACAGCCATTGTATTGGCAACAGAACTGGACACAGACTGGATCCCAAGTCCTGGCATGGCCACAGGGGACACCTGCCCTCATTGCACTGGGCAGAAGTGAGTTGCCTTGGGGAAAACTAAAAATCACCCCTGTTTGCCTAAAACATGAAGAAAACAGCCCCTGGAGCATTGGTCAATGTTGCTGACAGAGCAGCAGGATGCTCCCAGCATGGCTCCCTTTGGAACAAAGTCACTTTACTGTGATTCTCTCCCACAGCTGGCACACCAAACACACCTATGATTTATGGAGAGTTTGCCTCAAAGCACCTCTCCCCACTCCTACAGCACACACATATTGATATGACACTAAGATCAGCTCACCTGCACCTTACATTGGGAGGGGAGGGAACGCTTTGCTGCAGGGCAGGGACAGGAACACAGAGGGTGCTGCACATGCCTCTCACCTGATACACTTTGCCACGGCAGGTGAAGCCATCTCCAATGCTGTGCCAGGAGCAGGAGCAGTTCCGAGTGCCTGGCCCTGTGTACTTGCAGAGCCCAAAGGGGCTGCAGCCTCCGTTGTTCTGCCAGGGAAAGCAAAAGGCCTCCATGGAGGGACATCTCCAACAACCTGAATGGCTGCCTGCATGTGGGAGCTGCAAACTACACCCAGCCCAGTGGAGCAGAAACCATTCCTCACCTCTCTTCAGTACCTTAGAATAAACCTCGCCCAAATCCTCAAGGGCTTTCCAGCACCAAACCCTCCCATTTCACACCTCCCTTTGGAACCCAGAGTGATGACAAACCCCATGACTCAGAGGGACACTTAGAAATGGAAGTGATGCTGTGAGTACAGATTACTTCTAAGCTTTTGAGCACATCCCACACAACATGGACACAGTGGAAAAAGCCCACATGCCTCCAACCCTCTGTCACTGTTTCCACAGTGAGGGAGTGCCAGGTGACCAACACAGTGGAAACCAAACACACAAGGGAGTCCCTCCCAGCACGCGGAAAGGCAAGACAGCCAGCTCCAAACAACCAGGCTAGTGCTGTTCCTGCTGCTAACTACTGGGATAAAGGAACACTTCAAGGCTGTGGCCTCAGCAAAATGCAGACATACCTGTGCACACAAGTTGATGGGGTTGCACTGGCTCACACCATCCCCACTGTAACCGGGAAGACAGTTGCAGGCAACCTGCAGGGAGAAAAGATCCTCGGTCTGAAACTTGGACCCACTGAAGAAAACACACAATGGCTGCACGGGATGGAAAGCATGTGGTGCAACACCCCTTGCTGCATTCATGAATGACCATGCCTGTGTCCGCAACAAATAAAACCCAAGGCTGCCTCCAGCCTCTGGCCCACAAAACCATCTGCTTTCATGGAGACAGCAATCTTTCATTGCTCTTCCCAGGCAACTTCTCTATGTGGAGAGTAGTAAGTACAAAGCAGGGCACTGCAAAGGATGGGACTGTCTCTAAGAGAAGGACACAGCTGTGACAGCCTCCATAACAATGTTGTCCTGACATCCATCCTACATACTCACCTTCTTGGGGCCTGTTTTGATGCACTCTGCGTTGGTGTGGCAGCCCCCATTGCTTTCGAGACAGAGATCGATTTCTGCAGCAAAACAAAAAGGCCACATTATTGCTGAGGGCTGCTCAAGGCAGCTGGGAACTGTGATCCGAAGGGCTATAGGGAAAGCAACAGGAAGAACCTTTCCAGTTTGGAAAACACTTTCCTGGGAAACTGTCTTGTGATAGCAAAGGAATAGGATGCAACTGCAAGTCCTACTCCTGCCACATGTGGGTCTCTGAGCTGTGATAAATCTGCCCACTGAAAATTCCATGTGTGTCTGGGTGTGCTTTGAAGGATATGAGAGGACTGGACTGTCCCCCAGTTCCACCTTCATCTCACTGTGTGAGACTGCCCTCACCCTCTGTCTCTGAGCCTCTCCACAGCACGGATCAGAGCGAGAAACCTCTCAGGGCTCTTTTGGTTTGACACCAAAACACTAATGCTTTTAAGTCTGGAACTCCCCCCAGCATGGATGATGCCTCTGCCCTCCCCAAAGCACACACTGAGCACTCACCCATGCAGAGGGTGCCATCCCCAGCGTAGCCATCCTTACAGACACAGGTCCTCTCTCCTGGGGACACTTTGGTGCACACAGCGTGTACGGAGCAGCCACCGTGATCCACAGTGCACGGATCTATTTCTGGGACCACAGACAAGAGAAGCAGAGTCAGCTCAGAGCACCTGGGAATGATCAGCTGTGCCACAATGATCATCCACCTGAACAAAATCACATCTTGGTAAAACCCCTTTGTTTCTTCACAAAACTGTTGGTCCTTCAAGGGTATGGAGCCTCATCCAGACCTGAGAGTGGCCAGTCCAAGTAAGTAAGCTGAGCTTAAGTTACCTCTAAACTGGACTAATAAGTCTTTCCCTCATAGCATTTGCTAACTGAGGACTAATGGTTAGAGAAGAAAAAAGATGTTTTCCTGAACAGTGTAAATGTGTGTGTGGTTTTTTCTTTTCCCCCCCACACTCCCATTTCAATAAGGACAATACTGAAAAGATACTGGAATGTCTACCAGTGTTTTGACTGTTACAGTTTTATTACTTTTTTTTTTTTTACTGTTTTTGACATAGGCCAGGTTTTGCTGGACATACCTGTGCAGTGGGTCCCATTCCCTGTGTATCCAGCAGAGCAGAAGCACGTAGGTAGGGAATCTGTGGAACTATTGAGGCAGCTGAAACAAGAAAGGGATAAACAATTACTGATGGCACCTCCTGATTCACTCAGTCAATGGGAAACAAGTACAAGCCTGGCATCTGCAAGAGACCACAACGACCACAGGAGGAACATGCTGTGGATTTCTTTACAGCACCAAACACTCAAGTCATGTTGGTCAGGACCTGGCACTTTACACAGGGCATCCTCGCCATGTCCACGTTCTGCATGGTACGATGGGGTTGGCAGAGCCCCAGTGCCACAAAACAGGAGACAGAATAATGGTTGGAGAAGGCAACAAGAGTGAGTCATTGCAGCCCTGTTTCATTCCTTGGCAGGGGCAGATAGGGCTTGTAAATGGCTGGTTCATTTGCTCCTTGAATAAGGCCAGACTTGGAGTAACTTGGAGCCTCTGCTTTCTCCCATCCATCCATGCAGAAGGGACTTGGAATGAATTTATGCTCAGACAAAATCCTTGGGGAGAAGGGATGCAACTCAGCAGCAAAGAGAGTTCCCAGAATGCAAGTGACATTTATACAATTTTAATGAGTAAGCACCTTCTCCCAGTCCTCTGAGAAGGCCTGAACACAAAATCACCTCTGTGTAAAACACATACAAACACACAGGGATGACTCAGCCCCTTGTCTGCACTTACTTGGCCATTTGATGGCAAGTGTTATTGCATAAGTCAATCTTGATTCCTGCAAGAAAAGTCACAAAGATAACTTGGCATTTTCAATTTAGCACTTGTTGGGGCCATTTCTCTTATCTAAAGGAAAGGACTCTGCAAAAGGCCTCCACACTGGTAGGAATGAAACAAGGTCTGAATCCTTGTTAATCCAGACATACAGAGCCACTTGAATTTGCCCCTTTCAAAGCAAAAAGATGAACTGTTTTCATGCTTCACATTTACACTAGATAGGACAGCTCCACTCAGTTTCTATTTCTAAATGCCCCCAAAGCCTTTGGCTTCACTATAAAATCAGCCTTTGTGCACAAACTTGTAAAATCCCAAAGTATTTAGAAGTTCAAGTTTCTTCCTACCCAAATGCTAACCATAATTCCAAATCCATCTTCAATGTGTTATTTTGACACACAATGACAGATTTATTGATAAATGGCAGACTACAGACTGAGCTCATATAAATGAACAGGTCTGTGAGCAGAAAAAGTAGCTCAGCAGACACACTGGGGCCCTTTGGAGGTTCAAATCGTGTCCTGCCACCTTCTTAGGCAAGTAGCAGGAGTGATGGTCAACTCCATCTGGCTGAAAGCCTCCAGCTCTCTCTCTCAAGGGGTTGTTATTGTGGTGCCTCAGTCTCAGTGGAGATGGAAGCAGGAGACAGGCTTTTCTCAATATGAATTTCATCCAAAGAACTCAGGGGCTTGTGTGCTGTCGGGGAAGTCACACTGCAAACACAGCCTCTGTGCAGTAATGAGTGAGCACAGTCTGGGAAACTTTTGGGGGAATGCAAAATACATGCAACTGTGGTCACCTTGCTCAGCTAACACAGAGTTGCTCTGGCAACTAAAGAGGAACCCACAGACTTCTCTGCTAACAAGGCAATTTACAGCAGAGGCCCCTTCACACTCACGTACTCTCTTGGCAGGTAGGGCCCGTCCACCCTGGGAAGCACTCGCAGCTCCCATCCCCTTGCAGTCCATCGTTGCATATCCCATTGTCACAGGCACATTCTGCAGGGGAAATACAAACACTCATCACTGTCAAATCAACCAGGTCTAACAAGCAGAGTCCTGCTGCCACTTCTCTGGCTGTTCTGTACCTAATCCAACATCAAACTGCCATAAAGAAAATGTCACAGAAGTATCAGCTCTGTTCCCTCACTGCCAGGCCAAAAAGCCCAGGAACAAGCCACCCACCTCTACTTTCTCAAGTTTGTGTAGCACAGCACATGCTTTGGCTTGAGGATGAAAAATGGGACGACTCCTCTGGCTGATCACAAGTGCTCATTCAGTCACTTGTTCACACTGCCCCTCTCTTGGTGGCCTGCCAGTCATTTGCCTGTCTCAGAGATTTTGGGACATTCCTTCCCTCCCACCACCCCTCCCAAGAGCTGGGACGTGGCCACAGTTCTCCCTTTGCAAGCAGGACATTAGAGACAAGCTGCAGTAGCCATTGGTGTCACCTGATTTGCAGTCAGCCCCGTAGCGTCCCACTTCACACATTTCACAGGCAGTGCCGTGGAAACCCTCCAGGCACCGACACTCTCCACTGCCCTCGGTGCCATCCTGGCATTCCCCATTCCCAGAGCACCACTGGCCTGGCTTCCCTGGGCACATCTCACACATGTGTCCGTAGTAGCCAGGGCAGCAGACAGACCTCTGGAAAACAGACAAGAACAAGCTGGGATGAGCCATCCTGTGCAGCACAGACAAGGTACAGCTTTACTGGGGGAGCTACTCTATTCCTTTAACTATGTGACAGCCATAATTTCTGACAACACATGACAGGGCTTGATGTGCACAGGTGGGATGGAGTGAACACCCTAAAACAGGGTGCTCTGTTGACCAGAGCTTCATGTAAAGGTCTGCACTGCCCTTGAGCACCACTGGCCCTTTGGTGAGTAACTCAAATGTTCAGTCCTGTGCCCCTCCAGCCTATTTCCTGCCTGTATTCCCACTGTGTCTCTCTGTTGGGCAGAGAAAGGCACTGCCAGAAGGTGATTTGGTTCCAAAGCCTAACTTAACTGCTCTCACTTCTTTCTGCATCTACCCATGGAGGGAAGAAATCATGATGGGACCAAGTTGGACAGTAAAGATTAAAAGAAACTTCACCTAATGAAGGGATGCAGAAGTGCCAAGTGAGGTACAAGTGCTGACTGAAGCTCTCCATGTGAGTATTGTATGTCCAATTCCCTCTCTTACTTTCTCCTCAATCTTCCATTCCCATTAAACTTTTCAAAAGATGCTGCAATACCTATTAGACCTCAAATTCACACAAGTATTTCTTTTACCATTTCCTTTTCAAGTGTTTTATGCCAGACACACATTTTCACAAAACTGGTAGGGGCTGTAACACACTTAACACAAGATGCAAGACCTGCTCCTCCCTTTGATTCAGCTCCAATTAGTCATCAGTTATTCGGGAAGGCACATGCACAAGGAAAATACCATCATTCATGCCTCATTTCCTTAGGAAACCACACTACAAACATTCAACTCCTTCTCTTCCTCTGCAGGACAAAACCCAGAGCAACAATACCAAAGCAGCAGATCACAATCCATAACTGGGCAGACATTCCTGCAGGTCTGTTTTTGCTCCAGTGCCCTCCATCTCCAGGATGAAGAGTGACTGCCAGCCCAGCCCAGCCATGCAATGGCACAAAGACAGCCAGGACTTCAGCACAGTCTGCACTTCCATGGCTGTACTTCCGATACCCATTTTGCTTTTATCAAAATGAAACAGATGCAAATGTTTTTCTCACCAGAGAAACTTTTGCACAGGTGAAGTGGCAGCCAAGTATTCCTGCATCCCCAGAGCGCAATTCGCAGCGAGCGAGATTCTTGCTCCCTGGCAGCTCCTGGGGGTGTAATTCACATAGACACAGGGAGAAGATATTACGATGTTTAGACAATGTACGTTTTGGTGCATATGGCAGTGTTCATGTTTTGTATCCTACAGAAACATCCCTAAACATTTGGGCTATCTAGAGCTGAGACCAATGAGGCATTCCTGGATGTGAGGTCACCACACAGTCAGTTTTGTCACCTCCCAAACCCATGCTACACATGTCAGTTTGAACACTGAGAAAAAAGAATTGGAAAATTTTGGGCATAGAGTAAAGCAACGAAGCCTAAGAAGCCAGATGTAGCTGTTAGGCAATTCACAGCCAGCATGGAGATGAGATGCTTAGTTATTTTCCTCTCTGGAAATGTTTGTCACTCACAAACAAGCTGCAGGCACAACCAGCCCATCTGTGTGAACAAACCAATGGTCCAAGCAGGGAAATTGCTACTGGCACCCCTAAACTGGATTTCCTTGATGATAATGTCAAAAGAGTGAAAGTTGGCTGCTGTGGGGAAACTCCTTACATGGCACGGTCTAAAGAGCTCCTGAAATTCAGGCAAAGCCTGGTGCCAGCTCTGTACAGAGCCTCATGATTTGTGTCCATGTTTTTCCTGTGTAATCCTCCCTTTTGGTTTCTGCTTTCTCTTACAAACCTTGGTAATGGATGAGCCACAGAGGACTCAAGGGCGCATTTTTTCAGGTATCAAGATGTCATCTATAGAATAATAAAAGGTCATCAAAGCACTATCTGCAAACAGTTTGTGAGCTGTCACATGAATCAAAGACTCACCACAAGAACTGATCCAGGAGGACACTTGATCCCCTTCTCGCACTTGCCGCATCTTGACTAGGGCACAAAGAACAGGACAAGTCACATGTGTGCCCTCTACCCACATCACACCAAGACACTAATCCTGAATTACAAGCACAAATGGTGCTGTACAGGCTGCTGGCTGGGACAAAGACAAAGATATATTTAACTCCGTGGCTCAAAACACCAAAAGAAGAGATCACGTGCTACACCTTTCCTGAGTCTCTGAGCTGGGCAGGGCTTTCTTTAGGCCTGGCGTTCCGTCATACAAGGCTGCAAACACTTTTTTCCTGATCTGTAGCAGGCAGATGTACCTCAGTCTGACCCTGAAATCTTCAGATGGCCAAGAGCCATGAGGTACAGGAAGGCTGGACTTTGGCCATGACCCCTAGGCAGACCCCTAGGCATTTTTGAGGGGAGCTTGTGGCCATGGCATGGAAGAATTGGACTGGATTCTCCTTCCACAGCTGAGTATCTGGGAGTCCCTGCATCAGCCTGCTCTACTATGAGAGACCCCCAGCAAGGGAACTGAATGTGATCTGCACAAGAGCTGCAGACCTGCTACCATGGACATACAGAATGTGAGCCTGAGAGGTACCGAGTCTCCAGGATGCCCCATTTCACATGAGGCTCATCTGGGGTCAGACCACAAGCTACTGCCTTATCCATGAGGAGAGACAAGGTAGGTTGTCTGTTATCCACCAGTTTGTTTGGTTCAGCAGGTGGAGAAACCCTCTGAAATGGTGGCCAGCTTAGCCATCATCCTTACCTTTTGTATGGTGGTGGTATTGGCAGTGCAACGATTCTTCTGTATCTGGAGCACCTGTGACACCCCGACCAGCATTCCATTCTTGGTCTCGAGAAATTTTCCATCCAAAGGGATATTATTGACAAACTTCTGCAAAGGAGAAGAAAACAGCATGAAGAAAACTCCTTTTGCATGGATTGCTTGGCAGCTGTTACAGTCACAGCAGTAAACTTGCAAGAAATGGGTGCATCCAGCCCCAGCCTTAGAAAGTGATAGGTCAAGCCAGATCCTCAAGTGGCAGAACAGTCTGCCTCCTTACCTGGGTGCTGTTTTGGTAAAACATTAGCCAGTAGGAGAGCCCTAACATGCTGTTTTTATGAACTCCACTTCTCAAGTCTGTGGGCAAGAGCTTCTCTCCCAGGACAACATGGTACTGCACTGTTGCATTGTCCTGAATCCACAAAAATACAAATGTTAGGACTATTTTGACTTCCTAGACTAGAGTTCAATCAGAGGTATGGCATAAGAAATGTTCCTAAGCATCTATAACAGCTGATTACCCCACAGAGCCTAGCAACTCTCTGTCAGAGGTGACTGATCACACTGGATGATTCTGTTACTTGATGAAGCCATAAATGTTTTTTTGGAACCTTTCAGAAGTCTGAAAATTGCCAGCCAGGAAAGGGAATATGTTGTGTCACCTGTCCACACACTAATGTAATCAGCATTTGGAGTCCAAATATTCTTTTCAGATCCCATTGTAACACCCCAGGAGATGCTCTCATTTCTGTACCACATCTCTCCCAGCTTTTAGAATCCAATATATGTCTCCTCTCCATGATGAAACCCACTGAAGTTGTTTATTATTTGCCAGTGTACATGTCCCTGCCCTCCCACAACACATATTCAGACTGCAAGCAAGCAGTGAGCCTACCAGCCGGGTCAGATTGGCAGCATGGCAGTATTCCTCAATGGAATTATTTCCAGGAACAAAAATGGTGTATTTTTCAGAGGACTCAATCTTCCCAATGAGCTGGTATTGCTAAAAAAATGTCCAAACAGAAACATTAGCAATTATTCTTATACTCACAAAAAACCAAACCACACATGGAATCAATTACAAAGGCAGGAGGAAATGCTTAAAAACAGGATGTACAAGTTCTGCTCAGTCAAACATATCTGATTGCTTGCTCCTCACCCTGGCTGACATCTGTGCACCTTCTCATCTATGAACAAGCCTTCCCATTCCTTTGGGTTTCTCTGCCCTGCGACAGGCATGAGATCAGCTGTAGCAGACAGATCATCTTCCACTGTAATACATGCCAGTGATCTAGAGATCTAATTGTAATTATATAACTCTTTGGCTGCTCAGAAGACCTTTTCTGCAAGATTCCTCATGAAACAGGTGATCTCCCTTTCCTTGCCAGGCAGTCCCAATTTTGGTCCACCAGTACAGGGTAAGGTGGGAATTTTCTCAAGAGACAGTTCTGACAGTGACAGCAGTTCTCACCTCAACTGCTTACCTCTAGCAACTCCTTGAATGTGCTGAATGAGGCCACAGCCTCGAGCTGTTCCTGCAGACCAGGAGGACTTGGTGGGATGTCTCCTGGAGGTGGCAACAAAACCTGTGCAAAAAGCAGGGAAAAGTGGGCAAGTGCCTCTGGGGAGTCACATTAAACTCCTGCCCTGCTTGCAAGAGAGGCAATTAGAAAAGGCCTCATTTTACACAATTCAGCAATAGCCTGAACATTTCTTCTTTCAGCCAGGAGAAGGGGAACTCCCCTCCTGCTTGTCCTGGAGACAAATATTTAAAACATTAAACAGTGCTGCACAGGAAACATCTGTCAAGACTTGTGAAAACTTGATATATCTTTGCCTTTATATACCTTCCTAATTGTCCAGACATGTATTGCTCCTTGGCCCCATCACAGAGGCTGCAGCACAAACCTGCTGCTACCACTGCAGTGTTTCCCAGTGTCACATGTACTGTCGTACCTTACTGAGGACATGGATAATGCCATTGGTGGCAGGGATATCAGTGACAACCATACTTGCATTCTGGATGGTTAATACCTGCAGAAGTACCAGAGGGAGAAGCAAAAAGATTAGAAATTGCCAGGCAAGTTCAAAACAAATATATTGTTCATCCAAGGTTGCACATGGCTAGTGTGGGTACAGTTTTTGAAAGATGTCTGCCTTTGAGGGCATCTGTGTCCCATCCAGGCTCCCCACTGGGTACAGCAGCTCTTGAACAGATAAATTTGAGACTGGGGCATGAGCCTTATGTAAGAAACCCTTACACTGCTCGTGGTGTTTATCTGCCATCTGGTCTGTGGGTTGAGAGTGGGTAATTCTGGCCTGTCATACTTTCTGAGATTTCCAGCAGTGAAGACGCCTTCAAGAAAGTGGGCCCTGAAGGGAACAAAGGCAGATAAAGAAAAGATTAAGGAAATGTTGGTAATATCAGAGAGATAAGACTGTGCCACCCAACATTCACGTCTATCACATGAAGTAGTTAAGCATGTGGCAAGAACAATGGAGGGAATTACTTGTCTAATGCCATCTGTGTGTACATGACTGGGAAAATCTCTCTCTGAAAACACATGAAAAATAAACCCACTTCCCATGGCCTGTGGTCTGTCATGTTTTAAATGCCTACTAAATTCTTTGCCTACTAGATATTTAATTCTGCTTCTGTACTTATCTCAAGGTAACTCCTTATTTGTCATGTACAAGCAGAAATCCAGTTCATGACTCTGTTACTGTTGTTTGGCCCAGTAAAGGAAAGGCAGGGGGCTCCTCATACCTGACTAAAAATGGCAGCATGTAGGGGGTCAACCAGAAATCTTTCTCAGTGTTGTTCAGGTTCTTGATAGCTGCTTCTGATGGCACTAGAACAGTGACATTGGTTCCTGCTGGGATGCTGAAGAGAGATTTCTGTTGTCCAAAGCACAAAAATGAACAAGTAAGACACATCACTGCCACATCTATACTGCAAAATACAACAAACAGGCATCCCACTCTCACAGTCATGTGAAAGGGCTGTGTGGGAAGACAACATGTCTTCCACAGCAGCACAGCAGGCTCTCCTGGCTCTCCCAGGCATGACTGACAAGGGAAAACCCTGCTTTAAGCCTTAGTTTTGTACTGCAGTTACCCTCCAAGCCCATTCAATCATAGCCAAAAACCCTTCCTGAACCCTCAACATCACTCCTGGGGGAGGGACCAAGATTATTTCCGGCAAGAGCAGTGTGTGCAGCAGGACAGGTGAGCTAAAGGCCATCCATGAGATGTGTTTCCACAGCCTTGCTCCAGTCTGTGGAGTGTTTCTGCTATTCCCATACCAGAGACAGGGAAGCAGTAGCAAGAAAAGGAACAAACATACAATTTAACTTCTCAGAGTATGTTCTTCTGAAAAACAGTACTGTAATGTTACCCCTTCTTTTCCATCTGTGCTGCTTTTTGATGGCCAGGAGTTACAGACAGTACAACTATGAAAATTAAGTGTAACACAGCCCTAGGTTTCTCCTGTGCCAGAAACAAGGCCCCCAAAACACACTTAGGACCCTCACCATAACACAAATTCCACAGCTTTTCTACATGCCTGCTCTATAACAATTTCTCCTTCACTGCCTTTTGATTTTCTCTAATGAAGAAGATAAATGGAGTTGCTGTTCCTCCAAGAGCAGCACTCACAGATTTCACCTCCACAGAACTCACCCATGTGGGCATCTTGTGGCTGTTCTTACCTTAACCCAGTCGTAGAAACCTGCAAAGTGGGAATTCCTGGCCAGCTCCTTACAAAGAGAAGAACAGAAAAGTTACCCTTGCTGAACAGAGGTTGCAGGGCTGGGAGACTCAGGGTGGGGAAAAGGAAACCTTTGCAATATCAAGTCTGGCAGTAAAGACTTAGATATTCCTCTCACTTCACAACCATTACAGGCACCATGTATTGTGAGGAGACTCCTAAAACCAAATTTCAGCCATTAAATATATATTCCCAAATAAACTCTTTACAATTCATCTGCACTTGCTCATGTTTACCAGAGACAGGGATTGAATCCACAATGGCCTTTCCTATTTCTAATGACACAAAATGGGCCTGGTAAGCTCTGACCTGAAAAACTTTCCAAACAACAAAGAAAAGATGACTTATGGCACAGGACAGGTGCACCCTACACAGGGATGAATCAAATTAGAGATTATTGCCAATTTTTGCACTGGCAATAATTGGCCTTGGCATCAGTTCTGTCCCTGTGGCCTTGCAATACACTTGTGCTGTCAGGCTGATGCTGGGAGAAGGAGTCAACTCGGGTAACAGAGAAAAGCGAAGTGGGAGCAGAGCCAGTTCTCTCCAACCTTAAAAGGACCTCAGACATTTGCTTTTCACTGACCTTCAGAACATCCCCGTAGCACGTCATGCCATCCCCCATGTAGCCTTGAGAGCAAACACAGGATCTCTCTCCTCCACCAAGGGGTACACACGTAGCCTGGAAATACAAGGAAAGGGGAAATCAGAGAGCAGACACAGGTGATGCATTGTTACACCTATCTCAGAACTGAACTCTGGCCTTCCACAGCCTGTGCTAGAGCAGCACACACAGGCACCTGCCTCCTGTTGTCTTTCTGGTGGCACTGAATGTGCCCCTCATGCCACTACCAAGGCTAAGCGACAGCTTTGGTTGTGTGAACTCACAGAAGTCAGAGGATCCACCTTTACAGCACCTCAGTGGCATGACAGTAAGATGACATAATATAAAACCTTGCAATTCTCTCAATGCCGTGTCTGGAAAACCTCTGTCAGGGAGCAGATGAGCCTCCACTGCCGTGCCAGCCCTAGGACAGCTCTTTAGCTACTCACCAAGTCGTGGCAGCCACCGTTGTCCATGAGGCAGGGGTTGATTGCATCACAGCTGTGGCCATCCCCAGCATAACCCCTCTTGCACACACACTTGCTCTGCAAGAAAGAGACATTTCAGTTTTATAAACCTATCAAAGCATCCTCATTTGCTACCCAAAAAAGGTCTGTGGCAGCAAAACTTATTCTTCATTTATTTTCCCAAGTTTTCTTCCTAGTTCCTCAAGACCTGGACATGTGGAGGTATTTCCTTAGCAGAGGATCATTCTCTCAACACACACACTGCCTGGTTACTCAAGTGAATCGATCCCTTGCACTGCTTGGCTGTGGGTGTCGCTCCAAGATGATGGTTTCTACCTTTATTCCCATTTTTTCAGGGAATGACACAGACTTCATAAATGGCAGAAAGAGGAAAGGAGTTAATTTCAAAGCTTCCTGCTTTCAAGATAGCTAGGAGAGCCCTTGCATATCTCACCTCCCTAAAATCTGCCAAAGATTTGGTACCTATTTTCAGCACGTTGCCCAGTGCTCTCTTTGTTAGTGGAAAGAAGCAGCCTGAGAAACCACCACTCGTGTGTGCCTTCCTCCTGGCTCAAGATGCTTTGCTCTCGGGCCAGCTCCCTCCACAGACCATTTGAACAGCTGCTCATATTTATCAGTGCTGTGATCTAGGAACAGGGCAAGGCAGCAACTGATGCCTCATTCCAAGCTGTATTACGAAGTTGAGTCTCTTCCCTTTGCTGCACAGAAGTCTCAGAGTTGAGCAGCAGCCCCAAACCCACAGTGCACCTCACGTGCCAGAGCATGGTGAGGCTGCAGTTGCAGCCCATGTTTCTGGCAGCAGACAAGCAGGCTTTGCTGCTGGCCAGCCCAATTTTCACCTCTGGCAATCCCAAGGCCATCTCCAAGCAGCTGAGGAAATGTTAAACGCACCATCAGGCTGCTCAGCTTTGCTCATACCTGTCCAGGGCCGACGTAGACGCAGTCGGCATTGAGGTGACAGTTCCCTCTGCTCTCCAGCATGCAGTTGTCTATGGCCACACACACCTTGCCATCCCCAGTCCAGCCCACATTGCACTGGCAGGTGGCAGTGCCAGGGCCTGTACTGGTGCACAGGGCCTTCAGGAGAAGGGAGAGAGAAAGAAAAACACTCAGCAGAAGGGAGACAGAGCAATGAAAATACAACAACAAAGCTCTTTCATCGCACTGAATTTCTGAATGACCAGCTCTGGTTCCAGCACTAGGGATGGAAGCATCTTCACCACAAAAGTCATAGAAAACTTCACAATAAAGTGATTCTGGAAATATTTTGTTTTGAGAGAGGCAGACACTTGTGCATAGAGTGGTTCAGAACTCCCAGGACATTCATTATTATCCTGTAAAGCTCTTCCACTACAGAATAAGTATTTCCTGAAGAGGAGGACCACAATCTCCTGCCTGGACATGTGGGATGCAATTAATGATGGAGAGCAGATCTCTCTCAGGAAAGACCCACTTTGTGCTCAGTGGTACTTCCTATTTCCTTCTACATGCCCCAATGTCTTTCTCTCACTGAGGGGTCTAATTTATGAGGAGGTCTGGCCATTTGGCAGTAATTGTCATCATAAAGCACCACGGGTTTTTACTATTGATAATAATGCAGTGTTGATGGTTGCTGGAAATATGAGTAGGAGCTCACAGCTAAGCTAGAGCCTCAACACCACAACAGAGAAGCTAGCACATATCAGAAAAGCTTGAGCGGAATATCAATGCAAACCAAAAATTATCTGTACAGGTAATATCAGTAGCTACCAAAATATCTGGTGCAAATTAGCCAAACGCTCCTTGGAGTGTCACATTTTGGCACCAACTCAAATGACTGACATCTTTAAAATTACTGTGTCAAGGCACCTGTTATTCCACCTGATCTCACAGATAGGGAAATTTAGCACACACAGTCTGTAACTGTCCCAGGAGTCCTGGATCCCTGCTCTGATTGACAGGAGCTGCTTCTCCACACTTCACAGTCTGACCCCACTTACATTCTGTGAACAACCTCCCCGTTCTGGCTGACTGCACAGGTCGATGGGCTGGCAGGAAAACCCATCACCTTCGTATCCATCCATGCAGATGCACCTTAAAAGTATAAGCACAAAAGGGACACAGGTGGAGCAGTCCCTCTGAAAGCCAGCAGAGAGAAAAAAGGCAGAATGAGCCTCTCAAGGAAGGAAGAACCTGACTTTGATTTCTAGCAGGTTGGCTGAGTTATTCAAACAATCCTGTGAGACAAGTACACTGACACACATCCACAGTCAGGGGCACAGAGTGCCTGTTCAGTGACAATGGACAGTGACAGTTGTGCCCCCTCAGTGTGCCTGCCACACAGACTGACCTTGCTGTGTCGTTGAGGCTGCAGACAGCGTTCTGGTGGCAGTACTGGGACAGCCCACTCGGGCCACAGTTCTTGGATGTCCTGTCACAGAACTTCCCCGTATAGCCTTCCTTACAGGACCAGGACTGACACACACCACCACTGCCAGGCCTGTTGTCACAGACACCATGGACACAACCACAGTCTGTCAAGCACACGGAGTAAGATCAGTAAGTACCAAAAGTCCAACATTCACCACAGTGAAGATGTCTTGTAAGTTCTCAACTTTCCTTCACAGCCTCAATTATCATCCCATTTGTTTTTGACAGAGGGACATCTGCTGAGAGACATCCATCATAATTCAAAACCTGGCCAGGGAACAGATCCTGGATCCATGTTTTGTACAGGCTGTAAGGACAGGCTCAAATTTAGGCTATCAAGCTCAAGAATGTTACAACTGTGTTTTGTCTCCTAGCAGAAGAGATCTAAATCAAAGTCCCATACCTAAATTTGGTTCATGTTTCCAAAACCACCTTCACCACTGTCATATCAAACATGTTTTCTCCACCATTGTTTGAAGGGACACCCACGATGACATTTTTGTCACTTCTTTCCTCACACTGGTTTTGCCAGCAGGGAATCCAGGATACATGAATACAAGGGTACTTGGACTATATCCTTGTCCTACATTCTCCTCTAGTCTCTCCATCAGAGCTACCAACCTTCGTCGCAGTTCTCGCCATGCTTGTTCGGGTTTGCACAGATGTGGCAGGCTGTTCCTTTGAAACCCTCAAAGCAGTGACAGTTGCCATTCCCCTGTATGCCATCGCTGCACTGCAAGGAAAACACAAAGGAAACTCAAGTGATTGAAGCTCAGGGAATCAAAGCCAAGACACTGATATCCATCAGAGGCACTTTGATACTTGCAGTAACAAATAGGACTTTGAAGAGTGGTGGTAGTAACACAAAATCCCAAATAGCCAGAGCTGTCCCCAACCACCACGGCCTGATCCGCATTAGAGCTCAAGACTGAGAACCCACTGAGTATGTGCCATTCTTTCTGGATATTCTGCTTCCATCACTGCAGCCCTGGACCATGAACTCTGAACTGCACTTACCTACAACTACATTCTCAAACATCACTGATGGAACTGCTCATTGCAACACAGCACGATCCTTCACACTTACATTTCCCCGGCCGTAGCATGGACTGGAAAATCCCCCTGGGCATGGCATGCAGTCTGGACCAAAGAAGCCTTTGCAGCATCCAGGTTTCTGAAACAAAAGCAAAACTGGTAAGCTAAGACATGACTTAACAATAACTGCCTGGAGTCATCCTGCCCTCATAATTCTGAAATCCTGTTCCTTCTCTCTGCCATGGACTGAAATGGACTGTCACCTTTGTCACCTGTGTTTTCAGGAGCTCCTGCACTTATTTTTCAACAATACCCTGCTTTCTGCTCACAGTGTGTTCTTATCAGAATAAAACACTGTTTTCTACTCTCTCTCTGACTTAAACAAATAGGGTTCATGTTTTCTATGAGCTTTTAATTCTTTAATAGTGCTAGCCCACTCACTCCTCCTTTATACTTGCCCAGGACTGCCTTCCTGTGAAGGGATGTAGCAGTCCTGGATCACAGGCCTTGTCACGACTCACTAATGGAAGAACAATCACAAGACAAACAGTCAGCAGTATTTCATGGAACACCCACAAATCATTCCACACAGCTGGCACTGTGAGAGCTCAGGAGCTGAAGACAAACACGGAGGTCCATAAATCCGCAAAGAGCGACTTTCCCGAACCATCTGACAATGGTTCATAAACAGGATGCAATCACTTCACAGCTTACAGTACTTTCCCTGTGCTCAGCTTCCTTTGGGAGAAATGGTAAAGCTGGGACACTCCAGTTAACACTGCCCCATTTGTCTCATGGCTTCCTGCAGCTTGGCTGGTCACAACTGGCATGCTTTATTTTGTTTAGTTATTGCACTCAGGTTTAACGGAGCTGCTTTCTAACATTTGCAGCAGGTTGGTACCCTGTGTTCTCTCTGACAAAGAAAAGCAGGTGGCTACTTCATGTGAAGGTCCCATCCAACCCTCTCAGCTCAAGGAGTCAGGATGAGGAAGAGCAGAGCCAAGGCCCTTTCCAAGGGAACATGGTTTTCCATCACACTCACCATGATGGTTTGATTGCAGTACCTGGCGCACCCCTTCTTCAGGACATTCAGGCCTTGTGGATCATGGATGTAGACACATTCCTTTGGGAAGAGTGTTGGTTCCTGTACAAACAGAACGAGTCTTCAGCACTGCAACTTTCCCCTTTTTGCTGCAGAGAGGAACTATGCCTGTCTCTGAGCTGAGGAAGTTCACTGAGGAGCCAAGGTGAACACGATGCAGTTATGGCAGGCCCAGCATGAACAAGGACACAAAGTGGCCTCCTCTTGCTCCCAGCAGTCCCCAGTCTGAGCCAGGGTGATGCCCTTTATTATAACAATAGTATCTATGTTATAGGAGAAAACAAGAGGAGAGGGAAGGGACAGTGGGGAAGGAAGAGAAGGAAAGGATATGAGGGGGACAAAAGGGTGGGGGCATGAAATAAAGGGTAAGAAAGGAGGGAGGAAAAAGATAGGAGGGGGGAAAGGAGAAGGGAGGGAGAGTGGAGCAGAGAGGGAGTAAGAGAAAATGAGAGTGTGGAAGGGAAGGAAAACAAGTGAGGTGAGAATAACAGGGAGGGGAGGGAGACAGAGACAATAAGAGAGAGTGGAAAGGGCTGTAAATAATTAGTGACTTGTCATGAATTAGACACAGGTGGAACTGAGCCCCAAATGATTTCTGCTTCACCTGCCCCAATCAGGGAGGAAAATGAGCAACTGGTGATTTTGCAGAGCTCTACTCCAGGCATTCATGCTGAGACTGCATTAGCAAGTCCTCCTGAAGGTCAGATCTCCCAGAGAACACCCAACAGTTAACAGTGGAGAACACCTCTCTGGCTTCCACAAACAACATCTTGGATCTGGCCTTCACATCGAGATATCCTGGAACTTGCTGTTCTGCTAACCTCAGCATAGGACAACTCAAACACCAGCACTCAGCCTTCTCCTTACTCCACCTTCAGCTAGTTCTACTCATCTCTGGACCAACAGGGAGCACAGGCCGAGAACAAATTGTTTCTCACCCTCTGCAGTGCAGAAAGCTTCTTGTCTTTCTCTGGCTGTGATACAGGCAGTGGTAGTACATGATGGTACTAGTGGGGTCAGCCTTGGTTCTGGGACTCTGGAGGAGCTGGCAGACTCTACATATGAGCAGAAAAACTCTGCCTGAGGCAGAGCAAAACTGCTAAAAGCTGCAAGTCTACACCTAACATTGAGCTCAGATTTTCTCACCATGCTCTGCATTGATTCAGCAAACAGACTTCAGAGTAAGAGTGTGCACAGAGCAGTTAGTGGGTGACAGGCTGGGCTCACAGAGCATGGATGTGTGGGGAGTACATATCCTCTAACAAGCCTCTCTGCTGGCTGCCTTTCCTGCTCTCTATTTGAAAGTGGCTTGGGTTAAAAACTGTCTATCAGTGTGACTGTATATCACCATGCAAAGAAGAAATTACTGAAAAAATCACAAATATTTACCATTTCCTTACTGTCAGGTGGGCAAACACTGGTGTTAAGGGCCTCACAATCCACACAAGAACCCTGTTGAGAAAAGAGGCAAAAATTTAATCTTCTCAAAGGAACCCCTTCCCCATGCCAAGAATGCTACAGAGCTACTGCTCACAGAACATCACAATATGTATCTTAAATATTCCTAGGAAGGAGTTTCCATACTCTGAAATGGGCTAAGTTTATCACTTCAATAAAATGACTCCTCTGCCTCGAGGAGATGCTTGCACATGTCTGCAAGATGGGGCTGTCTCCCCACTGAGAGTCCATCAGCCACTAGACATGCTGTTGGGTGGAAAACACTTTGGGCATCCATACAGCAAGACTTACTGAATCAGGAAGTTATGTGGAACCTGTGGCCCCTTGGGGTTAACTAACTGTCTTTCTCCAAGCTCCTTGCCTATTCAGAGCCTCATCTTCTTTCTTCAGTAACCTACCAGTGATCAAACTGGTATCCAAATAAGCAATATGAAACTGCTCACACGATAATATCACACCAGCATTTGTAGCTCCTGACTGAATGTCAGCTTCCTGTCCAGGCTACAGGACACCAGTGCTGACAGAGGTGGGAACAAAGCATTGTCAGCTGAGTGAGCAACTCTAATGTGAAGAAGACCATATAAAGCCTCATGAAAAAGGCAAATGTACTCAGGAATCAAAGGTAGGGTGGGTGCATGGAAAGAACAACAACCTACAAGGAACATCTGCTGATTACTAGGAAAGCAGTGCCAAGTGCTAGCAGAAGGAACACTGGTGGTGCTGATAGTGCCAAAGTTCACATCAGGGGAACTGTCAGAGAGAATACAATTCCCAAATGCAATTACACAGCCTGCTTTTGTCCCTCCAGGTGAGTGTGGGGCCCACAGCAAGCACCAGTGTGAGAATGGGAGAAGCTGACTTACCGTCACAATTTTATGTTGCTCTTCATTGCATCTGTGAGGCAAAATGGGAATTATTGAAGGAGGGATGAAGATTCCATCCAAGGTATGAATAATACCATTTGATGCCACAATGTCTCGCATATTTAAGGGGATCCCTGATTCATCCATCAGAATTCTTCCCTGGTGCAGAAACACAATTTTAGCCCATTAGACAGCATCAACTACATAAAGCCAATGCAGGAAACAGATGGCTCACAACATCAAGGGTAACCACACAAATGGTTAAGCCTCTTAGTGGAGTCACAGATTGAATGATAAGAAGCAAACTAATTCAATGACCTCATTTAAGCCTAGTTTTTTAAGGAGAGGAGGAAGCAGAGATGGGCTGAAACCACATTGTTCAGAATCACATCCAGACTTTCTCCTAGCACAGGAGGGTTTGCAAAAAAGGGTTTTGATTCACACTTACATCTGCACTGATGTTGATGGTAAGTATCTGGTTAGCCATAGTAACAATTTGTGGCATCATTATCAGTTTCTCTACAGTCACCTGAAATAAAAACACAAGGGGATGGTACCAGGAAAAAACAGGGGTCTTTTCAGTGCAGCTTACAGAATTCTTCCATGATTCCTGCCTCTTGAAAAACTTCTCAGGGGGATTTAACACTTACATTTCATGAAAGACCTTAAAAACAAACAATGGGTCAGAGGGACGTTTAAGACTTCGTGTGAATTGTTTGCAATACTACAAACACAGCAGTGCTGGTGGCAGCTGCCTTGGTTTTCTTTGTGTAGGAATCCAGAACAGCTGAAATAAAGTCTCACTAACAGTGTCTCTTATTAACACAGCTGCAAGTAGGGTCAGACTAATAAGGGGGATTTTCCAGGACATATTCAATAAGCAATGAAAGTTCAGCCAGAAACATAACAGAGAACATATTTTGACTTAATAAATAAGCCTAAGGGCAGAAAAAAATGTAAACTGCAGCTTCTGTACTGAGAAACAATGATTTAGGAAAGAGAAGTTCTGAGAACCAAGACAATTGTTTCTGTGTCCTGCAGCAAAATCTGCCAGCCAATATTGTCATTGTAATGGTCATTCAACTAAGCAGCACCACTGCTACAGAAGACTTCAGAGTTTCTTGATGGAGAGCACAGCTGTCCCTTTTGGCAACCACTTTCATGGTAAACACTTTGCCTCATCAGACCCCGAATCACATCTCTGCTCCTCCAGGGGAAGTCCAAGTATTAGCTGAAGTCATCAACACTGTGACCTCTGTGCCAAACTAGACAGTTGATAATGTGTTGGTCCAAAGGAGCCCAATTATCTGGAGCTAGAGCTGCTGCCTTACCGCTGCTGAAGTGTAGATGTGATGTTTCACGAGTTCCTGAAGCTTATTTATGCCCTGAGGAAAGAAGACAACTTCAGAATTAGTTACCCCTTCAATGCTCAGAAGTAAGAGGAGGCAACTACATTTTCTTCTGACCGATGACTGACAATGCCAATGTCTACAGCAGTGAATTCACTTGGTGAATAAATTCCTTCATCTTCCCCTACCTGAAGCCAGGGTGAGAAAAGAACCCAAACACCAGATTTAAGAAATCTGGCTAACCATATTTCTTACTGCAGGTTCCATCAGCATCCACTTCTCTCCCAGAGCTTTACGGAAACTCCAAAGCTTCTAGTTTAGCCATCTCCAGGAAGAACCATATTCAGCAATGACCAGATACATTGCACAAGTCAATCCAGTTCAGCCCAGTGCAACACATTTAGCTCAGGATGTCTTACAGTGCTCTCACCTCTGTGAACAGATAAATGAGCCTTCCATCTCTCAGCTTATCCACACCATCATTGCTGGGTACAAATACAGTAAAGGGGCCCGGTCCATCCAGTATTGCAGGCAGGCCACAGTTCTGGAAAAAAAGAAAGAGATTTCATCATAGATCTAGCAAGGGTTAGTGAGGGGGGTCCTTCAGGAAGGGAGAGGAAACACTAAGCAACACACTAAGAGGCAGATCTATTGAAAACCACCAAGATATATTTAAATGTTGTTCAAAATTCCCCCCAAGGCATCAGCAGGTTTTGTACAGCAGCAATGCCACACCTTCCCAGACACAAACTTGCTTACCTCCAGTATAGTCTCAAATCTACTGAAGATCTCCATGGAAGCAAGGATCTCACCAATGGTTTTCTGCAAGAGGACAAACACGGCTGGGGCTGAAGTGAGGTCTGAGCACACACTGGAATGCCCAGTTTGTGGTTTGCATGTAAAGATCTACAGGAGACCATCATCCCCAAAGAGATTGGCACAATCAAATCCATATGAATACAACAGAACAACTGATACATCATCTTCAGGGCACTTCAAGAGCTACTAACATTCTAAACTCCAGCTGCTTTTTAAACACACAAAATACAACCACAATATTCCACAGTCTGTTTCTACAGATTAATTACAGTGCTGTATAGTTAGGGTAAAATTTTACCAAATCCAAGAGACTGTGTCATTCTCTGAGTAGTTTTTTTGCAAGGAGGCGAGGGTAGCAGGGCCTGCTTTCTGCATATAGAAACAATATAAAAATGCTTATAAAAGGCTTACCAGTGCAGTAGCTATAGTAAAAGCTTCTCCCAGCTAACAGTGAAAAGCATTTAGCAGAACTTGACCCTGAAACTCCAACCCAATGTCTCAAACTCAAGACATGACCTCAGAAGGCAAAAGTCTAATGATTATTTGCCCTCATTTTAAATATTTTGAAGGCAAAGACAACTTTTTGAATATAGTTTCAAAATGCAGTACAGACCAGTTAAAGAAAACCTTGAAAATTTGATTTTTTATGTGAAAAAGTTTTTTCAATGTTCATCCTGTAAGATACAACTAAAAAAGAGCTCATTTGCTTTGAAGAGAGTGATCTCACTCACGGAAGTAGAATACTCCACATATCCAAGCATCTTTGCAAGATCTTTATCTGGCTTATGCAGTACTATTAGCTACTTTTAATGGTGTTTTGATAATGCCTAACAGGTCTTATCAGAAACTGAGATAAAAATAAATAGCCATTTCCCTTTAAAAAAAAGGACTGCCTAATTTGGAAGGTTAATGATGAAAATTGCTTTTTTTTTCCAAATGTTTATTCTGCTGTCCCATAAAAGAGAAGAAATACAAATACCTGTGGATTTCTGAGGTTGTCAGTGCTGGGTTTTTTCCTCAGGGTGTTAACAACATGCATGATGCCATTGGCTGCTGGCAGGTTTGACTGCAAAACATTGTACAGCTCCCCGGGCAGGTCTTGGTATCGAAATGATTTGATGTATGTCTGGATAATAATACAAGATTACTTTCTTGTAGTGTATCTGTGTTATCATGATAGATTTACAAATCAGTGCTCTCTGCCTGTGTGTCAGCAAGGTGAAGGCACAACCAGATTTAGTCTCGACAAAGTAAATTTAAGGGGTGCCCTGAGTGTAAAATGAACATCCCATTCTACTGGAGTTTGGGTCATGTTTTGATCCTGAGGGTACTTTTAAGTTTTAGTAGAAAAAAAAATCCCCCAAAACCCCTCCCAACCTAATCTGGGACAATCAGCTCCAGAATGAAGTTTGAGTGTAAATTATGCTTGACCACAGCTCTGGACCATCAAGCCTGCACAGTACAAGATAGGCACAGTGTCTCCTGGGCAGCAGGATGCAGAGTCTGGAGGCAATCCTGCAACTACAGCTTTGATTGCAACTCTTACTGACTCATGATGCCCACAAGGAGTCTTCATGCCAGAGCCAAAGCAGCCAGGGTCACTGAGCCACAAGGCACAGATCTGGTCCTTCCCCTTTGAATTGCATTGAAGGTGGGTGTGTGAAGATGTTCAAGGGTAACCTACAAACTAAACACCCAATTATTGGTGCTGCAGCCACAAGCACAGCTTCCCTGTGCTTTTCATTTCACCACGTGCATTTCTTTGAATTGCTCCTCCCTGCCCTTAACTCCAGTTCACATCACTGAGGATTCTGGCTGAAACAAAGGAAGGGGAGGGCAGACTTCCCAGATCAAAAGACTCCTGAGTAAACCAACAGGAAAGAATTTTAAATGGAGCACTGACAAGCTCAGCTCGGATTCCCGGGCTCCAAACAGTGCTTTGTCCTTTTGATGCCTGTAGGGCACATGTATTATGACCTAGACCTCAAGGCCAAGGCTGGATCCTCAGAGAGGAAACACATGGCTCTCTCCCTTGGCCACCTGTGAACATGCATGCAGGAAAGGTGCAGGATGGAGAGAGACCAGTGGAGACTGGAAAATATGAGGCAATTGGGAAAAAAAGATCCTTTCATATCAGAATAGAGTAAAAAAAATATTTGCTAGGAAGACTAAGAAAAGTAAAACAGAAAGAGGGGAAAAGAGAAACTGGAAGAGAAAATACCCAGCACGTGGCTGTGCCCAAGCACAGGAACTCCAAGGAAGCATTCACTCTGAGGAGAGACTTTGTTGCCTCTTCCATGTCAGCCACATCAATATTGTAGCTGCTGATGGACAGGGAAAGGGGCTCTTCTCCAGAATACATACACAGATTGTGCAAAGACCATTCACAAGTCAAATTCTGGCTAATTGGTTGTCTGTGAGACAGGAAATGTGGCTGCTTGGGGTGTCTGGTCTTAAATCACTGTGCTTTGGACTCCACAAAGGAGTTTGTTGTTCTGATCAGGCAGGCTAACTACAGAAAGAGGTTTTCTGGTTAGGGAAGCGCATTAAGTAAACTCTGCTCAAGTTCCAGCCTGTCCCATGTGAAAACAGAGGAACAGGCCTTCAGGAGATCCTTTACCTGGCTTGCAAATGTTAGCTGGTGTCCTGACAAGGTCCACATAGTTTTGGTTTTTATCATGTCTTCTATCAAGTGCAGACCAGGAACAACGTGCATTCTGCACAACCGCTCAGCAATGGTATCCTTTGGGGCACAAGGACCACACAGAGAAGATAAATGACGTGTTCTTTCAAAAGCCTCATTTACCATAACATTACCTTTCTCCCAGCTAACACACAGAGAAATTCTTAGCATACAAAGATTGAGCTTCCCTCTTCATTTTGGTTCACTGGAGGAGCATTGTGGCAAAACTCCTGCTGCTGTTTGTGTACACATTCAAACACAGGGAGACTGATTAACCTGCAAGAGACTTCAGAGGAATCCCCCAGACAGAAACCTATTGGATTTGGGCAACTTAAAAACTATCCTTGCACAGTCCAGATTATAAAACTTGCTGAAGCTCCCCATATACAATCTTTGTTTATGCCGGACCGTGGAAGTGGTCTAATCTGCTGAATTTACATTTAGTTTCTTTCTTTCTTCCCTGGGCTTTCCATCACTGATGGTTTTGTAAAACAATCCTGTCAATACTGATTTAGGTGGAACTGATCTTCCTGGGAACAGGTAGACTAGATAAGTCAGGGGCCTTTATTAATGTATTTTCTATGAATCCAGAAATTACCATTTCTGGCCATGGGTCCAAAATCCAATACTTTGATGGAATACTCAGCCTCTTTAGAAAACACCACCCTTGAGTAGTGCAAAGCCACCTAACATTTTGACAATAGCCACACACAAGAGGTTTGAGCCTTAAATGAAGAATGGCCAGAAAGACTCGCACTTCCTGACATTAAAACCAAACAAATTCTGTCAGTATTGAAGAAAGAGATAGAGATTTTTAAAATAATGTGAGGGATGTAACATCCTCTGTGCGACTGCAACTTAACCAGACAATGAAAACTTTTCCCAAGAGACAGTTTCTGTAAATACTGCCTGCCAAAGTTCCTCTCTCATGTCAATCAGTTTTTACAGGCTGCAGAACTCAGACAGGAAAGAATCCTAAGACAGCAAAAATTCACCAAACCCAAGAGAACTTACATTAAATTCCGTTCTGTCATGAATGGGAAGAAGGGATGGTACAAAGACTGTGAAGGGTCCATATTTAGTCAGCAAGGCTGAGCAACCAGAAGCTGTGAAAAGAGGAGCAGTGTGAAGCAATAACTTGGAATATGGTTTAACTACAATAAGCAATAAGTATTCCTCTTGTTAACAGCACAATTCAATCTACACATTATCAGCCTGATGCAAGTAACTAGCACCCATTCACAAGGAAGCAGAGGGAGTTTGGTACTTCTATCACAGCCCAGCACAGACACTGCAGGTGGAGGCACACTGGTGGCTTAATACAACTGGGTTTGAAACACAACTCTGAGGCACATTTTCATTCCTCTCCAGATATGGTGTGTCCTTCATCAGGACACATAGTACTTCACAATTTCATAAATTCACAGCTCAGAACTGGAAAGATGAGCTTAGAGATGTGAGGTGTTTAATTCTGCAGCCCAGGATCACACACTGTGAAATAGATCTATTATGCTGCAAGTAGCCTTTTCTGACACTCTTGTCCCCACGTTTGTTCCGTCCCCCAAACAAAATCAAAAGACATTTACCGAACATTTTCTTGGCGACGCTTAATTTCCTAGTAAACCTTCCTCGCAAATTAAGCTGATTTATCTCACCCAAGAGATCTTTATAGCAGCTTCTCCCATCTCCAATCTCCCCTTCTTTACACACACAGCTAAGAGACAAGAACGAAACATAACAAACCATTATAAACCAGTTTGCAACACATTCAACAGATGTGAGTAGAACACGTCAGTGCCTATGCTTGAGAGACAAATCCCTCTTTAAGACCATAGGATCATAAAATGGTTGGGTTGGAAGAAACCTTAGACAGGTTGCTCAGAGCCCCACCCAAATCCAAGACTTGAACACTCCCAGGGATGTGAGTAAGAGCCGAGTAACTTCTGCCTAAACTAAGTGACAGGAAAAAAGACACACACTCCTGCAGAGCACGCAAATTTGGACGTACTCAGAGAGCATGAAGATGCTTTCTCAGATAAAACCAACAAAAGGATTGTCTGTTCTATAGTTCAGGGTACAGGTATCCACAATATATTTATCCACACATTTCTAACTTGATATTTGTCCAGTCCCAGTCATTCTAGCACCTGGAAATTTGACGTATTGCATAAAAAAACCATAAAACCCACAAGCTAAGTGACAATCTAGCAAACAGTTCCTATGTGACCCGTCGGCTTCAGTGAGAAGTGCCAGCTCAAGCACATCAGGTACCTCCGGTTCAGCTCAGCTCAGCGAGGGGCCCAGACAGGCTAATGACTTTTCCAGCAAAGCTTATCTACATGTGAAAATCTCCGTCCTGATTCACACGGATTCGCACTCGTTACTCAGAGGCTACCGAAGATCCCTGGCCGATAACCATGTTTTTTCCCGTCTGGGCTCTGTCCAAGTATCAGCTCTGCCCTTTCTGTTTCAGCCATGCAGAGACATTTGACACAGGGGAGGGATCTGACATCACTGCAGCCTCGCAGGGCTGAGTGCCAGCTGCTGAGAACAGATATATAAGGCAGGGGCTGTGCTGAGCACGGTGTCCTGCACTGTGCTAGATCTTCAGAAAGGGAAGCCGCTCTGTTTCAGCCCTGGCCTGGAACACACAGTGAACAGGTGGGTGCTAATAGTTTTAGCAGCACTGGAGAAGGAAAGGTTAGGGAGATGGGCTTGCTCTTTCCCTCTTCAGTCTCTCAGTGAAGCTCCATCTTTTCTTGATAACACACAAAATCCTCAGGGAAGCTTTCTCTGGTGTTTGGGAGGCCATTTTACAAATATAGTCCTATATCCAGCAATATTTCCCATCTCAGGGCTATCAACTTCTACATGTTTTGCTCCAAAGGACTAAGTGAGGTCTGGTGTTTGCAACTCTAGGCCTAGGTGGGAGAAGAGACAAAGACTTATCCCTCAGAAGCAAATGTGGGCAAATATGAGCAAAAAAGTCACACATGTCCCTTTTAATGATTGATAATAACTAATAATATCCTACTACTACTACTGACTTGGGGAGCTACATCTCCAGTTCACATCACAGAAGACTCTGCTATCCCAGACTTAAAGCAGCTTGTGACCCACATGCCAAAATATACAATGACTGATGTAAAACACTGTTTTCAAGGGGTTTGTTACAAACAGGTTCTTCTCAAAAGGCAACTCTGACCCACACTCCTCAGATCACTCTCAGTTTCTTCAAAGCTCAGCTCATCCAAACTCAGTTTCCACTCTAGCTGCAGAATAAGCTTCCTTGTTTGCAGTCTTTAAACCAGCTTACCTGGGATTCCCCTGAGAATTAATTTCACACTTGGAAGTCACGTCACAAAAATACTGCCGGCAATCATTGGGAAATGCAGCACACTCAGACGAAGGAGTTCTCCTGCTCATCCCAGGCTTGCAAGCACAAGTTGCCTAAGGGAAGGCAACACAGTGGTCACAGAGCTGCATCCATCATCCACTAAGCTGCCCTAGAAAAGAGCTGTCTGATTTTGACCAACAAAACCATCAGTTCGTTTGAAGAACTTCTCACTTGGCCATTTTTCAGGCCTTTGCTGTTGTTCTTACCTCTCCTGGACGTCTGTAGATACAAACTGTGGAGTTTTCTGGGCAGCCCCCATTGCTGTCAACACAAGGGTTTATGGGCTGGCAAATCTTCCCATCTCCTTGATATCCTTCTTTGCAGGTACATTGATATGTTCGTGATCCAAGAGCTTTACATACTGCGAAGGGGGAGCATGGAGAAGGAGAACAAGGATCCTGAGCTGCAATTAAAGAAATGAGAGGTGAGCATAACCAAATTTCTGTTTTCAAAACAGCACTTACTACAGCACAGCAGAATGCAAAAGGCCTGGAAAGAATGGAGTATAAGGAATTTGTACCATTAGACTTCTAAAATTTCACAGGAAAATAAAATAATTTCAGAGGCAGACAGTTGTGTTTTTTTAACCTGAGGAATTTGGATGACATATTTTTCATGTTACTTCAGTAACAGAAGTGTGAGTGACGGATTAATACATGCTTCGATTAATTCTGAATTTTCATCACATCTGAGGATACATGGAACTACAGATTGGTTAGCAAAACCTGCAAAAGGTCAGTGAAAACAGAGCTATCCATAACTGATTAAATGCATCTTACTGATTTTCTTTTAAGAAAACCAGTTCACAAACTTAGACTTGAAATTAGTGAAGAACTGCTGCAATTACACACCTTATTAATTAAACTAGTTCAGACTCATCAATACCCCATTTTCTCAATTATTAGTACATACTTATAAGTCAGTGCTGGATGGAACCTGCAACTCTCATTCACTTCTTGCTTTCATAACCAAGTGAGAGGAGAGCCAAAATCTAAGCCCTTAATCTTAAAAGGATTCCTAAAAAGCAGGTTCTTAAGCCTCTGCAGTGAGGTAGGCATTGTATTCACAGTGATCAAACTCCTCTGCAGACACCAGTGCAGTAAGTTATTTGTCCAAGCAGAGGACCATTCAGGGTCACAGAGAAGTCTCTCACCTTGGCAAGTGCTCCCAAGTTTTCTGTAGCCCAGCTTGCAGTCACACACTGCTGTCCCATCCCTCACCACACACTGGCTGTTGGGCTCACACATCACGCCCTTGCAAAGAGGCAGCTCTGTAATCACACAGCAAAGAGAGTTTCCCTTAGGGCACTGATGGGAGATGTAACTTACCTTACAGAAGACCTGGAAATGAAAGCGAATGTGGTTTCCAGAGGAACCCCAAGCTGGCACAAAAGCCAGAGGATATGAGTAGTGCAGACAGCTCTAAATCCCTGGCAGCCTAGGGAGGCAGGTCCCACAAGGCTGAGACAAGAAAGGATCTAGCTGGTTTCCAGAGAAAGAACAGAGGTATAAAGACATGGTACCTCTGAGCCACTGTCACAAAGTGGGCAGCAGACTCCAGTGCTCAGATCATCTTCCCTCTGCGTTTCCCACCTATTCACTGCCCCCCTTGCTCCTCTAGGGACACAGGCACCCAATCCCATAGCACAGTTACTTTAACAGCCCCTCTGCAGCTCCCAGTGTATTTACCTTGGTCACACCTGGGGCCTGTGTAGCCTCCATAGCACGTGCAGCTCCCGTTCCCAGCGACGCCGCCGTTGCACTCCCCGTGCACACAGTCACACACTGCAAGGGAAGCCCAGACAAACCTCACCTTCAGCTCACAGGCAGGGCCCAGGGCTCCAGGCACACACTGGCCTGCTGCCCTGGGACTTGGCACCCTGATTTCCCACCAATAATCCACTCCAAAAGTAGCTCTGTATAAAAATTGGCTATGTCAGGGAGAGCTTAGAGGGGGTAACACTGCATGTCCTGAGTACTGTCCTGCAAAAGCAGCTCTGAATGCAAGACTTAGACCAGCTTTTTAGGCTTGTTGGTCAACCAACAAGATCATTCCTATTTCACCTGTGTGGGCACAAGGAATTAGGAGCTAGACAAAAAAGGCTCCTCTATCAGCCAGGCTGCCCTGGTCAGAGATCACTTCCCCAAATGCCATACATGAAAAGCAGCACTGTGTATAATAATGTTTTAGGGAGGGCAACATGGAAGAAACTGAGAGACAAGTGGGGCAGTTACAGGAGTCTGAAAAACAGCTGGGCAGTGAGTGTGGGTTGTTTCAGAGATGTAGGTAACAGGCTGGCTAAAAAGAGAGAGGAAACTGGGATCGTCCTGGTGAGGGGAGAGAGAGATTTACAAGAAAAATGGACTGTTTGAGTGAAAGACTGAGAATCATTTGTCTAATGGGACAGTGGAGAAGGGCACAGACACAAAATGCCCAGACACCTGCTACTGAACACTGCCAGCCCTCTGCCACTCTCCTCCTCTCCAGCACCCTTCCTCACTCAACCTCCCCCTCCTCCTTCCTTGCTTTCAGATATTTCTGTGGAGGTTTCACTTGAATTACTTGTTCTTACCTGACTGACAGTCTGGGCCAAAACGGTTTTCATCTCGACAACTCTGGCAGGCAAACCCACTGTATTGCTCCTGGAAGGGCCCCAAAATGTGCCAGGTATTATTTATCTGTATCACTCTATTTTTTCACACATTGTTATAGTCCAAAGTCTCTCTCCATTTTTGATTTTCTGTGACAGCTGAAGCAACACAGTGAAGAAAACTGATCTGTTCAGTGTCCCAGTAATACTAACCAGCCCCCATGGCAAAGGAGACCACAATGTAAACTGACACAGAGGGCATGGAAAATGCCAGCAAACTTCTGGTGGGCACTGAGGAAACTGATTAGAGACAAACAGAAATGTACCAGCTGGCTTTTAATATCTCTCTGAAAAAGGAATCTGGAATTCACTAATGCCAGTGGGACTTTTTATATTCATCTTACAGGGCTTGAGGTCCTTCAACATATATTTTAATTGATAAAAGATGTCTTTGAGTTAAATCCAAAATCAACTTTTCCCAGAGTCCAAGAAGTACGATTTGAGCTATTAATGAAGGATGCTGTAAAAACATACAGTTCATAACAGAAAATTTCAAGTCTGACATTGATCCATTAAGCTAGAAATTTTAAAAACATTGCTCTATACAACTCAAATATGCAGAGATTGTTTGTGCTTCTGTTGTATTAAGTCTGGAAAGAGAAAAATAAATCTGCCCTAAATTCTCTTTCTGGTCCTCCTGTTTTTCCTGAAACAGGTAGACTCTGCCTTCCAAGGTGCAGGACTGATTAATTTGGGAAGTATATAATCCAAATCCAGAAAAGGTGCAGCTCATTAAGAGCCAAGTGTCTCATGGCTTCTTGCAGCCACAGACAGACCCTGATTATTTGAACTGATCAGGGGGTTAAATTCATGCAACTCTTTTTTCATTTCTCCCTAGAGATTCTTCCCAGCTCCATATCCCTACCAACAGTGTCTTAATGCTGTAATAGACCACACCAATCCTCCAGGAAAACCACAGACACTGATGCTGGAATGAAAGAAGCTGCTGCCAACCTCCCAGGCAGAGGGGCAGCTTTCATCCAGACCCTGTGCACAGAGTGCGTACAACTCCCTCTGGAAAAGCACACCACCCTCAGTATAAATCATGCACTGACCTTGCAGATGCAGGTCCCATTTTGCTGCATCCCATCCAAGCATGTCCCATGGCCACTGCAGGGGTTTTCAGAGCCACCTGGACACTCTGGCAGGTAAAAGACAAGCCAGGCAAGATTAGATTGAACCACCAGCCACTTTTCATCTCCTCCTCCCCCAGCTATTCCAGTTGTACAAAGGCAATGGCCTCTTCACCAGCAAATTAAGCAGCACACTGGCCTAGAGCTAATAAATGTGGCCAAGAGTGGCACCAAGGAGCAGTTAGGCTGCTAAGAAAAGCCTTTTCTTAAAAGCCTAAGGAAAAGTCACAACAGGCATAAATAACTAAATTTCAAGAAATGCACTGAGGCATTTTTGAGGTTGAGCCATTGCTTGCATGAGTGAGAGGCAGTATCAAACATCTCAAACAGGGCAGTTCTGAAACTCAGGGTGGACAGGAGCCTGCTTTGCAAAGATACTGAGCATTTCCAGCTCCCCTTGACCTCAGGAAGAGCTGTAAGTGTGCCCAGGAAAACACAGTTCACACATCTTTGGAGTGGGGTACCTCCAAATTCTGGGGACTATTTCTGATAATTTCAGGTATGTGATTCCTCTGATGAAACCAGTTGCTTATTCAAAGCACTTTGTGTGAGAACAGGCTCAAGCACTCAAACAATTTCCCATTTTCTGCAGTGTCTTTCTGTATTCCAGCATTCAATCATATGAAAAATGTTCACCTTAGCAGTTTTTGCTTTTGGATTTCTGAAACAAGACTAAACAAATTCTCATTACTTGGCATAAACCTGAGTGGGAACTTTGGGATGGTTATTTTCTGTGGCTGACTAACTCCAGACTACACAACAGCACACGTGGCACACGCGCTGCAGACTAGGGGGACATCAGAAAGATCTTCCTCTTCCTTTGGAAACTTTGTTAAAGAGGAACAAAAACATCCCTTTCCAAAAGTTTATTTTTAAAGAAGAGACAAAAGGAAGTTCCACCACAGGAGGTTATGTTATATGTTAAATGTAAGAGGATTCAACTCATCTGAAGCAAAGAGATTATATGCTGAACTTCCCAGGCAGATAATGGAGACCTTGTGAATGTTCAAGGAATAATGAAAATTAATCACCTCAGTGCTTATTTAATGCCTCCTATTAAAGCTGCTTTGATTTATTCAATAGCTAGAGACTGTTGTAAAAACCTGAAAAACTTACCATAGCACTCTGTACCCCAGAATCCTGGACAGCACCTTTTCTCCTCAATGTCCTTCTTACATATGTGATGGCACCCTGGCAGGGAAAGGGTGTTTTCTCCTAACTTGACAGAGTATCTTAAAAAGAACAATCCAAGATTCATGATTACAACCCAAACCTAGCACAGGCTGTGAAAGGGTTTCTAAGCAATCCCACAGCAGTGCACTGAGCTCTGAAGGGAAGGAAGGGCCCTCATCCCCTCTGCCATGCAGACACACAAGAGGTTGCACTCTGGTTATATCTCCTCTAAGGATGCCCTTTGATCTGAGCCTCAGAGATTGGTTCCAAGAATCTGTTGGGGACTGGGCACGAGACAGGACCTTGCAGCAGGATGAAAACCTTGGATGCTGGAGGGTTAGTCAGCATAGACACCAAGTTAGGATCTCCAGAGTGACTCAATATTCAAATTCACATCTAAAATAACCTTGAAAGAGCAAAATCTCCTTGCAGCACTTGTCCCTTTCTGCCTCTTACTAAAAATTACAGATTGAGATGCCGTAAACTTGGATTTAATAGCTTGTTATGCACAGATTCGCTGTTCAGTCTTGGGCAAATTCCTTAAATCCCTCAAAGAAGCATCTTCCTTTCAACAATTGATCCCTCCCCTCTCCACACAGGGTGAGTCCTTGGTGGCAGTGCCTCTTGTTCTGCACGTACACAGCACAGAACTATTCTTGGGTCCGTCCAACAACCACCACAAGAGCAGATAACACTCAGAAAAGCTGCATACACTCACATTATTCTTACACTTCATTTTATTTTTGGCACAACATCCTTCCCAAAAGGAACTTGGAAATTGTCTCAATAGCATTGTCACTTTGGCTTCAGTCTGACTCCTGCGTGTGTGCAAAAACTGCAAAACTGCCCCCACTGTTCTTAAAGCATTTAGACGGAATAGAGAATCACAGAAAGAGCACACAATGGAGCTATATATCAACAGTTAACATTCACTACTGAATAGATACACAAACAATAATCTATAGTGTTTCATTTTTCAAAAGCCTCCTAGTAAATTCAGTTTTCTTTCATCCTTTTCCTATTACAGCCAAGCTCAACAGAATGAGAGCAAGGAACACATGAACAAGCAATTGTCATAAAGTCAACTAGGAAGGTAAAAAGTTCAGAGGATTATTGCTGGAAGCTGGGAGGATATACAAGAGGAACTATCATTATATAATTCTCCTAATAAGCCACCAAGGAGTTCTGGGTCTGAAATAGGCTTCTATGCTAGACAGACCTCTGTTAAGTTCCTACAGCAGGATTTTCAAATTCAGGTTGTTTAGGGTAAGTTAGAGGCAATTGTAATGCAATTTTTTCTGTGTATATAGAACCTTACGTTCAGCAAAAACTCTGTGGGATTTGGAAGGAGACAAGCAACAACAATGGGGTTCATAAACCCAATTTTCTTCATCTGGAAACAAAACTCCTTGGACCTTTACAGTTCAAAACCATGTGTGTGTTCTCCTGAAGGCACACACTACTCCTTGCATAACAGAGCTGCATTAAAAGCTTAACACAGTGAGAAAATAAACCTTACCTGCAGTCTTTCACCCCTAATCCTTGGGTGGTCTTTAACCAGCCTCTTGGACACAACATTTTAGGTGCTGCAGCACAGGCAGTGCACGCTGTATTCAAGGTAAACATCGTCTTGACATTGCAACGCATGGATTTTAACTAAAAAAGAAAAAACAGAATGGAAACAAGCCCAAAATTAAACTGTTATCCTAGCCACTCACCTTGCCAACTTGTAATATCTCTATCAATCCACACCATTCTTTAGATACCACTGGCGAGGGCAGTGGCCAGTGCAGCTGCTGGGAGGTACCACACACTCCCATGGGCTAAACCATCACCCCATGCTGCTGCGTGCTTGGATCTCAGCTAGAAGGCAGCAGGGCAGGTCACAGCTATCTTATCTTTCCCCTACGCCCCACAGCAAAAATTCTAACCATTTCTAAAATAATCATAACTGTGCACTGCTAATTTCAGCTGTTCTTTCACAAACACGTGGCAGTGGTATGTGAGGACAAGCCCTAAATTAATAGTCCTTGCCAGGAGACATGGAATGAAAAGGAAATGCAGCATTTCTCTTTTCCATGTTATTGATATGACCCGGTTCATTGCTGTTCCACAGGTCTGAAAACCCAAATGAATTAGGTCAGTCTATTTCCCAGAGCCAGGAACTGCTCACATAAATATTTCTCAAGGCAATTGTCTTCAAGGAGGTGCAGGGGAGTGGACAAAAAGTGCTCTGCACCTCTCTGAACACTTTGGTGGTTTGACCCTAGGAGAGAAGGACTCCATAAACATTGACAGAAATATCAGGTAGGAGACTTGGATAAACAGCATGGCTGGTGAGAAATTCAGCACAAGCCCTTCTACCCAACCAGAACAACTTTAGGGACTCAGGTTTCCTCACAGGGCTTTTATGTACCCCTGTACAATTTTGATCCTCCAAATGAAACACAGCCAGGGCAGATGACAAAGGTACAGCCTCAGAGTGAATGACGATCATCATATGCCAACCCATCATTAAAACCCGTGATTTTACTCCAAAAGTGTTTCCTTGAATTTCTAAACTCCTGGAGCCAAGCAATTGCATGGAAACCTCACTGCTAAGATTTAAAACAGACAGTATTTGCCACCGAGGATGACAGAGAAAAGCTGGGAGGCATAACCTGTGTGTGCCCCAAAAGGTCATTGTCTGGAAAAGGCCCACACAACTCACCTCAGTTGTGCCTCTACAGGCACTGTATTTTCTAAAAATAAAAACATTAGATCAAATTTTGGGAGGAGGCCTTGATCTGGGATTTTTTAAGCCAACCCTGAACAATGCTGTTAATGCAGCAGAACTGTGCCCAGAACTCCTTGTTTTGGATTCCCATCAGTAATCTCAGCTTTGCTTCCTCTGAACTTAAGCCCAAAGGCTTACATTTGC
Source organism: Margarornis squamiger (assembly GCA_035222235.1). Lineage (NCBI taxonomy): Eukaryota > Metazoa > Chordata > Aves > Passeriformes > Furnariidae > Margarornis > Margarornis squamiger. The sequence continues at coordinate 15,512,905 of JAWWTY010000022.1, read as the reverse complement.
CTCCAGGCAAGGGAGGAAGCCCATGGCTTCCCATCAGTTATCAACAGCTCAGGAAGGCCCTCCCAGATGATAGCCAGCAGACCCTGTCAGGAAAACCTCCTGAGAGATAACCCTCATCATGTCCCAGGTCCACAGGGACATGTCCCTGGAATATTTCCTGACTCATATCCATGTTCCCTCTGACTGGAGTTGCTGAGCTTTTTCTCATGTTTATGGATCCACCTTCTGCAGCCATCCATGCAAGAATGCTGCCTAATGGAGAAAATTGTTTCTGTGTCTGTGGCTGCCCTTCCCATGGATATGAACTTCTAGTTGTGCTTCTGGGGCTTTCCTACATACTTCCACTTCCCCTGGTAGCAGAATCCCCCAGGAACCTGTTATATGAAGGACTACCTTGCATTATAAACAGCTCAAAACCAATGTGAGATCCACCAAATCCACCTGTCCATGTCTTGTGAGCACCAGCTTTATTAATGTTATCCAGCAGAAAACAGCTTTGCTGTTCCTTTGTGTTTCCACCTCACTGGCACACGGAGCAGTCAGAGGAGATTTCCAATTTTTCATGGAGCAAAATAAAGAAGACAAACAATATGGATGAATAAATGGGGTGCTGCCTCTGGAGTACTCTGTCTCTAAGGATCAGCTGTGCCATTGGTGGGGTAGGGAAGAAGTCCATCCAACCAGCTGATTGAAGCATTAATTAGGACTCCAGATTAAAGCTGGGCTTTTGAAAGAGCCAGGTGAAGCCAGGCACACGGATCCCAGGGAACAGTACATCTCCTGTCTTTATAGTCCCATCAAATGCGAGCTTTAACTTTCCCTGAGACAATGCCTTGGAAAGAGGAATGGGAAGATGCCCAAGGAAGAAGCACAGCTCTGGGTGCCTTTCTGTGAGTTACAATTACCCTACAAACCTTTGCCAGGTGTCTGAGCCACCCTACCTGAATGAAAGAGATCACATAGACAGCAGAGCACAAAACACTACATTAAAATTCTCCAACTTTCTATTTAGTCTGTACTTTCAGGCACCAGACATTTGGGCCACATCACCAGACCCACACTGGGCCACCTTTATTCACACATGATTCCATTTTCTTTCTCTTTCCTCCATCAGTGTAGCTCCATTTCTAAACGGAGGTGGACAGTAGGAGAGGTGAATGGCTTCACTCCTCCCTGCTGGCATGTTTAATTACTTGCAGGCCTCTAAGACAAGACAGTTATTGTGGAATCCCCCCTACCCTACTGGGACACTTCATAAGTTTTAGGCAGCTTTCCAGTAAGACCTTCCCCTTTTTACAAGGAAATATGCTTGTGTCAGCAGCAACATGCAGGAGGAAAGGGGAAGAAAACAGCTGAGTGGAAAAGAATTAAAAAAAAATATTTCCCTTCTCCTTTGAGTGACAGAACTGATGAAGCAGTCATTTTCTGGACAGTTTTGCTCCTTAGGAAAGCAGAAGAGGGAATCAAGGGGCATAAATGCAACAGTCTGGATATTCAAATTTTGGAGAGGATGAAAGATAGACAAAAGTTTGAGTCAGAGGTGGCTCCTGGGGCACAGCCTCATGGAAAACAGTGATGCACTTCTCCCTTGGGCTCCTCTGTGACCACTGTTTCCAAGTGTGAGGAGGCTGGAAAGGAAGCAGCCAGGGGGAATGTCTGTCCCTGTGATGCAGCAGTGCTGCCTGGTGACAGTCACTGTTCTGATCAGGTGATGTTGTGAGCCTGGACTGTATCACACTTTGGGTACATAGGAACAGAAAAGGAAGATTGATGCTCTCAAGTATCTCCAAAATTAAAAGAGGCTTTTAAAGCAGAAAACACCCAACTGTAGGTGAAAGAAGTTAAGAGTCAGGGTGCCTCTGTCCACACTGAGCTCTCTCCCTGCACTCAAACACTTGCTTGTGCAAAAGCAGCCACTGCTCTCTGTGCTCAGCTGAGACACATGGGAGCCTCTGGATGCTGCAGTGTTTCCTTCCCTCCTCTCTGAACAGATGTCCCTTACTTCTCAAGTGCTCATTTCTCTTATTCCACCTCAAGTGAATAAGCTGGGAAGTATTTCATAATTCCCCTCATTTTCACCCTTTATCTTTTCCTCCCAAACCATAACACAAATCCTTCTGCATGGCAAAATCTCAAGGAAGAGAGAAAAACACATTTGGACGTCAGCGTTCGGCTCCAACAATCCTGGGAGCCAGTTCTGGAAATAGTCATTATCTAATGAATCACCAAGTTTCCAGTGCACTTGTCCTTTACAAAACAGAGCTGCAGACACATGCTTGAGTCATTATAGTCATGCACTTTCCCAAGAAGTTCTCAGTAACTTTAGCTGAACAGATCAGCAGCTCCTGGGCACGTAAACTCTTCACTTTGTTCAAGGAAGACACTTTTCAGCAAGAGGACAATCAAGTTTCCAAGATCTACTATTGCCCTGGGTGTTTCTCACCATCTCAGCTGCAGAGCATGGGAAGCACAGGGATGCTGAGACCACTTCCCTCCATTCCTCCTCCAGCACAGCCTGGGATTGGCCTTCTCCCAGCAGAAAAGCTTTCACGGTTCTCACAACTGCTGCATTTCACCCAGCCCATAACAAGAGGTATAAAAAACCAAATTAGGCTAACAGGTTCACTGTCACATTTGAACCACCAAGTCAGGGTCCTGTGGCAACATCACTGAAAAACAGGTAACACAAAATCCCTCTTTTCTCTCTTGATGGCCCCTGCAGGCCAATGGAGGCCTTTTGTGGAATCACAGAACTCCTATTACAATCAGATCAATGGCTATCCTAAACTAGCAGAGAAGGCTTACTCTTCCTTACCTTCCATTTCAACCTTTCAAATGTTTCTTGTCTTTCTCCAAAAAGAGGGAACCCTTCAGGGAAAAAAAATCTAAAAGGGAGTTATTTTTCCTGGATTACAGCAACTGCTTCAGAAATGATTCAAAACATTTCACTTCTCTGTGAGTACTCACTACCTGATAAAATAACTGTTTCCTGCCAACCCAGACACCAGAAATCAACAGAGCATCTCAAAGGAGGGAGAACTAATTTTCCACTTACACCAGCTGAAGACGTGAGTTTGTGTCTCTGGACACAACTATTCTGGAACCCACACCTCAAGACAAACAAGATCCATTAGCAGAGACGCTTCATGTTTGTGCTCGAGTCACCTTAATGATCCTACAAGCCTTCCCAGGAGTCATTTATGGCCCTTTTTTGACATGGCCTATATAAAAGCTTCCACCCAAAATTCTGACACTGAAGCACCTTCCCAGTGCTCTGGCTTTTTCTAAATGAAGTCTGTAAGACTTACGGGTTTGTCCATTCCCCACAAAGCCCTGCTTTATTATTCAAGACAAGACAACCTTTCCATAGCTTGGATCCCCAGGGAATAACATTTCCAAATGGCCCCCCCTGGCTTCTGACTTTGCAGGTCAGTTCACTCCTCCAACAGCAGGACACAAGAAGGGTGATGGCAGAAGACAATATAGGGTGAATCAGTGTGAATTCCAGCCTACAGGACCCAGGCTGCCTCATCACAGAGCCTGCAGAACAGATCTACAAAGGCATCACACATTCTCCTAGATGCTGCTCCTAAACACAAGAACGGAGATGAAGGGATTGAAAGAAAATCAACAGAACTGACACAAAATAGAAAGTATTCCACAAGCCTTACTGGGGAACTGTTGGGAAATATAATTGAAACAAAGGTATTTATCCTGCTGCAAAGCAACAAATTGATGAGATTGTAAAGGTTTTTATAAAAGTAACTTCTGAGAAACTTATGGACCCCTCCTGATGGATGCCAAGTCCTCATCCCATGTCCTGAAGCTAGCGGAAGACAAAGATGCTGAGTGTATTCCTTTGATATTGCTACTTTCAAGTTCCATGCCAAACAGAGACACAAATTTAGTCCAATCTAAAATTCAAGCAGCTCCCTTCAACTTATTTTTAGTTCCTCAGTATGGACTACACACATAGCAGAGAAAACACCTTACAGCCCCAAAGTTTTCATGGATGTTACTCTGCATCTAAGTAAATGCAAATGAGAAAGGGAGTTTTGGGGAGGATAATTTCCTAACATGCAACTGTCCAAATATGAAGAGCAGTTCAATGAACATTTAAACAAAGACTCGCAGACTTACCTTCTGACTCTGGCAGTCAGCTGTGGGAGTGAAGCACGCTGCTAAGAAGAAAAACAGCAATCCAGGAGGATGCATTTTCATGCTTTTACAGGCAGGACCCTTTACACAAAAGGGGTGGTGATAGCGGCTGTAATTTCTGTAAGATAACACCGCCTACTAAGAATCAGATCCAAGACAAACCAGAGGTTAAAAGTAAACAGGGAGAAAGCATTTTTGCACTGTGCTTTTTGGCTGCAAAGCCTTCAGAAATGGATCTACTCCTAGTATTATGTCTGAATCAACATAACCTTTTTCTTTCTTTCCATTCTTTTTTTAAATGCACAAGCAGAACTCCTTAGTAAAAGGTTTACTCAAAACAGGAACATCTACGGATTTCCTCTTACATATCAGTTCAAAACAGAAGGAAGGAAATCCTTAGTTTTCAACTAATTGGAATGAAAAGAGGTTAACTGTGTGCTTAACAGAAGGCAAAGCCAATGGGCAAACTTAAATACCATGAATTCATGAAGGGTAAGTTAATTTCCTCTTACCACTGGTGTTAGTATTTCCACACCACCTCAAAGAGAAGGTAGACCCCACCACTGCCTATCCCAAAGTTTGCATGAACAAAGCAACATGAGTGAGGGGCTGTGCTTCAGAGCAATAACGAAGCACATTGTGTCCATCAATAAGGAACCTTGGGTAGGCTTTGGTATTTGTTTAAAATATTTGAGTTTCCCAGCAAGAAAAGCATCACATTTTGCAGGTGGTATGGCAGTGATGGCAAAATATATCATTTTCCAAACACTCTGCTGACAGCTTGATGAATCCAAGGAGCACTTCCATAGCACCCAGAATAGGAAAGTCCCAAAACAGATTAAAAAAATGACACGCTAACCTGAGGTACAGTCTGCAATATATACTCTCCTTTGGAACATTACAAAGAACCAATAACTGATTATCAACAGATTTTACATGGCCTTTGTCTCCCTACACTGCCAAGAGAGCCCATTAGGCTGAGCAGTTTAAGGACTGCTTCTGTGAACAGCAAATCCCACTGAGCAATGAGGGGACAGACCTTCTCATTTTCAAGCCATTAATAGTAAATGAAAGTGTCTAAATGAAACCAGGACATGAAGCTTTATAGTGTTTACATAAATAATGAGCATTAATATTTTTTTGCCCTGCACACACACAAAGACACACACAAGAACCCCTGTACTTACCAGTGCCGTCAGTTGTGCTTTCCTTCTTCCTTCATCCTACAGGCAGAGCCAGCATGATGAAAAGCCAGCCCTATTATATATCCTGCACTAACAGGAAGCAGATAAGGCACACAACCATCCACTGCAACCCCTGTGAGAAGCACCAGCCCACAGCTCAATCCGAGGACTCAGCCCCCTTGTCCTGCCACAGGGCAATTGTAGCCCCTGGGACTGTGGCTGCCCAACTGATGCCACTGTCTAGGTCAGAGGGTTACACAGCTCTGGAAACCATTTGGTACCTGCAGATCTCCAAAAAGAGGCAGAGGCATCATAGTTCAGACCAGTTCTGGTAGGATTGCAAAGTCACAAATGGACAGTGGGGACACTTGTAGAGGGGGCCATCAGAATGGAAGCTGTACAGTGATTTCTTTGCCTATAGTCATGGCACTGGACTGGCCAAGGAAACAGAGGAATGAGGCTGCTTCTCTGCTCCATCCTGCTCTTTAGGTACCCACACAGCAGCCTAGAAGGATTCCTGTTGATGGTTTTTCCAAGAGCTGGCTGTGTGACATAGGGATTAAGTTGCCAGCATCCACACATAGCTGATAAGCTTTTAAAGTGCAAAATGCTTACCCTGAGGCACTTGAAGAGGCATTGGCTCCTTTGAGTCTTCAGAGAGTTTTCTAAACGGCTCAACACTGAAAATGGTAGAGGGGAAGAAAAGGACACCAGAAGACTGATTCCAAGGCTTTCCACTGCTGTTTATCATCATTCTATCTGACCTACTGCAAGGGAACTAGTAAAGGAATGGAGAGAAAGGCTTAGTGAAACTCCTGTCTGAATTAAGTAAATCAGATTCACAGCAATATCAAAAGGTTTGCAGTCAAATTCCTTATCTGACCTCACCTCCTTTAAAGGCAAGCAACACAACAGCCATACTCAGGCTAAAAATGCAAACACTGAGTAGTGCCACTGTACAGGAGCAGAGCATAAACTGAAAAATCAAAAGGTCATCCATCATCAGAAGCTGTTTTCCTGACCAAGCAGTCACAAGCAGTGCATTTCAGTCACTGCATACGAGCTGCTCTGAAAGAGAGGAAGCTTTGCTGATTGCTGCTGCTGGACCTGGAACATCAAAATTTTCAACAACTTTGGATCTTCGTGGCTCTGGAAATCAGTAAGATGGTGAAGCACCAACCACCTCCAAATCAATGGGTGGCCCTGGGCCATTAATCATGCTCAGTGAACAGTGGAAAGATGCCAATGTGCTTGCAGTGGCAGTTCAGTTGGCAGTGTCACCAAAGGTGGCAACACCACCATAGAAAGAGCATAAGGAGCAAAACTGAGCCAAACAAACACAAATTACTGCTCTGCTTACACTGTTCCCATTCTTTTCTGATAGACTGATTCCTCCTAGGCAGATAAATGGATTTCCTAGGCAGATAAATGGATTTCCTCATGATGACATCAATAAAAACTTTATGCCTTAGAGGCAAAATGCATTGGATCAGTTTTTTGATTCCATTGTTTTGTCCAACACCCTTCAAAACTGTCAATAAATAAAAACCTCAGTCCCCTCACTCCTTTCTATATGAGAGCAGTTCATGCACACAGGCAACTGCACAAAGTACTTCAAAACCCCAAAGACTCCCAAAGCAAAATCCTGAGGTCTGTCAGAGATCTCAACATCTTATTCTTCCTAAACCATCCAGAATTTACAGAGGAAATACACAGTAGTGCATTAAGAATAAAACCATGGGACTTGTTATGTCACTAGCAATTAAAGGAATATTTGAGACAGGATAACCTGGGGGAAAAAACCCTTTATCAAAGGGAAAATTTATAGACAAGACTTGTAAAGATCTGATGACAGAGCGCACAAATGGTCTTGTGCAAGCAGGGTAAAAGGGTCTCATTCATGTGCTAGTCAATGTTGGATTGAAATAGGATCGTGCAAATCCAATTTTGAAACAAACAGTAGGAGTTGTCAACTGTCTGTCAGCGTGTTTATCTGTGAGGTTTAGCACATGGGCTTTTATTTGTTTTGGAAAGCATGGAGGTTGATTTACCAGTCAAGTGTCTCCTGTCCACATGGCAGAGGGTGGCTGGGTTAGCAGTGGAAGCCTCAAACATCATCTTTAAATTCTGGCCCTGACACCAACTGCTTCCATGGAACACTAATCATTTACTTTGTGGGCTGTCTCCCCAGTCACCAGCAGACACTGTTGGCAAGCAGCAGTGCTCAGGATTTTTCTCTCTCTCAGTCTTGTTGCTTTATGCATTGATAAAAGGTTGGGCTCTAAAGTAACTTAGATAAGACCTGACATTTTTTCTGTGAACACTTTAACATTCAGAGTTGAAAAGCTGCTGACAAAAATTATTCAATCTGTTCCATGGAAGACAAAAAAACCCCCCCAAAACATGGATCAAGGCAAAGGATAAAACTACAAACCCTTCCATCCTCCCTGCCTGTGTCACATGCTGTGTTTTAAAATGCTGGGTCACCAGCCCTGCTCTGTGAAGTCTGTGCAGCCCTGGCGAGCTTGGGCAATTTCCTGCTATTGAAATCTTTTGTTTAAGCAATCTTTACAGAAACTGCAGAGCCAAGGCAAGTGATTTAGCATCGAGTCCACCTTGCCATGCAGCTCCTGTAGGAGCTCACCATTTGGTTGCATCCAGGGAGAGAATGGGACTCTTGTTCCACTCTTCTGGGAAAGAACATCAAGTCCCTTTGCTCTGAATTGTAAAGTGTGTAAGAAGGCTCTGAGTCTGAAGAGGTACTAGCAAAGGATTAAACAGACCAAGGCAGAAGGGCTTGTGTGTAGGAAGAGGGCCAGCTGCACCACACTTACCCAATACTCCTCAGTGTCCCGGTTAAGAGACAAGAACATGATATTCTGGTTTTGTTGTTGGTTTTTTTTTTTAAACTCTTGGCAAGTTGGAAGGAACAGGAATTTTAAAGATTGCTGATACAAGCAAAAACACTGGAAGGATTGCACAGCTAATAGGATCTGTTTATCTTTCTCTCTCTCACACACACATATGCAGTGGTCCAAGCAGACAGGTAGGGCTGCCTGAGCATGATGTTTGTCGTGTGATTCAGGAAGAAATGGTCGTGGCTGCTCACATCCTGTTAGTCCAAAACCTCGAAGGGCAGCACTACCAAATGTCAGCACATAAATCCTCTAAGTCTGGCCTATTTCTTTCTCTTGACTCCCAGTTCCTTGATGTCCCCTTCTGCAGTGAAAACCAGCTACATATTCCCTTCCCTTGGTTTTAGCTTTGTACCTTTCCCATGTATTAAGCAGTGCTCTGGGATTGTACTGGGAGAGTCAGGCAGTAAATTCCCCCCAGGTGTTCAACATTAATTAGAAGTCTGAGTAAAATTGTTTGAACTGGCTGAGCTATTGAAACTCAGCACCTCTCACATGAGCATGACCCAGGAGGCAGAGGGGTCTCCCCAGAGGTGCTGCTTATCCTTCACATCCCGTATCTGTAAAGGATAGAAAGGGCCTCTAATGTGCTTGACTAAAGCTATAGCCAAGATATCCCAAGGGTTGCACTGAATTTCTGCCTGAGAACAGCAGGACAGAGATGGGAGTTGGGATCCCACTATTTCAGCATTTTCAATGACTTTAGAGTTGCTGGGAGTTCTCATCACCCCCTCTCAGAGACCTTAAAGACTGAAACACAAGGAATTGCTGCCCAGCTTAGCAGCTCTGGCTACTCCTCTTCATGCACCTGGTCAGGTGGGTTTTTGGAGTGCTGGCCACAGTCTTTCTTTAGCATCTTCTGGCTCTAAGTAGTTTCATATTCCCCACTTTCCACATCAATTTTTAGTTTCCCAAGTTACTAAACACCCTTAATTATCAGGTAGGCAGCAAGAAACAGTAGTCTGCTCCGAGCCACATCTTCATGCTTTTCCTCGTGTTGCTGCTTCTCTGCCTGAGGTTTGAGATCTCTGAAGATTAGTACCACAAATGTAAACTTTTTGACCAGAGACATCCAAGCAAGCAGCAATAGCATTTTGTGCTTCTTCAATTACAAATAAAAATCCATCCTTATCAAAGCTGACGAGAACAGGAAGGCAAGCCAGAAGGGCTGATAGAAATACATCTCTGTGCAGTGCATCTACAGCCAGGCTGATCAGAGTGCTGTAAAAACAGCATGAGAACTGACACAGGACAGACAGGATCCAGGTCACTGTCATTTCTCCTTGCAAAGAAAACAGTTTAGCTCAGGCCAGCACCTCATTTACTTTCCTTCCTAATGAGGTTCATTTACAATTTTTCAATTAGAATACAAGGGAAGTTTTAAAACCTTTGGCCAGATCCTTAGCAGATGACACTGAACATAAATAATTGCCTGGGACTTCCTAGGGTGGCAAATCTCTACTTCAGCTGCAAAGCCAGACTATTGAAATCTGGGATAGTTCAGGAGATACTTTTCTGACAAAGGTCTGCCCACCTGCCTATGCATGTACCTGATCACAACTTCAGCTGCTCAGGTACTGCCTTAATGTTGAACAAGGGTTGGAGGCTGTAAAAAATTTGAGTATAAAGGATTACTAAAGAGAAAAATGCATGCAAGGCTTTGTAGGGCTCTTGCAAAAAGAGAGGAAGAAATGAAGACTTCTCTACATGACCTCAGCTGCTTACAAAGAGACTTCATTCCAGTGAACTTTCTGTAAAAAATGTGGCAAGTTCTGAGAAATCTTTATGAAATGAAACAATTGGCCATTTTATAAAGTTCAAGATGAATGATTGTGCACTTTCAAGAACTCACTCAAATCCCTCTATTCAAAAACAAAAGACTACATTAAAATTAGACAGTAGAGACAACAGGCTGGCACTGAGGAGTGACAGCGTGTAAAGGTTTTCGGCTTAACATTGCACTCAAATAACAGAAATGTACACCCACAAAGCTCTCACTCCAGCAGGATCTAACACAGAGCACCTATCCTATGGAGACAGGCTGAGGGAGTTTGGGTTGTTCAGCTCAGTGGACAGGCAGCTCCAGAGAGACCTCACTGCAGCCTTTCAGTATTTAAAGTGGGCGTTTTAAAGAGGGACTTTTTACATGAGCAGAGAGGGATGGGCCTGTGCAGGGCTAAGGGTCAGACTCCATGGTCCTTGTGGGTCCCTTCCAACTCAGCATATTCTGTAACTGAGAGTAGCACAGCTAAGACACTTAATTGAAGAATCCAGACACACTGCAGGACATATTGAACATTTTGTTCATCTTCAACTGTGTTCAGTGCTTACCAAGATCTCAAAGGGGAATTACACCCGTTTCCTGGATTAATGATCTGATCCAATGGGACAGATTGGATGTTTTAAACAGCTGTGGATTTAAAAAAATGTCAAGTTTAATCACAGATGTGGTTTTTCTGCAGTAAGGCATGGAAACAAGACTTTGCCTGCTCAAACAAGCAGGGGATTATAATTTCTTATTCTAATACAAGATTCTATGTTATTCATTAGTGCACTAAAATACATTTAAACATTACAAAGGACACTTAGAAACAGAACTCATGTCTGCCTCAAGCATGGGGCATCCCCCAGGACAGGCCTTATTTATAAGATGGCAGCAGGGGTCACTTACCCAGAAGCAATGACAAGTGTAGCCCCTACAGGAGAGGCAGAGATATCTATCCTTGTTGGCTCAAACCCCAGGCAGTTTCTAAGGTCTCGTTACAGATTCCCTTTGCATTCACTTAAAACCATAAGCCTCACTGTAAATGACCTGTTCATCTGGTAAATTCTCAACTGCTGTTGCAAATCAGACTATTCAAGTTGCCACAAGCTCCTTAAGTGTTAGAGAATTTTAAGTGATTAACAGAATTACTTCAGAAAAAACTACTGAAAACCTAAGCTTTCTTTTAATTATATTATCCCTAGGGTTTTTAACTTAGAAATTAAGCTGAAATGAACATAAGTAACTGAGGTTTCAGGGAATAGAAGAGATCTAAGGTACAGGAAAATCCAGTTTTCCCCATGCAGTACCTACTTCAATTGTTCAGTTCAGTCTAAGCTTAACTCTGCTAAACTGTGAGCAGAGCTGCACTCAGGTAATGCTCCTCACCTCTTTCCTTGCTTAGGGAACTCCACTGCATCCTGCAATACAATCTGGTTTAGGCAGCCTCTGTCATCCTTGCACTGACTGCAGCACTCCTGGCTCCTGGAGTCCAGAAAGCACAGCCAAGCTCTGTTCTCCATGCAACAGCATGGAAAAATACTCTGTGAAACCACCAAACTCCCACCACCACTGCGGACTTGCCTTTCCTGGAGAGAACTCCTAGGTTGTCTGGACCAGGCCCCGAGCAATCTGTTCAACCTTTGCCCTGTGTCAAGGTTGGCTGTTGGACCTCCAGGTCTCTTTCAGTCAAAATTTCTCTATGTGTTTTTAAAGAAGAATATGTTTTAAGCAGCACCAGCTGACACAGAAGTATCAAAACTGTTCTTCCCTTCTTAATCTCACTGCATACAGAACGTTCTTGTTCAATATTTGTCTTCATAATAGTGAGGAGGGATTTTACTGTCATGGGGGAGGCTAAAACTTGTTGGGCACAGTAACATTCAAGTGAAAGATGACAGTTGGGAAGGCAAATCCCTAATATCTAATGGAGAAGCAAAATTACATGAAATAAATCCTCAAATCCCGTTTAGAAGCTGCAGATCCTCGACTTCCATGACTCAGATGTATTTCTGGACTAACATAATCTTGCTATAGTAGAATAAACTACTTTCTTCTTTCATCTTGCTGCATATTTCATACTTCACAATGCACTCTAGGAACATAATATGTGCTGCTGAACTGCCATATGGTATCCTGCAAACACAAGATATAAACTTGAATACAGACAAGGCCAAGAGAAAACTGTCAAATTACACTTTATTTGTATTCACAAGATAGGCAAAAGAAAGACTTTGTGTTCAGAGATACAAATTCATTATTTGCTGACAAAATGCTCAAATATCCACATTAGGTATTTCCACTTCCAAGATGGTACTGAGAGGATCTTTACCAGGGAATTCTTTTATCCTAGGGTAAGGAAAAAGAATACCTGTGAAAATAATTTCATATGAAAATTTGTTACCTGCTTGTGGCTCAAATTTTACTGCTAAATTCAAGATTGGCAGCAAATAATTACATTTGGCCTCAAAGAAAAACATATGTCAAACTGTAAGATCATTAAATAATAAGCATTAGCAGCATACCCAAAATACTTCTCGTACAAAGAACATTGCACTTGAACATACACAAGCATTTACCCTTATTTACACATTAGAATTTGTAAAGAACAGCAAGACTGATATATACAGAAGAATAGTGGAAACCTTAACAGCCCCAGACGACAGTATATCTAGTGTTGACTCCTTAGTTTTTCCATACAGTTTCCCAGGATGTCTCTTGATTTATTTATTTTTCACTATATACTATTGCATAAAAAATAGACTGTACAAGAAGTTCAGTCCCCAGTTAACACTTCAGAATATTCCTATGTACTATTACGTGTTCACTGCACTAAGGGAGCAAGGGAGTCCAGGTCAGCTCCTCATGGAAACTAAGAGAACTTGACAGGTGCTGTGTACCTAAACACTGTGCTTTACCTTACAACACACACTGAAATCACTTGGCTGTCCACTAACTACCCTGTGAGTTCCAAAGGCAGTTCCCTACCACACAGGATTTCCCACTGTCTTGCAAGCAACGAAATTAATTTCTCCCTGCTTTCTGCACTTGGGATAAAAATATACCACTGGATCTCTCTGTTCTTGCTGCCTTCTTGTTTAGTATTTCCCCTTGGGACACTATCAGTTTCTCCAAAGTGATCCAGTGTTAGATTCTGCATCAGATCCTGATTCTGAACATCATCAAACACAAATGTAAGGGCCTGTGGATATGTCTGGTAACCCATAAGTACTCTATCTAAATCCCGGATTCGCCTTCCATCTGCAAGCTGATACTTATCTCTCTTTGGTGGCTCCTTAGCAAATTCAGGTAGTGGGTAACTGATATAATCTTCATCAAAGAGGAACAAATCAGAGCTGGTCAGTATAAGTGTTTTAGGTTGAAGTGAACTAGTGTTTGGAGCAGATCCTTCAACATGATTTACTTGAAATGCCAACACATACAGAAGGATGTTGAGGGACGGAAGATTAGTCAAACCATCCATCTTCTCTGCCACTAGAAAAGCAAGGTCCCCAATTTCCTCTTCATTTGGATAAATAAATTTTACTCTGCTAGAGTGAATCAGTTCATAATTCTCCATTTTTCCTGCAAGAAACATACATTATTGTATTTCTCTTTAGTACTATACAATACTTTCTTAATATATTAGGATAAGCAACAACCTTTGACAGATAGAAGGATTCAAGTTTTGTATCTATTCATACATGCTTTTGCTCATATTGGAATAATTTTATTTTAACACAGATCTCTACTGGAGTCTTGCTTTCATTATCAACATACTTTTCTGCAAATTTCTATCCACACAAATAGTTCAGAGGGTGGCAAAAGTTAAAGGAAATACAGCTACATTCTCATATCAGAGATTATCCACCTCCATACCCACTGACCTCCTCTGCCTCCTTCCCACTCCCCAGTTCTGAACTCATGAAAGTATTATCAGATCACTGAATACAAACAAAACCCCTGCTTTCAAGTTTTTCCACTTTTGATCAGTACAGTTTAGATGGAGCCTTAAGAATGATGCCTAAATAACTAATGACATGCAGAAAGGACCACTAACCTGTGTTTTTACTCCCAAATTCAGAGTAGAAGTCTTTATCTACTGGTTCAGGTGAAGGTGTGCGTGCAAGCAAAGACAGAACTGCCATAAGCTGCTGGATGAAGGTGTGAGTGTTGTAGCTGTCTCTTGTCAGGCAGGTGACAATGTGATCTGCAGAATGTCCTGAAGAGAACACAGAACACAATCCACTCACAAATCTGTACATGGTGTTATCATTTCTTAGAACAACATGCAACTCTCACCAGAAAAGGTTTCTTGCAAGGATTATTTCTCCTAAAAACACGCATCACTATTCAGAAATCTTTCAAATCCCTGAAAACAACAGAATCCTTGCAAATCCCTTCAAAAATACGTAATATAATTCCTCTTAATTTAAAATATGACTCAACTGTACCTCCAGGGATTCAAGGAAAAGAAGCAACAAAATAACACACTCTTCCATCTCTCTAATAAAGACAGGAATCCACCTAACAAAAGACTAAACCAAAATAGGACTGGAAAAACAAAGCACAAGATGTACTCACCAGTAATTCTGAAGTACTGGTCAAACAGGCCAACATTTACTGACTGCAGATCATTCAGTTTTAGTACAAAGCAACAAGAGAGGTGAAAAGAACTATTTTCACAATCGGAGTTCTCCTTGTTCCAAAAATCTGTTTAAAAAGTATATACGATGAAAAAGTCAAAGAAAAAATTACTCTGTCCATAAGCATAACTTTTATATTAAAATCTTATCTCACATTTGAAGAAAGAAATTAGGAAGAGAGTGGGTACAGTGGCTAATAATTTCTCAAGCAACAAAGACAACTGAATCTCCTTGTTGGCAGCATTTCTTGAAGCAGCTCTCACAAACCAGATTTAAATCAGCAGCTCTATTAACAAACCATCTGAACTGAATGCACACCATGAGGTTCATTAGCCCTCACTTGCCACTTTGGTTATGAAAGGGCCTTTAGCTGCCTGGGTGATGCTATGGACTGTGAAATGACATCAGAGCAAAGCATGGATACAACGGCAGCTGGAAAAGTCTGAGAAGCAGACATGACTCAAGGCCCTGGTTTTTTGGACATCAAAGTCTTAAGCAAATACTTTGCTTACAGCAGATTTTGCCATTTTTCCCCATAATTAGGAGGTTCAAGTAAGATGATTGACCAAAATTGGTATTTCAGTTGAAGACTGAATTCAGGTATTAAGTTGGTAAATTGATTAAAGGATCAGAATAACTATTTTACCTGACTGGTGCTCATCAGCATGAACAAAAGAGTCATCCAACAGAAAGTAAATAGCTTTTGTTGAGAGAAGCACACAAGCCATCACTTCCACATTGGGAGTCTTGTAAAACAGAACTGAAGACCACATGAGATGTCTCAACTCTTCGTTTTCCACCTGAGATGCAAATTGTATTTCATAAATCAGTCGCACACTTTGATATTTCAGATCGTTCCATCATCCTAGAGGCAACTTTAGACTATGAAACTGATGCCTTAAGCATCTGAACATGCAATAGTCCAAGAGCAGTTCACCTCAAAGGGGCTAAATGAGGCCACAACAGCAGCAACTGAAAATATCTTGTGTTTATCATACTGAGGGGTTGGATTCAAAGATCAAGAGAGGACAGAACCACAGCTTGTCACTGCAGCTGCTGTTCCAACCAGGCACCTTCTCGGCCTCTCTCTTGATGAGCTCACTGTGAACCCTCAAATGAGTCACCTGCTTTATCAGCTTCTCCTGATGTAAAAAGAGAAGCACAACTCAGAACTGTGCTTACTTAAAAGAATTTGGAAGGAAGGTAAGGGAATAAAAAAAGATCTCTATTTCTGGAACTTTTCAACTGACCTATGTACTCAGACCATAATGATTTATCACTTACAAAAGCAACATCATAAATTTAAGGTAAGATTTGTACCTTTAGATTTGATGTTCACCACAGATAACTATGTTTTTCAGAAATTAGGTTTATCTGCTCTTGTTTCTGGAGTACATACAGCCATGAACATGTGTTGCAGTCATGCACCATGTTACAAAATGAGTCAAAACATTTATGTACTGATTTAGCCAGGTATCATCACAAAATAATTTTACTCCTCTTATTTTCTTTCCTTTTGCCACTTGAGAGAAAAAAGAGGAACATTTTTGGAGCAATCATATCTTCTAGACGTACACTAATATACTCTCCTGTTCTGCAACACAGAGCCTGAGGGCAAAACATGCCTCGCAGGGTCCCAATTGCTGTGGCAGGGAACCCAAAATGGAGTAACACAAAGAGATTGATCAAAATGCGTCTCAGGTTCCACTCCTGTGGCTAAGTTTGATCAGCAAAGGTCTTTTTTAAAATACTGTGTAGCACAGAAAGTTCACAAGGTATCTTTTTATACACCTGGGCTAGGCACAATACCTCTGCAATGTTGCCATGGAAAAACTCAACTAGAGCACTTCCTTTCAGCCCAGCCACATACTGCAGAGACACAGAAACATGCAGGTGAACAGGAATCTGGTTATCTTCTGTTATCTTCTGCACAAGAAACTCAGATGGATATAAAGATGACAGTGTCAGATGAGGTTTGCAAAAACTAGAAAAGACCCAGAAAACATATACAAAATGTAAGGAACGACACAGCTTTTCCTCCAAGAATGAATATTTATATTTCATTCCAAAAATTCAAAAAACTTCCATTTTTAATAGTTTAACTTATATATCTTGAGCACAGCTCTCAATCTGCCA
Organism: Margarornis squamiger; assembly: GCA_035222235.1. Lineage (NCBI taxonomy): Eukaryota > Metazoa > Chordata > Aves > Passeriformes > Furnariidae > Margarornis > Margarornis squamiger. The sequence goes on along the minus strand of JAWWTY010000022.1, from coordinate 15,496,104 downwards.
CGACCTCAGCCATCAGGCACATGGAATAGGAAGTTTCCTTAGATATGAAATTACATTTTATGTTGCAACAACAAAGCAAAACAGAAAGAAAAAAAGGCAGACAGGTAGAGTCTGGAATAGCCATTCACACGTACTACAGACCAGCAGAATGCAGAAATATTTCATCATCAGTACTACAAGCCAAAACCAATCACAATGACAGCTGCAAACACACAGGTTGAGCCACATCAAGCGCTGGGCAAGAGTCATTTTACAGGAATCATTACCTTGCTGACTGACCGTGCCTGTTTGCCTCCACAACGTGATTTCTTACAGCATCTGATTTGCTTGAAGCTTTGAAAATAATAATAGTCTTAACATCCTGCAGGAGTGTCCTTAAAAGACTGTAGATTCTTAGGAAGTGGAATTTCTCATGAGGTAGAACAAACACTGCTGTAACAAACCTGTATCCAACAAGCAGCTCCAGCACATGTCCATCCAGAAATGAACCCTTCTGCTGGATGGAACCATGAGCTGGATGCAACACTAGTGATGCTAATGGAATTCTATTCAGCTTAAATACACTTCCCAACTCTTCTGTGCCTACCCATTTACCTGGCAGTAAACTGAAATCCACCTTTACTATGTACAAATGCTGGGGTGTTAGAAATATCCAACAAGGATGGACCACACAGGGACCCTGATCGGATGATTTATACACTGAAGAATAAAGTGCAGAACACAAAACACTTTTGGACCATTCTTTGTTATTGCCAGCTGACTCTGGTTGATGCAAGATTTTCTGAACACTGGTTTTATTCCCATAAACAAGGTATGTTGGGAAACAACCTTTTATTTCAACATCTTCTGCAGAAATGCAATTCAATTCCATAAGCTGACAGAGAAATTCTTGGAGGTTTGCTTTTCCACAGTACAATTTGGAGCTTGGTAACACTGATGTGTAGTGTTGAGAGCAACACGTGTGTAAACAGGAATAAAAGTCTTGAAGATTTTGGGAGTCTGAAATAACAAACAGGCAGTTGTCACTGCTTTTCAGCTTCAGAGTTAAACAGATTTCTGGCAGGAGAAAGCCAAATTCTGTTAGATCAGTATATGGAAAACACAGCGTTAACTTCAAGGCAGAAGGGATGTGCTGGCAATTTCCTCTCAATTCCTGGTGAGGAATCTCAAACACAGCTAGCATATCATCGGTCAGAACCAAACAGGAAGCAAACTGTCTGAGTCCTTTATGAACGTGGATAGAAAAGCTCCAGAGAATTTTGACTATGTCAACACCCTCCAGCGCTGTGCTGTCTGATGACTGAGGATCTGAAGTAGTGCTGAACTCAAAAGTCTGATCTCCTTCATGAAGTCCCATTTCAAAATATCCATCTTCTTTGTCTGTGCTTGTGGAATCACCTGGAGAGTTTCCTTTATTCTCTGCGAGGGAGGGGGGAGATTTCTGCACAGTCTGCACCATGGAGGCAGAAAGGTGCTGGATAAAGTCTTGGTTTGTGGCAGTGTATGACATAAAAGTGAAAGGCAAGATGACGGTGTTACAGGGGTCAGGCACTGCACAGTGTTCTTCCTCTGAACACTCCAAGCTTCAAAAGAGATAAGAAGGCACAGTAAGTACAAACTTGAGCTTAAAACCAGCCATGGCTACTTAGAATTCATGGTGCTGCTTCTCAGACCTTGGAGGTTTACCCGTGTTAGCACTGTTAAATCAGTGTAATTTTCCTAAAACATCTTTGTACTCCACACAACCATTGATTTTAAAGGCTGCTAGTGTGTAATTCTATAGAAAGTAAAAACTAAAACAGTTAACTCATCTTTCCTTTCCCATCCCCACTAAACACATCCTTATGATCTAAAGGACTATACAGTGCAGCCATTGCTGCTTTTGAAATTACCAACTGCATTCCAGCTTTCAAAGATTAAAAACACCACAAAATTGGGTTTGGTTCAAAAATCCAGAGGCAGAATACAAAGAAAGAGACTTTTGCCTTAAAGGCTGGGTTTAAGAAAACAGCACCCACTGTTATTACACAAAAGCTAAGAAGGATTTAAACCAGAACTTATTTATCTCACTTACCACGTATGATGACCACTTCCATCCTCTTTGCATGAATCCAATAAAGAGGCAGGTGCCTAAGGAGAAGAGAGTAACATCAGGAAGTTGTCAGCTGCTTAGACTTCAGCACACATGAGAGGCAAAGTTAATGCTGGCTCACACTTCCTGAAGCTGGCCAACTTGCTGCAGAGTCCTGGAGTACTCATGGCCAGCTGAACAGCCACCCTTTGAGGATCCAGAAACACTGTTTGCTTTAGGCTGGGCATTCAATTAAGGCAGAAAAAGAATGAACTCTGCTGCTGACTCGAGAACAGATTCAACCTGTGACCCACAGACAATTCAGCACACTACAAATTTTTACTGAATTGGTGTAAAATGAGGCAAAAGGTAAAGGAATTTGACAAAGACCAATTAAACTGGTAGCAAAGGAAGAGATACCCCAAGTCTTGCTGTCTCATTCCTTGAAAGAATACTTACCATATAACAAATGAAATCACACAACAGAAGTTATCAAACAGGAGGAGACTGAAGGAGGCAAATTAAGATTATTGCCTAATGACAGGGAGAACCTTCTTCTACCCTACCAGCAAGAGAATCATCTTCTAAAGACTAGTATTGTAATAAGATAAGACAATTCTTACACTCAGTATCTAAATGTGATACTAGGATTGGGTAAAAATCTCAAAGCCATGACATGAGGCAACAGCTCTGGTAAATGTGGATTATACTTTAAATTTATATGCTGGACCAAAACCTGACTCAAATTTGGGGTTGCCTGAGGAAAAAAAAACCCTTGGCTATGGATTACTATATTAACCTAAGTTTAACACAAAAAATGACTTTGCATAAGCTTTTAAAAATACCATAATTACCTGATTTTTACATCTGGAGTCTGGTATTTCAAAGCATCTCTGGGGAACTGTATGGTCTGTAGGAGTCAAACAACTGGACTGCAAAAAACTGCTGGCTAGGACTGTTTCTTCACAAATTATTTCTAGAACAAATAAAAACAGTTCTTTAAATCACTGAAGTAAACCCCAATTGAATGTCTAATAGTATCTGCCAAACAAGTGGAATCAAAATTGTATAATAAAGATCTAATCATAAATAATTAAAGCTAAAGGATAACTTCACACAATGGCCAGGATAAAAAAGCAGGCAGAATTTTAGTTTAATTATAGAAGTAGCTTTAAGTGCACTGAAAGCTGCATTAAAGACTGCTAGAGCTCATTTTTTCAAGCTAACAATCAATTTAAACATCTGGTCTAAGGAATCTTCACATGATTCAGTTTGAACAGAACAAGTCTGTTGCCAGGCTGGCAGAAACACAGCAGAGCACTCTTTGTGAACTCTGCACATGGGCTCACGTTCCTGTAGCTCCGAGAGAGCAAGTGTAACATCTGTGTACAACCTTCAGACTCAGATGCTCTGGTGCCTCAAATGCCACCTGAGATATTATCTCACCTTATTTGGAACTTTTTTCAAGGATTCAAAGCTGAATCATCACTACAAACTAATAAGGAGTGCATATAAGCAAACATCCTCAGGGACATTTGACTTTTTCCCTGTTTGTCACTCACACCGTTGCACTGACACGACATAGGAAATCAATTTTCAGCATTGCCACTGAGCCAGCCAAGCTCCAGTATTTAAATATGCAAATAAGCAGTAAAATTACAGTGTGGTTATGTTTCTGGCTGGAGCATAAAAAGTCCTGCATGTATCTTTCTGGATTGATGGTAAAGTTCAGCAGATTACATCGAGCCATCTCATGGTCAGAGGAAACACAAGAGATATTTATTATTTGAACAATATACTGTGTTAGCAAGAAGGAAACGCAAATTGACAGGAAAAACAGAACATGACAGCATTATTTTTGGTTTTCTGTTTCCTATATAAATATTTAATCTTTTTCCATAAGCCATTTGCCAGTGACATTTTATATGAATAATATGTTACGGAAACAGATGGTGTCTAGAAAATGCAGAGAAAACAACTCATAGAAATAGCACATCAGGAAATTAATTCCATTATTCATGATTTAATGCTCAAAACCACTTGCTTAGCATATCTCCATTTTTCAAAAATAGATTTCTCAAAATCAGTACTTTGAAAACAACCCTTGACAGCTAGATATGTAGCAAGTAATCCATTTTTATTGTTAAAGCTGAGAAATAGCTTGCCACAATCCCTCTTTTCCCACTATTTATAAAAGCCTTCCCCAAAATTCTACTGAAGGAACCTTATCAAAAAGGACTACAGCGAATAAAACCTTGGATCTTATACAGTCACTCTGGGATCCTTCAGAAAGATCTGTATCTTCTTTTCTCCCAAAACTCATTTGATCTTAAACATTGATTGTAATGGAAAAAGACTACTGATTAATAACTTAGGCAGTCCCAGTGGTTGCTGCCGTGCATTTTTACAGCAGGGCCTGTATAAAACTGCAGGTTGTTACACAGTTACAGGATTGAGACCATCTGTCAAATGTTTAAAGCAAGCATTGATTTCATTTTGGAAAAACTGGCATTTCATCTGCAGATCAAAAGTGATCTAGAAAGAGCAACGTATGTGAATAGTACCCCGCTCTGTCCCTTAATCAAATGCTGTCAGAACAATTTAATTCTTCTAGAGCGGACTAGGAAACCACTACTGATTCTGCAGATATCACGGCAATGGACCTTTTTCAAAGGTCAAGCTGTTCAGGGATGTTTCTCTCCCTCAGCCACCAATCCACTGATTTACTGGTAAGAAGAAGTTGTGCCACCCCAAATAATTCAGAATAAAAGCCCTGCCCTTTTAAATGGTTACAAAGTCTTCTCTTACTGTGCATTTCCTACTGCATTTTAACTTTCCAATCAGAGAAAAGCCAAAACCAAAAAGTAACTATCTCTTCCTCTCAGTCAAGAATGAACATTCACATAAGTCAGTCTTACAGGCTCCAGCAAAAAAGGAAAGTTAAGCCATTCTTCTGAGTTCCTAATGCAACAGGCATGTTTATTTGAAACATAGAGTAAAAAACTCTCAGGTAAGGCCAGCAGGTAGTGTAGAGCACAACTGATGTGCTCAGTTCACAAACTCAGCCAGAACATTAATGCCAGCTCCTTTATCTACCTTCCTTCTGGTGTGCCAGAAGTGCAGCTCTTGCAAAAAGCAAGGTGGAAATGCTGCTTGAGCTCACGTTTTGCAGACCAACAGCAGGTAGGGAAGCAATTTTAAAATATGTCTATGCATGCCATGGGTTTCCATTAAGGCATATATCTAAACCTGGAACAGATATCTGGTCCTCTGCAGGTGGTTTCTGCAGGATGACACAGTAAAAGAAGCCCTGTCCCCAAACTCCAAGCTTCCACTCCAGTTAATTAACACTACAGGGAACACCAGGTCAGTTTTGCTGAGTCACACACATACAACTTTCACTTTCAAAGCCAACACTACCAGGTCTTTCTGGTGGTCTTGATAAGCCCTATATCCATGCACATAATATTCATGTATATCAATGCAGCTTAGAAAAGCAGAACCAAGAGGCTCAGCCCAGCAGCACGATACATACATGATTACCTTGGCTGGAGCTGACAGGACGAGGCAGAGAGGGAGAGGAAGGACGAACAGTAAGAGAAGAACAGTTTGATTTGGAGCTGGCAGCAGTGAGCCTGGAGTCCTCACTGATCTAATAAAGAAAGTATGCAGCAATTAAAGAAAAAACCTAAACACACAGGACACATTAGATCCTGAACTAAGTCTACACAAGCTTTCTCAGTTTTAGTAAAAGGAAAGTTAGTGCCAGCTTTTTTTGGTGGTTTTTTTTTGGGGGGGGAGAAGGGGTGGTCATCTCCTCTAAGTTTCAATTTCCACATTAAGTGGAATTCCACTAAGAATCCGTTTAGAGAAGCCATTCTGATCACTGACTAATCACTGTATTGACAGAACTGGCAGTTTCACAAGCCAAAGGAATGAAAACAGGATTTCTACACTGTAGGGACAGAACCTGTTCTGTCCATAAATTTATTATCAAAACAGGACTAACCAACTACATAACACACAGCCACAAAAGAGAGAAGGCAAGGAGAATTCAGATTTCTGATTCTCTCCCACTGCTAAATATCCACAAGAAAGAAGTTTGGGAAAGTCCTTTCAGTACTCTACAACACCAGCAGTAAAATCACAGCTCTGCCATAGTTGTATGAGATGTACAATAGGGCTGTTAAAGTCAAATGTAAATTCATTGTGTACACCATTAGGTCATTTTATCTTCTCCTCCCACTTCCTCTCTCCCAAGCCAGCACAAAAAGGATAGTCATAACTACCAAAACTGCATTGAAAACTAAGCAGGAAAAAGAGACAATCTTAAAAGTTTGTAACACATTAAAGCACAAAGCATAAAAACTTCAATGCTAAGGAAAGTTTGGTGAATTCTGCTTACAACTAATTTGTACAAGTATTTTTGTAAGCTTTTTGAGTAGGCAGCACATTCTAGTTCTCTCATAGCACAAAACTCACCTTTTTATCAGAGTTGCTCAGTTTGTATTTCACCTCCTTTGCTTTTTGAATAGCTTTTAGCACTTCCACTGTGTCTAGCTCCTTTTCTGTGGTAACAGTGTTATCCAAGCAAACCTAAAAAATGTTAAAATATCTAAAAGTATTGAAAACAAGGCACCTCATCCCATTTATTAATGGAATAATCAAAAATTACCTTAGCTTAATGCAAACTATGTGTGTCTTTGTAACCATTACACAAAAACAATTATCACATTAGACCTTGCTCTAACAAGGTAAGAATTTAATGCAAACTCAGGGATGTTTTGTGAGCTTAACACCCTTCTAGCACAACTGTGTTTCAATATTAGCATGTCACCCAGTGAAAGCAGGGTGAACTTTTATTTAAATCCAGAAGCACAATGGAATAACATTAGTATGGTTTAATTCTTTAAAGCCCTTCTCCAACACACACTAAAAACTTACTAGGTTTTTAGAACATTTGCACTACTTTCCTCACCAGGCTACAAAAAAAAACCCCAGATTTTTCCACACTGCAGCTTCCAAGGAAGAGCAGCACCATGGCTCACCTCTGAGGCCCTGTCTCCAAACTGAGCGAGTACTTTGGTCCTGTAATCAGGGATGATGCTCAATGGATTGCTGGATAACACCACCTTCTCTAAGCATGGGAGGTTTCCAATATTCTTCACCTCATCAATCTGAAAGTATTTGAATAAAAGGGGGAATACAGTGGCTAAATGAAAATGGGCACAAAGACTGGGCATTTCTTGCATAGATTACATACATACAATAACCAGGAAAAATCACTATAGCCACTTTTATTTGCAGTTTCACCCACAGCAAGAAAGGGCTCGTGATCTAATGCACAAATTCACACCAAAAGTCAGCAGTTACCTGTTCTATTTTGTTGTTGCTCAGATCCAAGTTGACTAAGGAGTACAGTTTGTTAAGACCACACAGCCTTTCCAGCTGATTGCCTGCTAAATTCAGGGTTTTGATGTTTCCCAGTTTTGTGTGAACACCTTCCAGTGATGTAAGTTTGTTGTAGGATAAGTCCAGGTGAACAAGGTTGTACAGATGCTGCAACAGCACAGAAAATTCATGTCATGCACCAATTAAAACTGAACAATAGCAAAGACGCTGTAGTGCTATGGCTTGCTCATTTTTTTGGGTAAGTGTTTTTGTGCTGGACACTAGGTAGCATGAAAAACACAACATGAAACTATTCATTAAGCAGGTTCAAGGTTCGAGGCAGGAAACTTCCTCAACTGCATTCTTACCAACCCACAGGCATAGCTGGCAGTGAATTAATTTATTTAAGAAATAAATGCTGTATGTCAATATTGGCAAAGCAATTAAAATATCCAGAGCATGTAAGAAATGCACCATTGAAAAAGTACTTGATGTTATGAAGAATAACCTATTTGAGTTTAAACTATTCTCTGTGAAGATGAACAATAATGTGAAGCATAAAAATCTGTGTTCTAAGGTCTGTGGCAGTCAGGGGACAAGAAAAATCACTTTCAAAAGCATCACTTACCTGTAAATTTTCTACCAAAGACACCTCATTGTGACTCAAATCCAGGAACTCAATCTTTGGGATTAATTTCTAGAAGTGAAAAAATCCACGTAGTATTAAATGCATTTTGGCCTTTAAGCCAGGTCACACTTCCTTCACTATCTGCTGACCAACAAGCAAAGGAAAGGTATTATCTAATGCAGTCTCTCCCCTCAGCTTTTGGCATTAAAAAAGCATTCTGCATGACCTAGTGCAACACAGAGTTAAGTCCTGCTCCTAAGAAAACCAGGTTACTCTGAGGGGCACAGTTAAGATTTAATCTGAAGCCTGGTTTCTTAGTGAAGACAAATAATTTGCTCCTATAGTTTATCCCCATTAACTACAGATCAGACTCACTTATGGTGCTTCAGTCTTATCAAACAAGCAGATTTACGTTACACAGAACCTGGGCAAAGACAATAGCACCAAAAACCAGAATGTGGTGAGTGATTTGTTTCCATGTTTTGATCACACCAGCCAAGAACCACAAGGTCACACAAACCTGTCAAAAACACACTTTAACTCAGAAAAACCTTTTCCTTTTGGAGGTCTCACACTTTGAACTTGATACTGATTTCTGACATCAATGTTTTGAATCTGCTTTATTTTGGTTGTAATCTCAGTGATTATTTGCCTTGTAGTTAGGAACTGGACAGAGACCTGAAGAACCTTAAATCTGCATCACAACAAATCATTATCAAGATAATTATGCTCCAAGTGACCTCTGAGCTACACATGTAACTTCCTTCTTCACAAGAGTAGCTCAAGTAAATAATTAATATTCATATTTGTGATGAATGCTAAATTTTTTTCTTAATAACTGATTTAAAAAACACAATTCTAAAGTATGGCAAAATGCTCCAAATTTTGTTTTCATGCTCTTTATATTGTTTAGATATCAAGAAAGCTGCCAGCAAGTCACAGGCTCTTAAATATGCTGGAAGCTTCAGCCTTGATAACACTCTGGAGTTGAGTCCATGAAGTATTTTGTTCTTTAAAAAAAAAAAAAAAATCAAAATATTCTAAGTGGCTTAAAGGCCAAGGCAAATAGTAAAAGCATGTTTCAAAAATCAGTATTCGTGGAAATGTTGCTTACAGAGCACAAAAGGACAAATTTTCTCCTTTAGCAAATGAAATAAAGTTATTTTAGAACAAATCTCCTCAGTGTTAGCTTGTGTAGCTAACCAACATAAAAGTGCCACTGAAAATCTTGCAGGAAAAAAAGATATGTAGAGCAAATGTAAAATCCCTGCTGTGTACAACGTGCCACAGATCAGTCATACTCTCTTTCCACAAATAAAGAATAGTTCTTACCACTGAATCATCAATTTCAGAGATGCTATTGTGACTCATATCCAAAGTTGTTAAAGTTCTCCAGGTTGGGATAATTGCTGTCACTGGGCAATTTGAAGTTGCATCCTCTGGCTCCCAATGATCAAACTCAGAGGCCTCAGGAACAAGGATTTCCTATTTAAGACAAGCACACCAACACCAGGCTCACATCTTTGGTGAAAGCTCATGGTTTTGGAAACAATCCCAAGAACCTTATGTAAGCAAGCATCAAAAACGTCCCTGTGAAGGGACACATCCAAACACTTCCTTCACTTCAGTTTGAGATTCTGTAAGGTTAGCAAACCCTAACAGTTCCATGGTTTTAGAAACAGAACCTGCCCCAGGCAGTACAGAAAACTATATGGACTCCAAATGGGTATTTCCACATTGTGCATGTTGCTTTTGCATGTGCTTTGAACACTCACCAGAAATAGGAACTCACTCTTACCTTCATTGATGTTGCTGAAAATCGAACACTCAGTGTGGCCAGAGCATGTTTTGATGAAGTCAGCCCTTTGATAAGCTTTCCCCCACAATGACTGATCTATTTAAAACAAACAAACAAAAAAATCACATTACAAAGTCAGAATAGCAGAACAGACAAATGAGACACCAAGGAGGCAGTTAAAAGTTTCAATAGCCGATTCTCCAGCACTTTGGAAAGTAGTCACAGCACTCCCTTGAATGAGAATGCCAGTCAATCCAAAATTCTGCATGAACATATAATTTCTAAAGTCTTCAAGATCTAAAACCCTTTTCCCCCCACATTGATGCTCACAGGAAAAGGGAAAATTCACACAAGTCTGCAATACCCTCTCTGCCACGTTAGACTCTCCCACTCTACAGCCCACTGTACTTTCTTTCCCACCTTAAAACGTCAATAAATCACTGACTTCAGAAATCCACTTCAGCTCTTAAGCAACTCAGGCTCACAGCAATGAGACAAGAGCATTCATGGACTACAAAAGGTGCAGCATCCACCAAAGTGGACAAATTCTCACCCTGGAAAGGCCTGAAGTGGTCAAGAAAGTCTTTTAAAATTCTCATTGAACAACTACTAGAAACTCTGATACTCACACAAAGCAGACCAAGGAAACAATTCTGCAAATTATCAAGCAAGCAGCACTACACCCAAAAGTGCACTTTCACAAGGAAATCAAATGTCAGGACTTTTTTCCAAATGAAAAGTACTTTGTAATAAACCTTGTAACACAACTTTGTTATAACCCATTTGTTAAATCTTCAAGGCCAATCAGGTTTAGGTTTTGTGCATACACTGAAAATCACTTTTTTAAAAACACACACAGTACAGGCTATCCTAACATTAAAATTTGGCATCCTTATTGAAAAAGAACCTTGTTTCACAAATGAAACGGTCCTCCTAAACTCTGCACTTCCCAATTCTAGCAGCAAGACAGAGCACAGAACCCCCAGCTGTGAGATACATGCAGCAGGCCTGGCAGTTCCAGTTTTGAGCAGTATTTCAGTCATACCTCTATTTGATAAAGCGATTTGAAAATAGACAGATCAAAAGGCAAGAGATGCTCCTGAATGTTACTGGTTCCAAAAGGTCCCCCTGTTCCAGTGACCTGGCATTTAAGACATTTAAGAACAGAGTTAGTACACATAATCCAACCTGTCCACATTTCAGAGAGTCTTACACAGGCAATAGCACAAATACAGTAGCTTGGAAAGACAGCCAAAGTCCCAATCAATTTTTCATGACACTTCCAGATTAACTCTTCAGAAAAAAATATTAGTTGCTCCACTTCAATGCACTGAACTTGAAGTGCCACCTTGTGATTGCATTCTGTAGCACACGGGACATGCAAAAAACAATTCCATAAGTGAGGCTGACCAAGGCTTCGTTCTCAGCTGACAACACCAGAGCTGCACTCACTGAAAACAACTTCTGGAAACACGTGAACCCTCCAAGCCAGCAGTGCCTTCCATTCCACTACAAGGGATGAAGTTCAATGCACTGACAAGACGGGTTTGGAGAAAACATGAGACATTGATACACATCAGTAAAAATGCAGCTGATATTTCCATGTGGGCATTGGATTCTGGCATCAGAGCATGTCAGCAGCATTAAAAAACAAGTGGTTTCATTTATGTTTGCTGTGAAGATAATTTTGGGAGAAACCCAAGGTTTTTCTCTGGTCTTACATATCTTACAAGCAATGAATGTGCCCACTCACAACCACTCAGAAGGGCTAGAAATTCTGCAGATGGCAATTTTTCTAAACAATAAGCTCTTCTCCAGCCAGAAAATCCTCCCTTCAGATGATTCTATACAGTCAGAGGACAGCAAAGGCAACAGGAACACCAGTACAGCTGTGGTTTTGCCTTCACAACTTCCCAAGCCCTCCAGAGAAGCTTCCCCCAATCCACCACTTGGTTTCACAGCCTTGAACACACTACACACTTAAAAAGCAGCTCTTCACGTAATAAAAGGGCTAAAAAGAGCTTGAGTCATAGCAAGCAGTGTTAAAAAAATTACTCAGGGAAAGACTTTTCAATTCACTTATTTGGTAGGAAAAAAAAAAATCAAATTGGCTCCAGACAAATATCTGGAGGATTGGTTCTGAGGCCATTTTACATTTAATCTGAAATGGCATTTTAGCTAAAAATTCAGGGCCATCTCATCTATGAAACTGAGACTTTTTTTTAGGGTTTTGTTTTTAACTTTCAGATGTCAAAGTGAGAAAGGGACAAGATTTATATACATACACATATACACTGGCCTGCCCATAGTGTCTGCAAAGAAAGCAAGGTTGCAGAGAACAATATTTATCTCTGCCCCCATCCCAAATTGCACCCAGTAAGATTCAGTGCCCATTTATATACAGAGAGCACTGCTGAAAAGGCCACATCACACAGCAAACATCTTGGTTAGGGAACAACCTGAGTACTGAAGGTTGGCAGCATAAGCACCTGTCTGACATTGACTTCTAAATGCTGGTAGATGTTTATTTACCAGCCAAGTTCTCCATTCACACTAAACGCCAAAAGCATGCTAAACACCATGTTAGTCTGACAGAAACAACATCTCCAGTGCATGTATAAGTACAGCTCACCTTCAAATACTTGAGTCTGCAAGTGAAATCCAGAATATGACCAAGATCTGTTTTGGCATCTCCATTAGCACAGGTAGGTTTGCCCTGCAGCAGCTGCTGAGTGACAGCATACAACTGCAAGGGTCTGATGGTGAATACTTCTCCGGCCATTAACAGCTGCTCTCCTGAAAAACAGCAAGAGGGGATCAAACACCAGGCTGCAATGGTTACAAAACAATAAATGGGACATGGAAAAAGTGATGTTAGAAATTAAATGTTTGTTGTTTATACTCTAAGCTCAAAACTGCCATTTTCTGTCACTTTAAATCAGCACAGCCAAATGAAGGTTTTTGGGTTTTTTAAAATGCCAGAATAATCCAGGTGTTCAAATGGGCACTTATCACACAAGCCCAAAGCTCCTAATGCAACTAATAGCAAATTTCCCTCAGTCTTAACAGGACTGGAATTAAAGTTTCATTTACATAATGTAAGAGTTTATTCAACTTTTTCTGAGATATCTCCAGGTTTATAGCAGTTAGGATTTTTTCTATTCAGAAAGCACAGCACCTGCCACCTGAATTACAGATCTTGGGTCCTTGGCTGTGCTGCCTAAATGCAGACCTGTAGTAAACACACTTTTTGGAGAGTATGAGGACTTTCAGCACACTGATACCAAAGCAAACTCCCAGAAGAGAAAATGCAATATCTAATAATAATTTTACAATCCCATTTCTCTCCAGGAACAGTAGGAAGCAGTCTCCAAGAGCCTCTCTGAAGGCACCACAAGAGTCATTGTGAATTACAACAGTTGGAACACACACACGTGTGGAAGGAATATCTTCCTTCTCTTCCTTTTAGGGACACCAGTTTGACTTCACAGACAAGAAAGCATCAGCTGTCATGACAAGCAGAGTTCCCAGAAATGCTCTGAGGAGTAAAATTCCCTTTGGCTTCAGTGGGAGCAAGTCCAAGAGTCCAGCTGCACACTACTGGAAGGCTACACTAATACAGAGCAGTCATACATCAATGATTCTCATTTCAGAGAGACTGCAGGCACTACAAAGCCAGAAAAGATTTCTTCAGGAGCTTCCTTAAAACATTCCAAATTTGCTGAACAGACCCCCTGAGATGGCTTCACCTAAAGTTAATTTTGTGCCAGAACAATCTGCCATGCCGTGCTGAAACATGCTTCACCTATGGCCTCGGCCAACTGGAATTATACAGTAGCATCCTGCATGTCCTTCAAAACAGAAATAGCACAGGTTAATCATTTCACATGCCTCCTGCTGTTAATGGAGCAGCTGGAGCTGCTGCAGTTTTACAGTAAGAGCATTTCACTTTCATCTGCCAGCCTCAGAAAAGCACATCCTTTAATTAACTGACCAGAAGGTTTCCCATTTCCTGAATTCTAGAAGAGTAATATTTAGATATGTACAGTGATCTCTTGCATTTGAAACACAGTGTATCAGGACTCACTGATACATCCCAAACTTCCTTACAGGTTACACTAAAACATATTGAGACAGAAAGCTTAGCAAAAGCTTCTGATCACCAGTACCACATCCTGTCCCCTGAGGACACAGACTAGTAGGCCTTTTTCAAAACCTAAACTCGCCAAACTCTTTTGTTTCCAAAAGTAGCTGCAAGACTGCTACAGCTCCTCACAAAATGCAGCTTGAATTAATGTGCAAACAGTAAGAAACAGGTGAAGAGAAGAATGGGGAGAAAGCATAGCAGTCTGATATGAAAGATGAGATCTCCCTGTCTGGAGATCAAGTATCACAGGTATGGGAATGCATGCACACAGAGGAAAACATTCTTGGTTAAACACTTGCAAGTTCTTTACCTTTATGGAAGAGCTCTTCAGCCAGTGCAGCAGTGATCCCATTGATCTCCTGCAAAGAACAAATCATGGTAATAAAATTATTTACATGCTTATGGTTCCAATTTTTCAACATATACCTTTGCTGAAGTCTCCTTTCTTTTTAGCTGCAGTATAGGACTGTGATTTTTAAGCTGATATCAGGTGACTACATCTTACAGACTTCTTTGTGACTTGAAAATGCTTAACAAAAATCACTTGAAATTATTTTATTTCATACGATTTTTATTTCCAAGATGAAAGACAGTGAACTACATTTAAATAATCACATCCTGCATGTATTAGAAATGGGCAGCAGCAACTAGAACAAGTATCCCTAGACATCATTAGCCCAACTTGAAAGAAACCTCTGTTTTGAAGAAAATATTACAAGTATGGCATTCTTCAAATTTTAACATTAAGACTATCTCAATGCATCAAGCACTCAACATTTCCTCAGAATACCACTAATACACAGAAAACAGGTCTACAGGGAAGAAGAGATATATAAAAAGTAATTAGTCTTCTGGACTTCAACTCTACTATGATTGCTGCACAGTAATTCAAAACTCCCTTTTTCCCATCCTCCATTTTCAGCCTCCTGGACCCACCCAGGTGCTCAGCCTCCATTCTCAGCACTGACAGCTCTGGGGCAAAGGGCTGAAAGCTCTCAAAGCAGGGAATTGGTCCTTTCTAAGTCTGATGGCGCACAAAGATCAGTGAAAGTATTTCCCCTCTGGGCACACCTCTTGCCACAAAAAGCAAATGCTCTGTGCAAGTCCAGAAATAGTTCTGAGCATTTCCAACAGTTCCCTCTCAAATACCCACAGAAAGAGCAAAATAAAACTATCTGTGAGAGTGCAGCTTCCCCTAGACACACACATCTCCTTTGAAGGTGGTTGCAAAGGATAAACAGATATTATGGATCAACACAAAATGAATATTTCATGAGATTACTTTGCTGACAAATACCTCATGATTCATAACAAGGGAATACATCCACAGGACATCTGCAGCAGACAGCTCAGCTCATTTGATGAGGCAAGAATTTTAGAACAGCACATTCTTAGTGTAACTGAAACCCCACTCACTGAGGATGAACAAAGCCTCCACACCATAGCTTTGAGAACAACAAGCTCAAAGCTGTATTCCAAACAAAATTAAATAATTCTGGTTCTCATTTGAATAAGCCAATTACACTCATCTGGCAAGTATAGACTTAATTGAAAACTATACTCTGTATCCCTTTTGTCATCTGGGACAGAGCTGAAATTTTTTCCACATTCATTACTGAAACAGGATTATAACTGGGACTGTTCAGTGACTAGCAGACAAAAAAAAAAGGAACTGTTCCTGCCAGATCTACAAGAGACTTCTGTCTTAATTCTAACTACTCATATGTATCACACCCACAGAAATCCATTGTTTGCAGGTGTCTCTGAACAGCAGTTTGTGGGCGCTCAATGCTTCTCTTGCAAAACCTTCTATCTGGGAGTTAACAAGTGAAATCTTTAAGATGATGAAGTATAAGACAGTGCAACAAAATAAGCATCCCCTTATCACAGAGGCATCCTTTACAATGTCAAAGTAAGAATAAAGGTCTAGATTGCTGTCACGTGCAACTGTTTCTCCTTACTAAGCCGTACCTGTGACAACTAAAGGCTTCAAACTGGTTTTAATGTAGTTATGGTAGGTATTTCTACTCAATTCAGTTCTATTAACCTGGAAAATAAAATTAAATAATCCCTGCTGGTAATACTACAAACAAGCATAGACAAAAATATTGCAGGCTTCCCACCTAAACTATTGAGGCAATATCAGGGATTATGATGGCTCCAGTATGCACATGGGGTGTCTGGTAACAAAGATATTTCAAAAGATCAAAATTCCACAGAAAGGTCATTTTCCAGTAGAATTGCTGTGGTAAATATTTAGCTTTTTTTGCTGAATAACTAACACATTGTTGTAAATATTTAGACGCATTCTAAAGTCTCAAGCAAAAAACAGTGGAGTTTACAACTGAGACTCTTCCCTAAAGCAAAGAAATGCAGATTAAGCAAAAACTTGGCTCTTAATACCCAAGTGCAGTATGGAAACAGGGAAGCACTCCTATCCAAACACTGCTAGGTCCTTGGAAAAGTGAAAAAAAAAAGATGAACATTACAACAAGAGGAAGAAAATAGTCTTTCTGAAAAACAAGGCGGGCTAGGAAGAACTTCTGCCTGCACAAAACCATTGCTGAAGTTACAACACCAAAACATTAAAGAAACAGACATCATTTACAGGACAGAGCAGCCACAGAACGGAGAAATTATGCAACTTACTGTGGATCAGGAATTTTTGCTCTATCTGAACTGAACTGTCCCTACATCGTCACATTTTTAATACATTGAAAACCTCTAATCCACTTCAGAGGGCTTAATAGTGACAAACCAGAGCTGCGCTCTCAAATCTGCAGTGCAATAGCAACACACTATGAAGTAAACCTTCTACTATTTTTATCTAAGTCAAGCTCTGAAGTCTCACCAGGGTAATAAGGTTCATGTAACATGACTAAAGCAGGTCTTCCTTTCTTGCTAAAACTTAATTAACACACCTAATGGACCACCTGTGACTCATTTCTGAAGTCTTTCTGTGAAACCATGAAAGGCCTTCTCAGCACATCCCACCTCAAAGCAATTACTGCTCCTTCTTTTCATTCAGCTCTCCAGTGCATTTTCCTCTTTATGAAGTTCACTCTCCCCCTTACAATATGATGCCATATTGCAAAACAAAGCCTAATTATACACAAGGGATGAACAAATAAATCACAATCTGAACATGAAATGAAGTAATTGCTTCTTGCTTCAAGCATCCTTTCCCGTAACATCCTGTCTGGTGGCTGGAGCTGTTTCTCCCAAGGCCACTCCATCGGTGTGCTTCCCTTGGAGAAGCACCATTTGTCTTCATCTGGGCTACTGGAAACTGTTTCGGTGTGAACCGCAGCGCTAACCATCAGCCGCTAAGTAGTGGGGGGTGTGGATCAATGATGCAATGCTCACTTGAGAGCCAGAGCTATTGACTTCAGCCTAACAACCAATTCAGCTTCCAACTATCCTGCCAGCATTTATTTTCTCCTCTTAGAGTCCCTGCCCACACTGCTTCCCAGCACATTATCTACTGCAATAAAAAGCGGTGTCAAAAAAAAAAAAAAATCTTAGAAATTTGCTCTGTTACATTGTGCAAAATGCTGAAAAAGAACCGTTTCAGGTAATTCATGAAGATTCCACAAAATTCTCTCATATAAGAGAACTAGTGAATGACACTGAGGCCTCTATTCGGACACTAAAAACATAACTTACATATAAATGAAAGTGTAGGAAGTGTGACAAAACTTTCGGAGCAGTAACAGGGAATTTGAGCAGTAGGGTTTGCAAGTAGACCTCTAATTCCTTTTGTCTTTTCTCCACCAGGCTTTTGGAATTTTTTCCAATGATCTTCTTTGGAGGTAAGAGATTTTTATCTATTTTCTTTTCTGAAACAAGCTGAAAGACAAAGGCCAGAGTAACTACCTGTCTCACCATCTGAACTTTCACACAAAGATGTAGTTGAACACATTAAGAGCACGTTGCCCGATTCTGGTAAGATTCAAAAATAACATTAGTAAATTTAGTTACTGGCTTCAAAACATTAGGCATTTTCAGAAAGAACATTTTGTCATAGAATGATAAGAAGTTTAGTAACAGTGTCTTCTAAAAGAATCACTCACAGCACCACAGAACAGAATGTAACCAATGTGATAAAACAACAGAATAAGCAGAGCATTTCTGAGAAAGCAGCACAGTCTGAATAAAGTGGACCTTCCTTCATTTTCACTTGTTTGTTATCAGCACTGGTTAGGAACTATCCATGTTACTTTAAGGACACTTTTATCATTCACCCTGCTCAGAAGAGACTTTGTTCCTATCCAGCTTTTGGTTACCAGATCAGCTGGTCCATAAACATGCTTCTTCTTAGTTCAGTGACTCCAGCCTGAACTGCCCTCTCGACACTTAGAACTTCCATCCAAGGCTAAAGTTGTACAGGCCAAGCTCCCACAGTTCAAGAGGGGAATGCAACAGGGGCAAGTAATATTGTTCACACAAAAGGGACTTAGTCTGCAGTTCAGATGGTATCTGGCAGATATCCTCGCTCTTTATTGAGGAAAGAAATCATGGAAAACATTCTGTAAAACAGAACTACACGTACTGCACAGTGTTTTGTAAGAGACCAGGGTGACAGTTTTAATACTCTTACCTTCTCATGCAGGTCATGGAAATCACTGTAACGATGTTTGACTGTCCACTGATGATTGCCAACACTGACCTGAATAATGTACACCTGAAAGGAAGACACTCAAGTAAGAAAACTGCAAAGCATTTGCCTTAAAGAGAGGCTGAGTGAGAGACAGGCTGGTTAATGGAGCACTGCAAGGTGTGATCCCACATTCTGAAAGTATCACAGCTCATCCAAACTAAGGTCACTTTGCTGATGCAGGTACCTTATCTCACTCACAGGGCTGCTCCACATACAAGAACATGCAGACGCCTCAGTGTTAAGCAAGGCTTTCACTTTTGCAACCCAAAGGTTAATAATCAAGGTCTCTAAGCTGCTTCTTGTTCTGAAGGTTTCTGCTGACTGAAGTTGGTATTCATAGCTATCCACAAGCACCATCCCTTCTTCCTTCTTCCACTAAGTTCCACAATGGGCAGAGGAACTCTGTAAGTTCCTGCTGTCACTTCAGTTAATCAGAAACATAGACAAATCCTTTGGTTGGGTGGGTGCTATTTTACTCCTTTTAGGATAAAGCACACAAGGCAGCTTCCTGAGAGTTACAACTGTGCCCAAAGAATTACTACAATTATCTAAAGCAATCCCACATTTCCTTACACAAAACTAAGTATTTTTAGCCAGGCATGTACCAAACAAAGATTTTTCTCTGCAAGTGACTTTCTGGATTGAACAGTACTGGTTCTGCTGGAAACTCACTCTACCTTTGGATATGTCAGAAATAAGCCAACCTGAAGCAATTTTAAAGGTACAAAATAAAATACAAAGTAGAAAACAAACAAGACTCTGCAAAACCAGTTCTACAGCTACTTGAAAACAACAAATTAAATAAATAAACTATATTATCCAATCCAACCATACTCCTTAGGGAAGACACAAACTCATAATCAAATCTTGAAAGCAGTTAATACACTTGAGAACTTGCTTACTACCACAGATCACACAGAGCTGACTCATGGCTGCTCTGAGAATTATGCACATCCAGTTGCTAAACCCACTTGAGGAAAACAAAAACTATCAAGAGTTTTCATCTGTTACGTAAATGCCCAGTTTTCACATACTGTTAGTACAGACCAGCACGATGTCAAACATTAAACAGGATACCACTTGCACTTTAAAAGATGAGCGATAACTAATGCCAATTTTATCTTTGTGAGCATCTGACAGTGGGTCACTGAACAAAGCCCAAGTCCTACAGAGACTCGACTCAAGATGTCTGACTGGTGCCCGCAGCAAGGGACACATCAGTGCTGGGATGAGCCTGCACACACAGATGAGCGTCCACAGAGAGTCACAGACTCAATTAATGCCTGTGCCTGCTTTCCTGTCAGGCTGTGTTGGGAAACAGCAGATCAGGATTAATCACTGTGCCCATGACAAACAGGAATAACCCAAGCATTCAAGAGCACCTCAAAACCCTGAGGAAAACAAGGAGAGACTCAAACTGAAGTTACAAGTAGAGAAGTATTACATTTATAAACCATCATAAAAAGATCAGTTCTTTTTAAAAGCTGATTGTGCTAAACTATGGGAGATGAAGCTGCACATCCAAAGGCACAGTGAGTACTTAAGGCATAAAACCTCAGATTAGACATTGGAAATACAGTAACTTCACAGCTCCCAAAAGACACCTCAGGAGATGAGGAAGGAATCCTTCTCTTTGTATACAACACAGTCAGGGTAAATATGTAATAAAAGCTTCACATCCTTTTTCTGAAATGGCAAGCACTGACCACTTCTAGACACTGAGCACTTGGTGAAATGGATAGTGTAGCCAGGAAACTACCTGTTAAAGGCAGTGTTTACATGCACTGATACAATTTCTCAAATCAAGTCTTTAATGTAGCATTCCCCATCCAGAAGGCAGCCAGGGCAGGCAGTACATACTCATCTCTCAAACAGCATCAGTACGCAGAGAGACAGCAACTGATTTCACATCAATCCACAAGCTGCCATTATCTTGAAGAACAACACAAATTTAATGTTTATGTGTTCCAAAGACTTCTTCCAAAACATAAATAAATAAAACCAAAAAACCCCCTTAAATATTTCACTCTTTTAGGAACTTAAGTTCATTGAGTGCACAAATATGACAAAGCTGACAGTTTATGTTAAGGTTCTCCAAGATCTCCCTACCTTGTCACTCCAAGTGCTAAAGGCATTCAGGGAGAGATGATGAAATTCTCACGCTGCACTGTCTCCAGACAGAAATGTACCATGTGAAATTTCCACCCAGATTTATGCCACAAACTGCATTTCTACTGAGCTCAAACTCAAAGGCTTTTACATTCACAGGTTTTCCTCCTCCCCCTGTCTCTACCAAACTCTTCTGCATAATAAATTTTGAACATCTTTCTATAAATCAGTTATTCTGGGTAAGTTCTACTTTGTAAAGCACTCAGTGCATTTGCAGTGCTGTATATTTTATTTTCTAACAAGTCACAACAAATTTTTTGCAGTTAAGAGCCCACACCAAACAGCATCCCTTCATCTCCCTAAATATTTAAAGGTGAAATATGTACTAAACATTTTTAAGGCAGCTGTTAAATGAACAGCAGTGATTCCAGACTGCCTTTTGTTTACTTCCTGTATGCAGTACAAAAACCTGCCCAGCTCACTTTACATGGAAAACTTGTATTTCTACAGTATCCCTCATCCAACTTCATTGTACAGTAAAAAAAAAACCCAACAAATCACTTAAATGACAGAGCTGGCCACAGGAAGCCTGGGACACAGGTGTCACTCAGCCAGTAGGTCCCAAATTCCAGGCCAGTGATGCAACCACATCTCCTCCCTGCCTCAAGTAGTCAGACAGTTCACACCCATTCAACGAAGCCACATTATTTTCCTTAAATATCAAAGCTAGTATTTATATTAAAAACAGCTGCAAAAGACAGGAAAAGCAGGAAGGGAATTTTAGGCCAAACAAATGCATAGCAGGAAGCAAACAAAGCACTGGCAGCCTTGAGGCTTTCTGCTAGAAGCCAGTCTTCAGTCACATCAAGCTGGACCAGCACACACAGGAGAAACACCCTGTAAAAGTGCTCATACTTTACAAACCCAACAGAAGAAAACCATCAACAAAGTGCAGTAGGTTTTCCTGTTGGATTACTCAGACCTTGCCCACCACCCTAACAACAAGAATCACGTTTTTAAAAGTACTTTCAAAATTAAACAGAACTGTGGACCTTCCTGATAAGCTTCATAGGATTTAGTATCACAGCTGTCAAATGGATGTCATTAAAGGCCCCTTTCTACTGGAACTGAGCTCTGAAATACAGAGTACAACAGGAAGCTCATATGCCAGAAGAAAACCAACTCTTTCAAGGATGTAAACAGGACTATTGCCATCTGACTACTACATGTTAGAGGCTGAAGATGCAGCTCGCTACAGCTGTATTTCATTTCTCATTTTTACCAAATCTGACTGACTTTTGCACCATCTAACTTCTCCCACCCTGGTGCAGGTCTTCGTCATGACCTTAAGTGCTGCTCATCTAATTTTGAACACTAAACACATACCCTATTTTTTTCTAAAACTCGTTGCCTTGTGAATAATTTTGTAAAATTTTATTTTCATTTAAAGATCTATTCCCACATTTCTAAGGGCTTGGACCTGTCTCATACAAATTGACTGCAGGTTTGGAGTCCTGCTAACAGTTTCAGGAGGTTTAAACACAGGCCATGATGCCTTCAGAAAAGCAGCAAGAGAATCAAAGTAGGACCAAATACTCAAAACTCTTGCCTTTCCCAACTCTACTTTTTAAATTCCCAAGACAAATGGCTTTAAAATAGCATGATATTTCCAGAACCACAATCATTAAAACAGAAATCCGGCCCTGAAAAAATAAACTTCTTTGGGCTTAGTTGCAGCAGCTTAAAATCTTCTCCGCAGCTCTCAGCTGAACACCACCTGCAGCAGAGTTACACACCTGAGCTACAGCTCAGTCTGGAAAGTTAATGGTATTACCAAAGGCTGCCTCTCCCACAGCACCAGTTTGCAGGCTGAAGCAGCAAAGTAGGTGCTGTTTCACCTCCTGCACCTGTGACCTCCAGTGGAATAAGGGTGACACTGACATTTTCTCAACAAAATTCACTTGGTTTTCTCACTCACTCAGATATTGCATAACGCTAACAGAAACTGTCAAGCCAGCCTCAGTTCACACCTGAAATGGAGCTTTCCATTCCGCACACCACAGGTCTCCCTGTGCCCCTGGGCTGGTGGAGGACTGCAAGAACAAACTGGCTTGGGGGACAAACCACATCCTACCACACAACAGTGACACCCCCCAGCAGCGTTATTTCTGTGAATACACATCATGGAACCGACAGAAAGAGATCAGGCAATTGTCAAAAAATCCACTTCAAGCTTCTAACCGACTCCCCCAGTGAATTCTCAGTGCGTTTTCGTGCCGTAAATACCCAACTCACCACCTGACAGCCATTTCCACACAATCATGTCTCAAGGGCTGGCACCTGGGAAGGAGGTCAGCCCTTCATGTGCTACACCTGTGCCAGGGCTCTGTCCTCTTAACAACCCAGAAATCACTCTCCTGTTGCTCGGTTTCCTCTGGGGACCTCTACAGAGGCAGGGACACGAAGTGTTGCTTGTAACCATCACGCAACTTTCCAAATATTGCCCTTCTAGAACACTGCTCCCCTTTCCCTTTTAAGTTTCTACAGTAGGAAGAGGACTGATGTCATCACGTGCGTTCCACCCAAAAAAAAATTTACACTAAAATAAAGCAGAAGCAGAAAACATTTTTTGGTTATGTAACTAAAGGGTGGTGTGCTCGGGACATATTCTGTCTGCAATTACGCTGGGGTTTGTTTTATGAGGAGCTTCTTCCTGAAAACCAGGCCAATTAACTCTCGGTAGGATGCAACCAGACGAAAACAAGTTATACATCAAAAATTTCATTCCTTCCCTAAGCAAAAACACTCCTGATAATCATCATTTTTCCTGTTGTTGTTTGGTGGGATAAGAAAAAAAACTATCCCGAATCATCCGATTTCCTCTGAAAATAAGATCAGCTTTACAAGAGGGATTTTTATGATATTTCCCTCTGAGGGAAAGATGCTCGTTCCAGCTCTGAAAGCTGCGTTCACTCGACAGCGATTTCCCACAAACATACGCACAGATACATAGATATATATGGGCAACAACGCGACATTTGCCCACTCAGCCTCCACCTCTCCCACAGGACAAGGCTTTCCCCCTAATCCCCGCGGACACGGAGGATAAAACCCCTCAGAAACTGAGCGGGACAACACCCCCCTCACCACCCCGGCACGGCCCCTCACGCACCGTGTACGTCTCCACCAGCTCGGAGCCCAGCACCCGGGCCTCCCGCGGGGGCTCCTCGCCGTCCTCGCCCCCCGCCGCCGCCTCCATGCCTGCTCTGCGGGAGGAGGGCCGGGGCGCGGCCCCTCAGGCGGTGCCGGTGCCGCCGCCGCCCGCCCCCGCCGCCCGCCCGGCCCGCTCCGCCGCCGCCGCCGCCATCTTGGCCCGACCCCTTCAGGGCGCGGCGCGCCCCGCCCGCGCCTTTTTATAGGCACGCGGGAAGGGC
>JAWWTY010000022.1:15444652-15471766 GCA_035222235.1 Margarornis squamiger | reverse complement strand
GGAGGGGACCCAGGGGAGACATGAAGGGGGCAGAGGGGGGACACGGAGGGGGCAGAGGGGACACAGAGGGGACACGGGGGACATGGAGGGGGCAGAAGAGGGACACGGGGGACATGGAGGGGGCAGAGTGGACACGGGGGGGACACAGTGGGGACCTGCGCGGTCCATACCCCTCCCGGGGGACAGAGAGGGGACTCGCGTGGCCCATACCCCTCGGGGAGGACACGGAGGGGACCCTTGCGGTCCGCACCCCTCCCGGGGGGACATTCCCAGGGCTCACGGGTCCGCTGGCAGCGCACGGGGTACAAACCAAACAGGTTTATTCGGCCTCACGGCGTAAAACACAAACGCTAAACAATGTAAATGGGAAGCGCAATACAAGTTCCGCGCGTAAGACAAAGGCTAACAGCGTAATGAAATGTGTAATAACAAGGTTCCGCGTGTAAAACAAAGGCGCATGCAAAGCCGCCTGCCAAAAGAAGAGCCCGTCGTCGCCGCCCAGAGCAGGAGCCCTGGGGAAGGCGGCGGGAGCGTTCCCGCGGGCGGCTCGCAGTGCTGCTGCCAGGGAATTGTGCGGGCGCTGAGGGGTGCCCCGGCACGGGAGCCCCACTGCAGGCGGGGTTCTTGGAGCATCTCTGCGAAGGCAGCCGGGAGAGGTGCAGGGCTCACTGCCCCCCACACACCACTGCATAGCTGCTGTAACAGAAGAAGTCTGATCCTCGTCAGGATTGTCCACCAAATGGCCACTAGTGGCCACGGGTAAAACCTTCAGGTTACTTTTGTCGCTAGGACCTGGATTCAGTGGAAAATATCAGCACAGTTTAACAGAAAAGATGTGCAGAAATAATATATCATGGGCTTGAATCTGAAATGCCAACCTCAGAAAAAATACAAGGACTTAATCAACTGTTTTAGAAGCACTGGGAGCCCTTCTCGACACAGCTTACAAAGGCCATATCAAAATTGCCCTCCCTCTTTCAGTCTTCAGTTTCTTTTAAATTGTATTTTTCTCTCATTGCTTTTGCATTATTACACTAAAGAAAACTCTTAGGAAAGGATCTTAACTTCAGTACCTTAAGAAAGGTACCCATTCAGCTTTAGTGTTCAGCTCCCCTTTGCCAAGGAACCTGTTTTGTGCAGCCCAGACATTCTGTTTTTTAAAAAATTAGTAAGTGGAGGTGGGAGGTGAAACAGTCCAAACCTGAATGGCTGGAGAAGAACCCGTGTGTGGCAATCAATCTTATTTTGCTGCTGGGGACAGTGTTCAGTGAAAACTCTCTGCCTTTCCTGTAATGATCTCTGCCTGCAGACAGACAGGACGCTCCATTAGCCAGCTGCATGTGCAACCTCAGGAAGCTGAAATCCCAACCTCCAGCCTGGGGGCTGCTTCAAAGGCTCTGCCAGCACAACCAATTCTCAGCTGGGCCAGTTTGATGGCCTCCGTCTCCGAGGAGGCAACAGGGCATCCAGATGCTTCCTGCCTAATGAAGCAAGAGGCAGTGGTCATTAAAAACCCCTGTACTCCCATACAAATTTGGGCATGGCTCCAATTATGGCTTTTTTTACTCAGAAAAGGGCCAACCCTGTGATGAGAGTGGGATAGTGAGGAAGCCCTGATCAAGAGCATCCAGTCACACAGGACTTTGGAGACCTAGCAAAGGCCCAGGCATGGACAGCTGGGCCAAGCACAAATGCGGATCAGGATTCAGCCATTTTCTTGTCATTGCTGCAGAATAAAACATAAAATTACTCCAAATGCGATCAGACAGAAAGCAGAGTGCAGCGCCTCATTTGCAGGATTTAGGATTTAGCTAGGATATGTGCTAATGCAAAGGTAGGTAGCGTGGAAATTGTGCCATTTGAATGGGACAGATTAAAGCATTAAATATAAGCTCTTTAGTAGTGTTATGAGTACAATCCTGGCTTATTAGAACAAACTAAGCTTCTTAAAAGTGAAACTGCCCTTAAATGAGTAATACTGTTTCAGTTCTGACAGAACTGGCTTTGTTAATTTGCTTTCTTTTTCGAGTTGCTCCCAATTCTTGGATCTCTTGTAGGAACTGCCACTACATTTTGATTTGTTTTGGAAGTTAAATCTTTACCGTCAAACTGCCTTATATAAGTCTGAGACATTGGGAATATTCTTCTCTCTGTGTTACATTAAAAAAAATAACCACAAGAAAATGCTTGACAAATTTGACCTTGGCATCAAAATACCCATGCTCAGAGCAAGGAGGCACCAGGTAGTGTGATTCCACAATGTTGCTGTCCTGGCATGGGGAAGGGGACAGGTTCACAGCCAGGAATACTGTAATACTGAACTCTTCAAGCAGCAGGTAGGGAGGCAGAGCTAGTCCCTACGTCCAACTGGGTGGGCTGCTGGTGGAGCCTGAGCCCTGACCCAGGGCCACCTTTTCCTGCCTTTTTTTTTTTAATCCAAAACTACCAGAGATTTATATTTTTAAAGGCACCAAGAGTCAATGGAATTAACCTGATTTCTGCATTCACAGTCTCTACCGGCTATTGCAAAGTATAAATTCGAGTGTTTTTAACTCCAGAAAAGCAAGTAAGTTTCAGCCAGTCATGACCTGGAACGGCCTTTTGCTTTCTTAGCAAGGCTTCTTAATAAAACAGTGCAATAAAAACAGGTTTAACATTTTTAGATAGGAAGCACACGACCACTTCACTTTTTTTTTCTCTGAAAAACAGCCCTTGCCAAAAGGATAAGGGAGATTTATAAACCCCAACTGCAGAGTGTTCTAGTCCCTGGACTTGACACCCACCTACTTGTACCGTCTGCCTTGTGGTCAAGGTTTCTGATCTAGTGATGGACAAATCTGTTTCTGTAGCGAGGGGACAGCTTGCCTCCCTGCAGTCCCCCCAGCCCGCTGGGAGGATGGGATGTGCCACAGAGACCAGCCAAGCAATGCTGACATGAAGTCAGAGGGAAACACAGGCAGGCCAGGTGCTGCCGTGGTACAAGGCAGCGATATGGCCTTGACGGTAGAGAGGCAAGCCCAGACACTACCAACATGCAGTCACTACTACCTGTAACTCACTCCCACACCTTCACTTTTCCTCCTGAGACCAGCCCTCTCCTCCCCCCTGCTCCTCCAAAGCCTCTCCTCTGACTGCAGAGCGCTGCCAGGAGCTGGGCAGAGCACAACAGTGAGAGAGGCTCTGCAAGGGTGCGGCTCTGGACACCCTCTTGGGCAAGCAGCCCAATGAGCTGAATGAGCCCTGTATGGCACTTTGCAGGAGCTGTGGTCTGAGCAAAGGCTGAGAAATTTACTCTTGGCCAGTCAAAGTGGGTTTAACATCCCTGGTTTGGAAATCTTGAGCCAGAGATAGTAACAGGCTTGGTTACTGCTTGATGGAGTCCAGATAAGCCCTCGGGAGCTCCTGGTCCTCGCTGTTGCTTCAGGCCAGGCTCCGTGTCTCCATTTCAGCCCTGCTGCTGCACGTGAGCACCCAGAGAGGCAGATGCAAGCCCATGATATCCACGTCCTGATAGATTTAGCTGGGAGAATGGTTAGTGCAGATGAAAGTTTAAAAAAAACCAAACAACAACAATGCAAGAGCCCCTGCTGCTGGGCCAGCCACAGCTGCAGTGGCTCACACATGTCCTGTGGTGATAAGAGGCACAAAGCTGGAGGCACGTGCCAGGGCCCGTGGCCCATCGGAGGCACTTCATAAGAGCCCAGCCTTATCTGTGGCAAAAGAACAAAAGCAGAAGGACTTTGGCACAAGACCACAGACAATAATAAACGCTGACCTGTGCAAACTTCCACACTGAGAAACAAAACCAAAAGAGTGGTGAAGGAAAGGCGGGCGATGAAGCACCATGTCAGGACGACAAGGGGCCAAGCCTGTCGGCTGAGGTTCATTGAATACGTGCTGATTTGGGCCCCCTCCGCACCTCATATCACCAGTAGAGTTCAAAGGTGGTTCCCCTGGTGTTATACTCTCTCTGGCTGTATAAACCCTCATGGAAATGAAACATGAGGTTTGGGGAAGACTCAGGTCCCTCTCACATATACCCTGTGAAGCATACACAGCCACTGATGAGGGCAAGCAGTGTCTCTTGCTTTGCTCTTTCCGCATAGGTGACAGGTTGCTGACCATCAGCTGGCTAGTGACTTGCGTCCCGTGCCCTTGGTCAGAGGTGTCCCCTCTTCTGCCTCTCCTGCCACTCCCGCCTCAGCGCCACAATCTCCTGCCCGTACCAGTTGTGCAGCTTGGAGAAACACACTGTGTCTGGTGACACTGGGCTCTGCAGCATGGCTGGGGAGAGGCCGGGTGCTGCGGACCCTGGGGCACTGCCCGTGGCTGAGCGCCGGCGGGGAGGCAGGGGCGGGGGCTTTGCTTGTCCCGCGTCGTGGTCTGGGCCGGCGCTACCCCATGTGGAGTAACCATTCTCCAGGGCGGCAGGCTTCTCCTGGAGAGGCAGCAAGGCGGGATTGGAGAGATGCCTCTTCCTGCCAGAGGAGGAGGACCTCCGCGGAGACTTGCGGCAAGCAGCCAAGCTCTTGCAAGCCTCCTCCAGCTGCTTCTCCAGCTCCTTTACCACCAGCCGCATGTAGTCGAAGCTGGCCCGTGACAGCGCCTTCACCCAGGCCTCCATGGTAGCCTGCCCATCAGCCACCAGCACATAAGCCCTGGCGCCAGCATCATCGAAGCGGATGGCAAAGGCGAACTCCTCAGCAGCCTCGCACAGCTCCACAGTGCAGCCCTCCAGGACCACCAGCCCCACGGGCTCCCGGCTATCCCTCTCCTCAAAGTAGAAGAGGAGGTTGCCCTTGAGGACGAACCAGCGGCGCTGGTAGGAGGTGCCATAGTGGTGGGCATGGTGGTGGTGCCGTTCCACCCGCTTGCGCAGGAAGCCGGTATGGTCAGCGGGCGAGTCACAGGTGGCATAGTGGGCCACGCTCCGCTCATTCAGCTTCATCGCCCCACCTAGCAGCAGAGGAAGAGAGGGGGAAGAAGTCTCAGTGTGTGGAACATGTCACTGGCCCCACTAGAAGAGGCCTGATCCTCCCCCCAGGGAAAAACAGCCCTGACTCTAGCAGCCAGCAATGCAGGACAGCACCTACCCCAGCAGGTACCTCTACAAAGGGCAGACTGGTTCCTCGCTGCTGCAAAGAGGTCATCACCAAAGCCCCATCACCGAGAAACCTGCCTTCTCTGGGAACGCCAACACCACTGTTTAATTTCTTATTCCATGAGTGACCTACTTTGCTGTGTTTTTATGGGGCACATCAAAGAAACTGGCCTCTGTGCCTGCAAGGCATTCATTTTGCTCTCTATTAGAGGGCAGAATAAGGAGAGTGTTTCAGACCCAAGGGCTCTGAACTTCCATTTCAGCGCCCTCTCCCCTCTCCCTGTCTCCATGCAGGGCCACCCATCCACACCAGCCCTCCCGCCAGCAGAAGTCTGAGCCCTGGCAGGTTCACCAGCAGTGGGGTACAGGATGCCATACCAGGGTGCAAGGTGCCATACCAGCTCTCTGGGTCAGACTGCAACTCCTTGCCGTCTTCCTTGGTCAGGCTGCTCCCCTGCCGAGGGTCTCCAAAGCTTCACTGTGATGAGCCCCATCCTGTGTTGGAGGAAAGGTGGCAGAAAGGGAGTCATGAACCAGAATGGTTTGGGACTTACAGAGCTAAGAGCTGCACCACTCCCTCTCCAGAAAGCCAGGGTCCTCAGCACAGGCAGGTAAGTGGCTCTGGAAACCAGGGTGGCAAAACTGGGGGCACATGCATTGGCTTCAAAGCCTGAACCCCATCTCAGCTCAGGCCAGTGCTCCTGTGGGTTTGTTTTGGTTTTATTAAAAAAAAAAAAAAAAAAGAGGCTTTGTAGAAGCTGTCACTGCCCCATTTGCAGAGGCCCTGTGGCAGGCAGCTAAGCAAGCCAAAGAGAACAGACTCCAGAAGGACAGAGCCAGCAAAGCCTTTGTGGATTGTACAACTCCAAAAGGATGTGCAACCACTAAAACTCCACACACAGAACTATGCAGAAAACAAACCACAGCCACCACTCCCTGGTCAGATCCGGTCGTGGGGAGCTCCCCATTGCTGAGCAACCTCCAGAATCCCTCTCGGAGCCCTTCTCCCCCATCAGGGCTTGCGGGGCAGGGCCGAGACCATGGGGGCAGGGATCCCAGCGGGAAAGCGCACAGGACCGCGCTCAGACAGGAGGAAAGGCAGTTCCCTGGGGGTGCTCTGTCCCCGGCTCGGCGCCCTGGGGAACCCCCAGCCTGGCTCACTCTGGCTGCGGGCAGCGGGGCCGGCCCAAACGCGGGGTGGGGGGCTGCGGGGGTCCCAGCGTGCGGGGCTCGGCTGTGCCTTTGTGTGCGGTGGGGCGGCGTGTCTTTGTGCTCGGTGTGCCGCCCGTGTGTGTGTGTGTGTGCCCCCCGCTCCCGCTCCCGCCGCCCTTGCGCAGCGTCTCCCGCGCTCCCGGCCCGTCCCCGCTCACCTCCCTGCCGGCTGCGGCTCGGCGGTGCGTGCGGGGCAGCCCGCGGCCGGGCTCGGGGCAGGGCTGCTGCTGCCGCTCCCGCCGGGCCGTCCCGTCCCGTCCCGTCCCGCCCGCTCCGCCAGCACCGCCCCGCCGGCGGGGGCGGCCGGGGGCACCGCAGCCTGCCCCGAGCGCGGGGCTCCCCTTCGCACCCCTTCGCTGCCCCCGGCACCGCTGCGGGCCCCCCGCTCCCGGTGCACCTACTGGGGTGCCGCGGCCAGGGGCGCGGCGGTGACAGGGTGCCAGCAAAGGGGGGCAGGCGCGGCGGGGCGCGGGGGCAGCGGGGCGCGGTGCCGGGGGCAGCAGCAGGGGGGGCAGCACCGGCGGGGGCAGCGGGGCGGGGCGGGGCGGGGCGGGGCGGGGGGGCCGGGCGTGCATGCGCGGTGGGGCTGCCCGGGGAGTTCGGCTGGTGCAATGGGATCTGATGGAATGCAATGGAATCCAATGCAATGGAGTTCAGTGCAATCCAATGGAGTATAGTGCAGTGGGATCCGATGGAATCCAGTGCAATGGGATCCGATGGAATCCAGTGCAATCCAATGCCATCCAGTGCAATGGTATCCAATGGAGTCCCATGGAATCCAGTCCAATGGAGTACAATGGAATCCAATGGGATATAGTGCAATGCAATCCAGTGCAATGGAATCCAGTGCAATCCAATGCAATCCAGTGCAATGGAATCCAATGGAATCCAGTCCAGTGGAATCCGAGGCAGTCCAATGGAATCCAATGCAATCCAATGGAATCCAAGGCAATCCAATGCCATCTGGTGCAATTCAAGGCAATCCAATGCAACTCAGTCCAATCCAGTCCAATGCAACATAATGGGATCCAATACAATGGAAACCAATGCGATGTAATCCAGTGGAATCCAGTGGAATCCAATCCAATGGAATGGAATCCAATGCAATGCAATCCAGTGGTAGCTCATGGAATGCAATCCAAGCCAACCCCATGAAATCCAATGGAATGCAATGCAATGGTAGGTAATGCAATGCAACCCAAGCCAACCCAATGCCATCCAAGCCAACCCAGTGGAATCCAATGGAATGCAATGCAATGGTAGGTAATGCAATGCCATCCAAGCCAACCCAATGGAATCCAATGGAATGCAATCCAGTGGTAGGTAATGCAATGCAACCCAAGCCAACCCAATGCAATCCAAGCCAACCCAATGGAATCCAACGCTGTGCAGTGCAAAGCTGCTGAGGGCCGAGCTCCCCCACAGCGCTGTGGCCGTGCTGCTGCTCCATGATCTCCAGCATGGCCTGACACTGTGCCTGCCCCAGCTACAGGCAGCCCCTGGCACAGATCTGTGGCCACCAAGGGCTGCTGAAGGCTTGGGCACTGTCACACTGGGCCAAGACACTGACCTGCCTGGTGCCACCCCAAAACCAGAGCTGAGGAGCTGGGCTGATGGGCCAGACCTGAGGAATGAGCCCAGCATGAGCTCAGGGTGTTGTTTGGGGTGATTCGCTGACATCATGGACTTGGCTTGCCTCAGTGCCCTGTCCCACTGAGCTCAGGGAAGTGTTTCGGGCCCATGCATGCTAAAGGGGTCTTGACAGGAATTTGTAATAGAAGCAGAACTTGTAACAGAGCATCTAAAGGATGGGGAGCAAACTATCCTCAGTGTTTTCCCCATGAACCCAAGTTGCCCTGAGGGGGTGTCATAGGATGGCGGCATTTCTGCTGGGCTCAGCATGCACCCCAGGAATGGAAAGACGTGGGGAAGAGAAGATATGAGTTTTTTAGGAATCTTTGACTCTATTAAAGTTGAAATATTATCTAGAAAGGTTATATTTTGAGTGGAATTATATATCAGGCATCCATCAAGGCTTTGGAAGATAATCTGTGCTACATTATGCATGAAAGGATTTCATTATGTACCATCAAGTCACAGGAGATTTGGGTAAAAAAAAACACCTTCCAGCAAAATGGAGATGACATCTCTCTGTCCTTCCTTATGCTACCTAAGAGGGGATGCAATTAGCTCGGTATGGTGTCATTAATTAACAAACAACAGAGGTGCCAAATGCCCTGGCTGTGTGTGTGGAGCTGCAGGGGCAATGCTGGTGTCTGGCAGATTCCACCAGGACTGGGGTGGCAGATGAGCAAACACACCTCTGCCAATGGAGCTGGATAAACCCATTCTGGTTTTATTTTCACTGAAAAATGCTCTCCCCTGGTCAGGATGTAGCAGAAGGATGACGTGTGCAAGGAGGAAACTTGTACAGTACAGGCAAACCAAGAGGGATTTTCTGTTGCTGTCCCAGCATCAGGAGCTGCTGCTCAGCTCAGCCTCTTCATGAGATAATAAGTGGGTTTGGAGAGCAACTTTAATTAAGCTTCCTCTCAATGTCCCGTCTCCTTAATTAAATAACAATTTGCAGCACTGGTGCATCTGTTGGTTGTGATCAGTTCCCTTCCCATCCTCCTAAAGCAGTTCCTGCCTGCAGGCACAGACGTGGCTCATGGTGTGACAGCCCTGTCCTGGCTCTCTCAGAAGATGCAACAACAGGAGGAGCAGCTTGGGAAGGGGGCAAAGGGGGGCTTGCCCAGCTAAAACTCTGCAGGGAGGATTTAGGGAGCAGTAAATTAAACTTCGATGATGGTGGGTCTGGCCTCTCTTGGGGCCAGGTGCCCAGTGCAGGCAAGGGGAGTGCTGGAGAGTTTTGCTGCACTTTGGAACTGAAACAGAACCCAAGGAGCCCTGCAAACAGAACTCACATAAAATTGCATCTTAGTTGGGCTTCTGCTGTTTATTTCCTTGTATTTGACCTGAAGGCTGTGTATACAAATTTTGCACTGCATTAAGCTGCTTGGAAACGAAAACCTAAACTGAGATTTTGGAGGAAAAAACCCACAGTAAAACCTTCTGTTTGTGTTGGTACCTTGGACTGACTGACAAGTGTGACAGCATGTCAGGTTTGCAGCTGGAGCCCAAGCTAACATGCTGTACCTGACTGCAGTGACAGCCAGAGTGCCACCGAGGCAGCCATGCCCAGATTAAGGGCACTCGAGCTGGCAGCCCTCCCCAGGCTATAGATAGCCACATCTCTGCCCTGGGTCTCCCACGGAGAGTCAAAAGAAGCAGCAGGACTGGATGGTTTTCCCCAGGACACTCCATACCTGCATGGCAGAGGCTCTGGGTTTGTCTAGAAAACCCCAATTCCCAATTCTTTTGTGAGCAAAGAACTTAGAAGAGGCTGGGGATGCTGGAAGCTTTGGCTCCAAGCAGCAGGCAGGGAGGCAGGGGTTGGCATGATGCCCCTCGCCTGCGCCTCCTTCCCTGGGAGGAACATCATCTCCTGTTGCCAGATGGATTTCATCCTTTGCCTTCAGGCACGGCTCAGTTTTGTAAGTCTCTGCTCATATCAGACGTTTGCAGCAGCGCAGCTTTCCCATGTCACTGTGCATGGTGGCAGTGGCCCAGATTTCCTCGAAGCAGACAGAGACCCTTCTTCCACAGCCCGACCTGAATTTCATCCCGGCTGCTCCAGCAGCGCAGCCACGACCTTTTAAAGGCAGTGTTAAAGCTCCCACTCCGGCTCTGCATGGACCATAGACACATTCTGACGCATCCCAGGGGCTGTTTTCAGGGGGGTGACTCAGAGCTGTCACCTCCGAGGATGGAGGGCAGGGCCAGGTGGGACTCCTCACCCTCTGCCACGGTGCCTGGTGGTGCCCGGTGCTGGCATCTGCCACCCCCTGTCTCCGCAGTGAATCCTGAGAGGGGAAAGCAGCCAGGGGCACGGATTTGCCTCGGGGCAGCTCTTCATTGGGAACGTCTCCAGGAGGTTGCCCAGGGGGTCTTGGGTGATGGTTTGGTTGTGGGTGACAGCAGGTTCTTCACCCCACCCCGAGCCCTCACCTAAAGACAGGCTCCAATGCCCTTTCACAAAATACTACTTCTCTTTGCAGCTTTTCCTGCTCTTGCTGCGCTCAGGGCAACCAAAATATTAATATGTTCCAATTCTGAAGACTAACTGCTTCAAAAATTAATTCCTTAAATGCAGCTATTCTCCTTGCTATTCCATCTGCCATCCCCTTGCTGAGAAGAGGCAGGGCTGGGCTGAAGCTGGGTAAATCAAGGCCAGTGGGTGCCCACGGGACCACAGTTCCTAACAAGTTAATCTTCCAGGACTCAGAACCTCGGGAGAATGTGGTGTGGGGACAGCTCTGTGCTCACCCGTGCCCTTACTTCGTGCACCAGGCTCCCTGATTAACGCCTCTTTGGCTGGGCATTCTGTAGGGACAGCAGGTTTTTCCGTGCAGTATGATTCCTCTTAAACAGAGAAGGGATTTTTAGGAAAGATGAAACCTAACAGCTGCATTAATTGCGTTTTCAGTTTTGCTGACTGACACTGGTATGAGCCACACCGGAGGTGAGACTTTGTACCCTGAGATGCCAGAGCCATCCATAGCCCCTGTGGACACAAGAGGGAGTCCTGAATCACTAAAAAGAGAGGTTTGACTGTGGTTGCTGGATTAAAATGCTTTTTCCCGCACTGAGAAAACGCTGCTCATCACTTGGAGGTCTTTGGTGTGTTTTGCTTTCCACCGTGGTGGGGTGAATGCGGGGTTTAAACCCACAGTAAATTCAGGAGTGTGGATTTTAGCCATTTGCAGTGGGGGACAGGTCAGCTTGCTGGTTGGGTGAAGTGAGTTTCCTCAAGGACTGGGAATTATCCCTGAAACCAAGCAGAGTTGACAGCCCCTATTTTTGTAGCCGATCTCCTCATTTTTCAGCCGCAGCTGAAAACAGGGGATTGAGGCAAAGCTCCATCCGCCTCCATATTTCTCTCCGTGGCATTGGGACCACAAATTCCCCCTATCCCCGGCACCTGCCTGCACATGGCATCGGCTCTTCCCGGGACATCAGCCCTGCCTCCGTGTCCTCCACGGATTTGGGGACACCCAGCAGAGGGGACGGGGGGCCCCGACACCCCCTGTTCCCACTGCCCTGGGGGACATTTGCTGCCGGACGGGGATATTTCGGGAGGCATGCCTTTTCCCGTATCACCCAATTTAATTGGGCACGGTATAATCTTTCTGTGGCAGCTTCCAGGGGGAACACGCTGGAGGTGGAGGTGACACGGTGGCATGTGTCCAGCCAGGACAGCCACGTACCGCTAATCTATCAGCAATTTCAGCAGGACCGGCTGAAAGTGCTCGCTCGTTCCCACAACAAAAGTCACGAGGAAAGCTCCAGCTGCCCCGACAGCGGGGCTGGGGCTGGCCCCGGACGTGCCAGCCTCGGGCTCGGCGGTGTCCCCAGCCCAAGGCACGCAGGCGAGGCATTCCTGCGGGGCTGCCGGGGGGCTGGTCCCACCCCGGGGCGGACACCCCCTATATCAGCGGGGCCCGCGGGGGCAGCGCCAGCACAGAGTGACCGTGACATCCCCCGGCCCCTCGCCCGCCCTTCTCCGGCCATGGATGACATTTATAAGGCAGCGGTGAGTGCCTCCCCTTGGGGCTGTGGTTTGGGGACGGGGGGTTTTAGAGGGGTTTTGTAGTAGATCCCCCGAAGCCTTGATAGCTTGGATTCGATGGAGAAGTGCAAAGAAGAAATAATGAGAGGGCAGCAGCTTTTAGGCGATATCCTCACCCAGGACACACAGACCTTTCTCTCCCTGATGGCTCTGGAGGTTTCACCCTCCTTTTACAGGTGTGAAACTCTCAACAGTGCTGCTAAATTATTTACAGGTAGTCCCCTGGTTCCCCGCTGTAAAGTGGGGAGATGGCTTATAGGTGAAGTTATAAATCTCAGCAAAACATTCAAAGTTTAAGGGGTGGCTGCTGGCTTGAGCCCAGCCATAGGCAGAGCAGCATTTCCCAGGAAAGGAGCATTATTCATATGCTCCTCAAACCTCAGCCTCTTCTTTCTGGTGCTTTATAATTCTGCCATTGCTGTTTCCCCCCTCTTTAGCTGAATATTTTTTCTGTGGGATTTCAAAAAGCCCCTTGTTTTAGGTAAGCTATTTCCAAACCTCCTCCTCCACAGCTTTGCTGCTCCTGCTGTCTGCTGTGCAGGATCCAGAATGTGAGCTATGCTCCGGGGAACGTGGAGCATCCTTATGGCTATTTTAACTTCCACAGCTGCACGCTGCTCTCACTGTGCAAACCCAAACTATTCGGTCTGTAATACGAACACTGCATTATTCTGTA
Organism: Margarornis squamiger; assembly: GCA_035222235.1. Classification (NCBI taxonomy): domain Eukaryota; kingdom Metazoa; phylum Chordata; class Aves; order Passeriformes; family Furnariidae; genus Margarornis; species Margarornis squamiger. The sequence continues at coordinate 15,459,085 of JAWWTY010000022.1, read as the reverse complement.
ACGCAGACAGGCAGTGATGTGCATAAGGATGAAAATAGATTATGGATTTTGTGGATTGCTACTGCGGCCCTTCCATAACTGGAGTTACAGTAAGAGCTTTTTGGTGCCTTTTTTCCCCTCTCCTTAAATACATAGTTGATCAGGTTTGATTTTAACCAAGCGCACAAAAAATGAATCAAACGAGCCCTATTTTAATTCCAAGGTTTGTAGAGGGAAGGAATGTAGTGCTTGATAGATAACTGAAGAAAAAACACCCATTCCTCACACTTTTCTTGTCCTTTGGCTGCTGTCATGAAATGGAACCCCTGTTGTGATCCTGATAGTGTGAAAAGGCTCAGGAAAGGCAGAGTCCCCCAGCCAACACCTCCAACAGGGAGAAAAATGGAACCTGTAAAATCAAAGAAAACCCAGGCCTTTCTAATTAAGATTTTTTATTAGATGTGTTCTCTGTGACTCAAGGCACAGGCCCTCTCTTCATTGTAGAGGCACCACATACCCACAATTAGTTAAATGTGGGGCTTGAGTCCTGGGCTTTTACTGCCTGCAATTTTACAGAGGCAAAACAAGTCCAAGCAGATGAGACAAACAACTTTTTTGTGGATCCATTTCCCACAGTTTCAACTATAACAAAACATTTACCTGGGAAAATGAAGAATTTCTATTTCCCCTCTCTGACTTCAAATGGAACCATGGGACGGATGGAGAGGAGAACTGAAAAAAGCAAAACACAGCAGATTTGGTGTTACCACAGCTGCTACAGTGCTGTGAGCTTAGAGCTTGCCTTCCCACACTGCAGAGGAATAAAGCTGCAAACAGCACCCATGTCCAGAGGGCACTCTGAACAGGTCAAGCGACATCTCTGTGATAAAATGTCCCTCTGCAGTTACAATGCATTTGAGTTACATACACCACATCTATCCCTTCAGTAGTCAAGGAAGCTTGAGTATTTTTATATTTTCTGCATGCTGATGGCATATATTAACGTTACATTTATGCCAAATTCCCTACATGCAGCCAGAGAACCCAGTGGATTTTCATCTTGCCCACTCATGCCTAGATAAGGGTGTGCAAACGCAAAGCTATTTTGGGAACATTTTTAGGCTCTGTTAAGCGGTGCTTAGAACAGTGCCAGGGACGAGTGTCCAGATAAAGGGCTGCAAGGATAAATACCAAAGCCTGGGAACAATTGGGGAGCTCATCTTTATCTCCAGCACCTCTAACCCAGCTTATAAATAGCGACTGTCCCAAGAGGGTCATGTTACAGAGCAGGATGGTGGCTGTGGGGCCAAGGGAGCGTGGCTGCTGCCCTTGCTCTTCCCAAACAATATCCGTGGAGGGCTGGCTGCTGCCTGTCTTCCTTCAGCAGCACCAGGGACACAGTGGGCTTGGGTTTCCTCCAGCACTGGAGGAAAGTCCCGCTGCTGTCCTTTGTGCCTCCTGACTTGAAAGTCTTCACCTCCTGGTGCATGGGCAGCAGGATAGAGGCTCCCTGCCTGCTTCCTACTGGCTCTGTCCTGCTAAGGAAAAGTACTTCCCCTGCCTTTTGCTGCAAGTAGGAAGGATTTCCAGCTGGCTTTTGCAAAACCCTTGCTGTCTGAGGCAAAAGACTCAGCTTTCCCTCAATGATAGAGTGCCACAACCCAGGGTTGTGGGGCTTTGCCTCAACAAAAACATGGCAGGGGTGGCTCCAGAGAGGCTGTTGACCAGCACAGGAAGGAAAAGTCAGTGTTTTCATGGATGCTACTACCAAAGGGGCTGTTGGACATGGTGGTGAGGTCAGCAATTTTAAATAAGCAATACCTGCAGGCAGGAATGAAGCCAAAGAGAGAAATGCACTTAAACAGGTATAGCACAGAGCTGCCTGATTCCTCTTTGCTCTCTGTATTGATAATTTTCATTAATTCATGTTAACTAATAAGCTCCCATTGATGGTCTGTGAGGATTGAATTAGGGCAGAGTTTAGGAACAATCTGTCAGCCCATGTCAGCTAATGCCTAGTGGTTCCATAGGCCATTTCTTCAGGGGGATTTCCAAAACAGGCTAAAGGGAATGGCAGTCACCTTCAGAGTCAAGAACCTTTGCAATAACAATGACTCAGATGGAAGTAGAGCAGTTAATGCTCTGGATAGCCCAGGGAGTTTCCTGAATCTAGGGCTGAAAAACAACTACTGGGGGTGGTCTTGTCCACCTTTCCATCCCCAGGGACCTCTCAAGCACCTCCCACCTCTGATCTGGCTGGAGCCCACATGTGAGCAGCCCTCAGCAGTGCAGCCATCCCCCAGTGAAGCCTGCCAGCAACAAGAAATTATCCCAAATGGCTGACAGAGGCAAATTCTTTTCCCAGTGGGTCTCCTCTGCTTGTGCAAAGGCTATTTCTGCCATGTATTAGGAGCTGCTACTCTAGGAAAGTGATGCTTGCTTCAAAGGAGATGGGAATAGTTGTTTTGTTTGGTTTTTTTAAGGGAAAGAATCTCTTCACTACAAAAAGTTGTGGTATCAAAACCCTGCTGGCTATACATCCCCTAATACATAAAGGTGACTGCTGTGAGACTTGGTTGACCTTTGCAGAGGCTGTTGAATAAGTAACGTGTCCTGCCAGTGATGCTGACAAGGATAAATGACTTGGTCCCTGTGTTTTTCTTACAGGTTGAGCAGCTGACAGAAGAGCAAAAAAATGGTAGGTGCATCTTTACCCTGACATCACAGCCTAGAGACAAGATCCCCAGCCCCTGCCTCGGCAATGACACCCTGGAAAATGCCTTGGCCAGATTGGGCAAGGCAGGGCATGAGCCAGGGATTTTGATCCACTGGGATTTCAAGCAAGGCAAAGTCTGTGTGTGTGCCCAGGGGTCCCACCATGCCATGCCTGGGCAGTGCTGGCGTGTGTGGGCAGGGGAGGCTGTGCTGGGGATGATCCCCCTGCCCCCAAGGCCACCTGTCTGCAGGGTTGAGGTGCAGGACAAGATCTTCCCACATCTCTTCTCTCTCTCCAGAGTTCAAGGCTGCCTTTGACATCTTCGTGCTGGGGGCAGAGGATGGCTGCATCAGCACCAAGGAGCTGGGGAAGGTGATGAGGATGCTGGGGCAGAACCCCACCCCTGAGGAGCTGCAGGAGATGATAGACGAGGTGGATGAGGATGGTGAGAGATTTGGGTTTCTTCCACTCTCCCAAGCACCATCCCCACATCTGGAGGTGTGGGGACCATCTGTGCAGCACTGGCAGGATCCGTGCTGGGGAGTCACAGCTGTGGGGGGCAACCTGCTGTGCTGTGAGCTCAAAGGACTCCAAACACCCCCTAAACTTCAGCATGCTTCCTTTAGGAAATTTTCAGGCAAATAGAAACTGTAAAAATTATTATCCCTACAAAGATCAGACCGCTTGAACTGATTTTGAGGGGGAATTTTAAACTGAAATTGCATAGATCCATGTATAAAACAACACACAGGCTGAATGTAGGAACTGCTGTTCCAGAAATGCCTCAGTTACAGGATTCTATCATCGGGAAAGTCTCCCACTGCTGGAGTGTGCAAACCCTGCATAACTAACTGTCCATATTGATTAAATCACTGTACCAGTGATCACGTGTAACAAAATCCACCGTGTGCCTTTGGGCAGAAACACCACTCTAAATAACTGTGGGGGGGAAAAAAAAAGGCAGTTAAAAATCAGACAAAAAAGGAAAACAGCTGTGTCATTGAAAACAACAGTACAGCACTGCATGAACGCCTGCCTTCTGGAGCTTTTATTATTAATACCTAGGTGAGGGGGACAGGTATCTCCACAGCAGGAATTTCCATTCATCGGTGCTTCCAGAAGGACTTTTGTCAAGGCAAAATGACTGTGAAAGGTGAAAATTCAGGGATGAAATCAGAGCAGGGCCTCAGTCACTTAGCCCAGCATCCAGAAAGCTGCCTCTTGCTGCAGGGCTGCTCTCCTGGGCTTTGGCTCTTGGTCACCAAGGGGAAGGGTGATCCCTCATTTGTGTTGCCCACCCACTCACCACAGCACCAGCTGATGGTGACTATTCTGCCCACAGGCAGCGGCACCGTAGACTTTGATGAGTTCCTTGTTATGATGGTCCGGTGTATGAAAGATGACAGCAAAGGAAAAACTGAGGAGGAGCTCTCAGATCTCTTCAGGATGTTTGATAAGTAAGAGCCATGACCGTGGTGGGGCATTGGGAGGGGTGCAAACACCCCGACTCCCCCTCCCCTGGGTGTCTGTCTGCTCCTGAGCTCTTCTGCCCTCACACAGAAATGCTGATGGCTACATCGACCTCGAGGAGCTGAAGATCATGCTGCAGGCGACAGGAGAGACCATCACCGAGGATGACATAGAAGAACTGATGAAAGATGGGGATAAAAACAACGATGGCAGGATTGACTATGATGGTAGGACCCTTTCCTGCGTGTGGTTTGGTCATAAGCCCTTGAGCAAGTCCTGGGCAGATCCCATGGTCTTGGTTGCCTTCCTGGGTGGGCACAAGCTCACGCAGACACTGCTGGGCAGTCTGTCTGACAGCAGTGTGTGTGCACAGGGATGTGAAATCCTAGCAGGGACCTGGGGCTGCCTTCACTGTCCCCACGCAGTGAAAGCCAGCCTGCACTGAAGCACTTTTCACCAGAGACCTGCCTGTCCCCTCCTACCCCCTCAACACAAGCTCCATTTCTGAAGGGCCATATGTGATGCTGCCAAAATGACTCCCGACCATTTCCAAGCTGAGTCAGCACCAGTGTCCCTCCCTGGACACTCACCCCCAGTGTTCTGGTGGCAGCTGAGGGGGACGCTGGGCTCCAGTGACATTTCCAGCAGGAATCCTGAGGAGTCCTCGCCACAGCCAGAGGAGCAGTAGCCATCCACCCTTGGCCTCTTGCACATCGGGTGGGGGGTGGAAAAGGAGACAGGGCAGGGGAAAACTGCCAAGAGTGCACTTGGCAGCTGTGAGGGCACTTCAATCTCACCTCACACCTCTTGTCTCCAATGTCTTCCCCTTGGCAGAGTTCCTGGAGTTCATGAAGGGGGTTGAATAAATATGAGGCCAGATGGACAGCTCGAATCTCCTAAACCCCTCCAGCTCTGCATCTCATCTCCTTGACTAAATCCCCTGGCTACCAGCATGAAGACTGAGTGCTGAGAAGGGTGGCCAGGGGGGAAATAAAACCTGTTGATACCCAGTGCCTCCGATGGTCTTTCCTTAGAAGTTTATTGACAGCTTCACCCCGGTCATGTACTCATGACTAATGGGGTCACCCCAGTCATGTACTCATGACTAATGGGGTCACTCCTTGGGGCCACTTCTGGCAAGGTGACATCACACCTGGAACTTTAATTCTCCAAGAAGGCATTTTGTTGCCAGGCCAGTGACAAAGTCCATCCAACAGAGCCATGGTGCTTGGTGAGGAGCTGTCATCTCCTCACCCTTGCCAGGGTGAGCAGGCTCAGGAGCTGGCACTGGTGCCTGCTGGCTTAACTGGAGCGTCAGCAGCATTTTAGCAAAGAAATGTGAATTACAAACCACTTAGGCCATCACTGACCTCCATGGGTGAGGGACAGTACCTCTCCTCCCTACTTTCACCCTGACTGACCTGACGGGACACCCCTTCCTCCTCCCACTATTCTGATTGCCACCCTGTGGCACTTGCAGAAAGGCCTCAATTTTCTTTGGAAACATGAATAAAAGCCATTCCTAAGCTGGACTGGGTGCCTCCTTCCTATGTCACTCAAGCTGGTGAGGAGCCCCATGGCTCTCCATAGCCCTCCTGGGTGGGAGCCTCACTGCAATAAGTGAAACACCCAGTTTTCCCTCAGAAATCACATCCATTTGTGCCACAAGCACCCTGAACAAGGCAAGACCCCACTTTGGGTCTCAGCTCCCAGGCTCAGGATGCCAGCAGGGCCAAGGAGCCCAGCTGTCCCCAGGGGCCCTGAGCACTGTCTTCTCCCTCCCAAGGAAGTGCAGCATTCCTGTGGCATTAGCAGCTCTCCCTGCACATAGCTGCCTCCTCCCATCGAATTACAGCCCCAGCACAACTCGCACATTGCACTCGTGTTGCTAAAATCAAACGTTTACCCAAGCAAAACAAACATTGGCAGGGCAAGGCGAGGCTGCCCCCAGGCCTGGGTGGCCACACTGCTGTGCCAGTGCCCCATGTTCACTGCATCCTCCCTCTGCCTTTCCTCCCAAACCAGCTGGTTTTAGCACCTCTGTGGAAATAACACCCTGAGCAGCTGTGTTTGCTGGGACACTCACTCTCACTTACAGCAGCAATGAAAGATTGTCATTCAGGTGAAAACAGGCATGAGAGAGGTGCCAGTTGTTTGGAAGGATGTGGCTGTGTCTTTCCTCTGGACAAGTACTAAATGTTTTGCTCAGCCAGGGCTTGTAACATCAGAACAACTGAGAAAATGAACCAGTCAGCCAGACCAGCTGATTTTCCTTAAAACCCGGGGTATTTTGGGAACACCCCTAATGCAAACCTAGGTTGACATGCTCAGAGGGGTCTCCCAGAGGGTCCCAAGCCCTCAATGCCACAGCTACTGCAGATTCAGCAGGACTAAAAGTGCACCAGAGACCAGCAGACATGGGAAGGTGCTGAGCCTGAGAACTCTGTGTCAGGAAATGCTCCCAGGTGCTACACTCTTCTGTTTCCCATGAATCTGTAGCCTAGAGATCAAAAAGAACCATTTTTCACCTCCCCAGTGTAGCAGCAGAAGTCATTTCCCACTGAGACCTGCTTATGAGGACACAGCCAGAGTGTTTTACCCCAGGCCTGGAAGCCTCCAGAGAGGTGCACATGTCTGGGTTTCACCCACAAGCTGAGGTGACAGCAGCTGTCCCCACACCCAGGGCCATCCAGCCCACGGCAACCCACTCCTGCACTCACATCACATCAGCCATCACTGACAGCCCCCTTGTACTCCCCTGTCCCAACTAAATCCCAACATCCAGAAAGGACTTCTCCAAGATATTCTCCACTGCTTACTGAGAGACTTTGGACCCCTGGAGGGTGAATAAAAGAAGGAATAAGGCTAACCCCTTTCCTCGAGTCAGCTTGGACTGCACTGTGACCAAGGGAAAGGGATGGCTGGAAAGAGCCACATGGCTCAAGGGCTCAGGCAGCAGCAAGCCATGGCCTCACTGGCTGCCCACCCTTTCCTGAGAGTGAAACAGGGAAGGTGGTGGCTGGAGAGGGAGGACAAAGGTCTTGTAGCACCCGAAACCTGCCTCCAGAAGAGGAGACATGCTGGGACTGTCTGGGCTTTTTCAGTGCCTAGAGCAGAGGTGCCAGCAGGTCAGCACGCTCTGTGGGGAGCTGGGAACCTGCTGTGAGGCCAGGAGGGTCTGCCCTAACACACTGACTGTCCTCCTGCAGTCAGACAGCAAATGCTGTGGGGTGAGGAGCTGGGGGTGCATCTCACTGCTGGCTAAAGCACGGGAACAACTGCATGAGGAATGTAACATGACATGCCAGGCTGGCAAGCGGGGTGAGCTGGCTGAAAAAACAGTCCCCAGTAGAGGGCTGGCCTGGTTGAATCCCCTCCACAGAGGGGACGTGCTAACGATGATTGAAAACCACCCTGAGGAGTCCAGGGATCTGTGCAACTCCAAACCAATATGCAGTTTGCTCTGCAGGTGTAGTGAACTCCTGGTGCCCAAGAGCCTTTAAGGAATATGACACACATCCACATTGTTTGGGGAAAAAAAAAAGTAATTGAAAGACTGTATTTTTTAAATCAGGCCCAAAGTCCTTTACCACTCTAAACCAGCACCTGGTGTGCTGTTAGCCCCCCCAGCTGAGACAGGAGCTGTGCTGGCAGGTGACAGCAGCCCATGCCACTGGCCCCAGCCACGGCTGTCAGGCCATTTGATCTGCTTGCCTTTACTGGCAATAGATTTAATTGCTGCCCTGGTTTGCAGCTTTATCAGCGTCTTTCAGGCCTCTCTTCAGCCCTCAGTGAAATTGCTGTGTGAACCAAGTGAGTGCAGGAAGATCTGAGGAAGTTTTGTACACGCTGCCCTAATAAAACCTCTGCATCTTGCCTCCAGCCATAAATCTGCCCCCAGGGCAGTGGCAATGTAACGTGAGCTAAGGCATGTCAGATAAACACCTCGGCCTGCCAAAGCCCCTGCAGTGCAGGAACACCTGAACAGCACCGAGACTGGGCAAAGCATGTTCTGTTGCTGCTTTTCCTCGACTACACTGTTAAAAGGCACTAAAGGGGGACAGAGCAACACGTACCCAGCCCTACTTTTAATTTTCACTGTGAACATCAGTGTCCCCAATGAATACTCTGCCCCATCAGAGTGTTTCACAGGGCTTTGATTTCTCCTGCCCAGCTCTGTGCTCTTGGCTTTCACCAGGATAGCTCACCTTTGCCAAACGAACTGATTTGGTATTTGGTTACACGCCCTTTGCTCTTTTTTTTTTTCTTTTTTTTTTTTTAAATCAAAGCAAAGAAAGGAGCCAAACTGGAAACTTGATATGAGTCCTCTTAACTGCAAAGAGGAGAAATCATCTGCAGTAAGCATGACGTACAGCAGCAGCAAGCATGAGATGTATAAACTGATGCTCAGCAGTCATTAAGCCTTGAGATGCTCTCAAGCTCTTTGGCTTCCTGCTGGATACCAAGCACTTAATCACAAGAGTTTTGAAGATTTTAAATGTCAGAGATGACAGAGCTCTGCATAATGGGAATAGTTTCAAGTGGGACACAGCTGCCAGTTCCCCCTCCTGGGCTCTGTATACATAATGCTCCCAAAAGGGATCTCCAGCCTCCCTTCACCAGCAGAACTTAAATGATTTCACAAAGTAAGAGAATGAGGAGGAAGACTCACAATGAGGCGATGTCAGCACAGACTCCCCTTCACAGCTTCCCCTTCTGGGCTGGGGCAACCTGTCTGACAAGGAGAGAAGCCACAAACTGAGCTGTCACAGCGTCAGAAAATGCAGTAGGTGGTTGGATGCTGCCCAGGCAGTGCCCTGTGGGACCACCGTGTGTGCAGGGAGCAGACAACAACAAACCTGACACCGACCTGCTGGGGAAGTTCCCAAAATTCCTGTCTCCTGCCACACAATGATGCCTGGATTAAGGTTACGTTCCTCCGGGCTGCATTTTGTCACGCAGCCGCTATTTTGGTCAGAAAGTCAGCAAGGCCATATTTGGGAAGCTGTCCCTCTGAAGGGCAGCATGAAGGGCAGCGAGATGAAAAGGCTGCTCCTGAAGGCAGGCCTGGGGTTGCTGCCTGGAGCCACAGGAAGCCCAAATCTTGCCTGCTGCTTCTCATTAACATGCCAACATCCTTTTCTCAGCCTGACCCTTGCCTCTCTCTCTCTCTTCCCTGTGGGTGAGCTACTCCCACAACACAAGCACTCAGAGGAAGACACCAGAGGGGGTGAGATGGAATCTCCCTTCTTATGTAGAAAAGTCTTAAGTGCTAGAGATTTAAAATGCAGAACTTAAACCGTGTAGATGTGCAGACACCCAGGTGACTGGCAGTAAACACTAAGTCCTCTGTTCAGAGGCTTTTTCTTTCCCTCTTGTAACAACACACCTGCAGCAGGCTGACCTTTGCTCACACAGCTGGACCAGCCACTCCAACACCAGCAACAACCCAAGGGGCCATCTCTGCCAGCCCAGGGAAGGCTTGCTGGGCTGCCAGATGTGCACACTGACCCACACCACAGCCACACCACCCTGCCTTTGGAGACCAGCTTGCCCAGGCTGGGCAGGCACCAGCCACACTCCCCCAGAGCCAGGAGGATTTAAGCACTGTGCATCTGCCTCTGGGTGACCTACCACTTGCCCAAGGGAGGATTAAAACCATGAAGAACCTCTTTGTCACTTTAGTACAGTGACTGTGCACTCCCTGCAGCACCACACTCCTCCTGGCTCACACAGCAATTACCTTCTTCCAGCTGACAAACACCAACCTCCCCAGGAGTGCAGGAGATGCACACTCAGACAGCTAAGGGCTGCAGGCATCACTGACTTTACAAACCCCTTGATTAATGAGTTTTAAGATAATAAATCTCTTTATATTGCTTGGTTTAGGGGCTGGGTGGTATTTTTCAGGGGTCAAAATCTATCAAAAAGTGGGAACTGGGAAAAGACTTTCAAACTCAAGGCAGAAAAGACATGAAAATATTTGCCTTGCTTCAAAATAGCATGGAATTCTGGTAATTGGATAACATATTCAAAAAATCAACTGCATTAATCGGCTGTTTCAGTGGCAGTGATGTTTTTTATCCAGCAGGTGTTTACGTGCAAACTTCCAGCGCTTGTGGATCCATGGATTTGCCCCACCGCGTGGGCAAGGGCCGGAACTGCAATTTCAGGAACATTTGGGACGCATTTTAACAGGTGGCCCATTTCAGTCATGAGAAAGCACCTCTGGAGCCAGCTTTGCTGGCAGGGGAGACCTGGAGAGTGCAGCCCTCTCCTGGCGTACAGAAGGAGAGCAGGAACAAATCCCGGCCTTTGGAATGTGGTTCCCTTCATTTCATCAGCCAACACATTGCATTTTTACCTATATTGAAGAGTCACCCAATAACCCAGGCAACAACAGCTTCAAATTGTATGCAAAGAAACAAGCTGTTTCTTGTTCAAATTTCAGAGCATCACTCAATAACCATTTCACAACCTGAAAGGAGACTTTGAGCTACTAAATGCTCATGATCTGTACCAACAATTACAGAACAGCAGCACTGGGGAGAGAGCAGCTGTTTTACTTCCCTGTGTGGAGGCTGACAACAAACAAAAAACACTCCCCGTGTGTTAACAGAGTGGTTTTCACACAAAACTTCTCCAGAGCTCCATCTGGCTTGACCTGCCAGGGAACCAAAACACACACTGGTCACCACTCCCAGGCTCACTGCACAACTGGCACCTGAAATACAACTCAAACCAGGCTTCTGGAGGGCTCTCCTCAAGTTCAGAAGATGAAGACTTCATTATGTACAATTTTATTCAAAAAAAAAGCTGCAACACACATGCCAATAGGAAAACTGGTTCTTTTTATTAAGTCCCATTAGTCCTTTTTCTGCTGAGCAGCCTGCTGAGCTGCCTGCTTGGCATTGTTGGCCTGCATCTTCTTCAGCCCCTTCTTGTTGTGTTTCTTTGCAAATCTCATGTTCCTCAGGAACTTGGGATCAACCTCCAAAAAGAAGGGGAAAATAAGCCAAGTTGCAGAAGGAATATGTAAAAACATGTATCTTCAGTTTGTATCAATTGTTCCCAAATGCTGGCTGTGACTAATTCAGATTTTTTTCTCTGATTTTTCAACAGAATTTTTTTAGCCATCTAAACCCTACTTTCCTTAATTGCCATAAACAACAAAAAAAATCCAATATCCCAGTGATAAACCTACAGAAAGAATAGGACAAGTAAAGGTGCAAACAAGACAAATTTCATTTCCATGACACATTCTGAATCTGGGTCACCACAACCCAGCCTTGGCAGTTGAGCACATACACATGTAATCCCTGGGCAAAGGCCAATGCTCCTTCCTCAGGTACTTCCTTTTTACATTAAAAGAAGAAAAAAAAGCCAGTACAGAGAAGAGCAGCACCTTAGTTTTTGTCAGCTGCTGGCTGGCTGGCACATCCCGTCACGGCTGGGGCCAGTTCTCAGAACTCTCAGCTTCTGCTGCCCTGAGAAACCTTTGCTATTTCCCTGCAAACAGCATTTTAACTGGCACACATGATCAGCATTTTGTCATCTTAACCCACTACTGAGTGTGAGGGCACTGCTGAACTGTCTGGAGGGGGAACAACTGAACCCCCTCTGAGCTTTTACATCACATCCAAAAACCTGATCATCACATCTACAAAGCAGACAGAGTCATAACCATGCCCAAATCCTGTTTTCACTTTCAAGTGTGGAAAAAGATCCTCTTGTATCACTTGGATAATCTCAGAAAAAAGCAACATACTCTCACTTTCATGTGTTTTGCCCAGAAATGCCAATTCTTCTCATTTTGTGCGTGACAGTTCTCTGGATTAGCACAATATTGAAGGGTAGAGAGAAGGAAACACAGTGAGACTCAAAAGAGGAACCATCCAGCTGACAAGTGTTTGTTTCTCTGGAAGCAGCACTCAGGTGGTGCCCAGCAGAGCAGACACAGACAAAACTGGCCAATAACTAAAATGCAGTTTTATGGACACACAAGGGTAGATTTCATGTGGGTTAGAAATATCACAGCTGCATGTAAGGTAGGCAGAAGATGCAACTGAAACAAAATAAAGCAAATACTGTATTTTTTTCATGGTTAAGCCTCAGTGGCTCAAGAGCCTGGGGACACCAGCAGAAATACTCACCCCTTTGAGAGATTCGTATCGATGGGATCTGGGTTTCTTGATGCCATTTCTGTGCCACTTACGGGCTACACGGAGAACAAGAAGATTATTTAAATTACAAATTCTGCCATTATTAAGCAGCTGCAACAGCTTCCTTTTAAGAGCACCTGAGCATCAACACAATGTTGAGCAGAAAATTTTCAAACCCTTCCCATCCCAACTGAACTCAAATTGTAAGAACACACCTCTATTCCTGTCCCTCTACACAGTGCCCCTAGCATTGTAGGGGTTTCCAATCCAAAGATTTCAGGCTCCTCATTAACTAATGGCAGCACCACCAGCACAACAGAAGGCCTCAGTCATGAGAAGCTCCAGCCCTCGTGGTCGGTGTCAGAGGGCACTGTCACTCCCTGTGCAGGGCCAAGCAGGACCCACCTGTGGCCTCTGCTGACCTACAGCTCTGATGAGAACACCCCAAACAAGAACTATTTTATCACCGTGGTCATCTTTGGATGGCAGAGTCACAGTCTGAGCACCATCCAGTAGCACCAGAGACCCACAGAACCAGGACCTTACAGGTGACCTTACACATCATCTCATTCCCCCCACCACGGGCAGGGACACCTTCCATAGAGCAGGGTGTTCCAAGCCCTGTCCAACCTGGCCTTGGACACTCCCAGGGATCCAGGGGCAGCCACAGCTTCTCTGGGCACGCTGTGCCAGGGCCTGCCCACCCTCCCAGGGAAAAATTCCTTCCCGATATCCAACCCAAACCTACCCTCTGTCAGAGTGAAGCCATTCCCCCTTGTCCCATCACTGCATGCTCTTGTAAAAGATGCCCTCCCCATGCTTAGTGTGTGATGACCATCACAGAATCAGGCTGGAAAACATCTCTGGGATCACCGAGCCCATCCCATGACCCAGCACCACCTTGTCTACAGACCAGGGCACCAAGTGCCCCATCCAGTGTTTCCTTTCATCCCTCCAGGGACGGTGACTCCAGCGCCTCCCTGGGCAGCCCATTCCAATGTCTGAGCACCCTTTCCGCGAGGCAATTCCTCCTACTGCCCAACCTAAACCTCCCACACGCGCTTAAGACTGTGCCCTCTCGTCCTGTTGAGAGAGGAGGCCGTTTCAAACATGAAACTTGCCTTTTCCCTGGTTATGTATGAATTCCGCACAGAGCCCAAACAAGCCCTTTCCAGCCAACCCACCCTTCTCCCCCCGCACGCCCCGGCCGCTGCAAACCCCCCGGGCAGGCCGTGCTGCCACCGCCCCCCGAGCCCCGCTCACACTGGTTGTGTGTCGTGTGGTTCTTGGACTTGGCCATGGTCGCACCTGCGGGAGAAACACACACGGCTCAGCCGGGCCCGGCGGGGGGAGCCGCTCCCGCCCCGCGCCCGGCCCCGCACATCGGCCCTCCCCGACACCCTCCGGCCCGGCCCGGCCCCTGCGGGGCTCGGATGGGCCCGGATGGGCCCGGATGGGCGCGGATGGCGCCGGACGGGCCCCGACCCCCGGCCCGCCCTCACCGCAGCCGCTTCGCCGCCGCCGCCGCCGCGCCGGAAGAGACGGCGCACCGCGGGGGCTGCCGGGAAACGGGGCCGGCCGGAACGCCGCGCCCCGCGATGGTTCCGCCCGGCGATGGTTCCGCCCCGCAGCCTCCCCGCTCGCAGTCCGCAGCTCCCCGCTCGCAGTCCGCAGCTCCCCGCTGCCCTGCCCGCCCCGCACCGGCCCCGGCCCCGGCCCCGCTCCCGCCCCGGGAGGGCCCGCAGCACCCAGCGGCGGGGCGGGCCGCAGTCCCCGCGGGCGGTGCTCCCCCTCACGGCGCGGTGCGCCCCGCCAAAGTGTCCCCCCCGGCAGCGTGTCCCCCGGCATGGCCGCCCGCGCTGAGGGGCCCCGCGGGCACACACGGACACACACGGGCCGTGTCCCTCCCGCCGCGGCCGCGAAACGCCGCTGACCTCCCCCTGTTCGCTGTCAGACACCCCGCAGGCCGGGCAGGACACGGAGGGGCTGGGGCGGGCCCAGGGAAGGGCGGAGGAGCTGGAGCACAAATCCCGTGAGAGGCTGAGGGAGCTGGGGGGGCTCAGCCTGCAGAAAGGGAGGCTCAGGGGGCACCTGGTCACTCTCCAC